>CM067348.1:38768698-39006198 GCA_034190875.2 Urechis unicinctus | reverse complement strand
TCATTTTTCATCACTTTTTGGAAAAGGGATTTCTTGCCAATACCATAAAACCTGGAAGTGCAATCACAACCTGTAAAAGCATGTACAAACAGCAGCTGTGAAGATATGTCATTTCCCAAGAGTTCCTTCAGACGGACAATATCATATACATGTTTTGCTTTCTTTTTCTCCGAACGAAAGTAGAGTTTCCTGCTGTCCCTCTCAGTGTAATGTAGAAGCAGAATCAGAAGGTCCGTGTCTTCCCCAATCGAAGTTGTGTCTCGAACTTTTGCAGATGTTGTTGCTGCCTTCACAATATGAACATCTGCATTCTGCCGGAGGAAAAGACGGTATTCATTTCAAAAGACATAAGCGGGTGTGATTTCGTTTGTCGTCTTTGATGTTCATTGTCCTTGATGCCAGGCTCTTCACTGTATCCGTCAAAAACTACTGTGGCTTGTCCATACTTGGAAAGGGTGAGATTGGCATACTCCTCGGCAATTTCCCCGTAGGTCATCCCTTTTTTCCAAGACAGACGGTGAAGTAAGGAGCCTTCGTCAAGCACAAAATGTTCGGAATCTGGCGTCGAATCTGTTAGAACGGCCTTGCTGGAGCTGGAGGATTCATTTGCGTAATTCCGTAGAGCATCAGCCAACTGTGGCTTTTCAGCCTTCTGGAACACATGTTTTGCCGCGAATAGGGGAGGAGGATATGGACTAAGTTCGTAGTCCATGATATCTTGCAGTGTCAAGTCGCCAGCTTGGGTAACTACAAGAAATCTCTGGAACAGGAGTTCAGAATTTATCATTTGTTCGGTATTCACTTTCACTGACACCAAGAGTCTTGGCTTTGTCCTTTCGTTTAAAGGAATAAGTGAATATTGGCTGCCCAACCATTGTTTGTACTATGGCCTTGCCGACAGCTCCATATTCATGTACATTAACACCTGCGTGTTTGGCCACACCACACCAGTCACAACATTTCTTAATGAAGAATCCTCAGCAAATGGATTGCAGTTTAGTACTGTCTACATGATCACGTTGCATCCTTGGCACTGTGGCGTCTTTGTGCTGTTCACTTGAGGTAAATGATTGTTTAGAGAACTCTTGCATCGCAAGGTTGTACGCAGATGACACGGATGATGACAGTGTCCAGATGGTCCTTAGTTCCTCTGTCATGCCACTTCCTCTGGTTAAACCACCGCTACTTTTGAGGGAACGCATGAGAGTCTGTTCAATAGTTAGATCCGATCCCAATCCTGCCCAGAACTGGTCTGTCTTCCTAATAACATGTAGGCCGTTTTCAAATTTTGTAACAATGTCTGGATGCTTGTGACCTAGTTCATTCATGCACTGTAGGTAGAGGTATGCAGACTTAACATAATTGAAATGTCCAGCAGCTGCGAATATCGGAATGCAAACAGACACTGCACTGAATTGCATTCTCCAGTCGCCTGAGCGATCAGCTCTGATCAGTGCACGTGCTATTTCCAACATCTCCTGATATCCGATCCAAAGTTGACTGGTTTTGGATGAAGCTGCCATGCTAACCTTTGCTGACTGGATTTTCTGTTCAATGTGCTTGATTCCTTCTAATGATTTTAACGACTCGTAGGACATTTCACCAGACACAATGGAAGAATAAACAGTCTCTATCCTTTCAATCGTAGAGCGAAATTCTGGATTATCCTGGATGAGCCCACCTAGAATGATCTGATTGAGACACCTGTCAACCAGGAGATGGGGGTCAGCCAGGATTTCCCCTAACGAACAGGGCACCTTCATCAGAACTCTGTCTCAATGACACTGAGCTGAAATGAAAAAAACTCCAAAAGCATGCTTGCAACAGCGTTTTCGTGTGAGAAATAACAAATCATGAACCAAGGAGCCATTTCAAACAAATACCAAACAGGGGTAAAAATCCTGAAATTGACCAAGAATTACCCTCCAATTTTAGGGAACCTTTGCTATCTTAATGTTCAGACATTAAAGAACAATGAAAAACCAAGAAAATATAGCTCTTGCTTAATTAATTGGGAAATATAAGGTTTCCCTAATATGTACCCAAAATACCAGTTTTGGGGTAGGGGTGCTCCTATTTCCCCCCTATCGGGATGTCACACATGAAAGAAACCAGGTTCAGGTGAAAGGTTGACCTCAAAAACATTAGAAAACATACTTACATAATCAGTTTTGGGTGAAAAATGGCTGAGTTATGGACAGCCAAAAATATTCAAGCATTTCAACAATTTTGGCGGCCATCTTGGAAATTGCCTAATTAACCCACTTTCCGGTCATCCGAGTTTGGTAAACTTTTAGTATGTTAATCTACAGAAGTTCAGGAACCAAAAACAACCAAGAAACGTTTTCTTGCAATTTTTTGGGGGTTGACCCCTTTTTTTCCATATATTGACCCGACTATATATATATATATATATATATATATATATATATATTTGTATATATATATTTATATAATTATATATATATTTATATATATATGCTCTAAATAATCTCATTCTCTATTGCATAACAGAAGTGCTTATTGTAGCGCAATGGCCATGGATGACCTTGATGTGACAGCGCCCAGCGTCTGTGGATTCAGACGACAAGCACCGGTCATTCGCCGAGCGCGTACGGAGTTTGCCTGACTAATTACCAGAATGCTTGTTTCTATGTATAGCGAGTAGTATCAAAGATCACAGAATTGACAAGATAGGCGACTCGCAGCCGCCCTGTGGTTATCGTATTCTCATTGCGCCATCTAGCGGCTGGTGTTTCCGTCAATTAAACATGGCCGGGAAAGCTTCCGCGTATTGCGCTGCTTTTGGATGCTCGAATAAATACTCTGCTCGGCCTGACCTGTCATTTTTTAGGTTTCCTAAGGACGAGGAAAGGTTAGTACATTCGAAACATTGATGGTTTTTATGGAACATTGTCAAATTATAGATTTTGATGTCTTTTTGAAATCATACTGATAGACGATAATATGTATGTTTCGCAACTGACCGGTATTTTGCGGTAATGATTTAGAAATTTGCCATTAAAATAGTGTTAAGTTAGTCGCTTCTGTGGGAAACTATATCCATGGTATCATAGGATAATATTATCTGTGTAAAGTTTGTCAACCGGATTAGTAATATAGCAAATATTACCCTCCGTCTATCAGTTTATTGCAATGCCAATGGATGTGCAAGTCGTCATTTCCATGGGTCTTATTTTTCAGGTGCAAGCGATAGGTTGTTAATTGATATTGCAAAATATATTTAAACATCATCTTTCATATTAATAGACAATGTAACTAAGTTTACATGGGCATTCAAAAACAAACAAGTTGATTCTATGTGTATAACATGATTGACTGATTCCTTCAACAATATGTTTCATGAGTGTATTTTTGTTCTTGTGTATTTTGATCACAGTGGCAAGGTAAATATGGAATTAATGGGTGTATATATGATCACTTTAATCTATGTTTGTGCTTCTTTTGTAAAACTTATGGTTATGGGCTTTTTACATTGACATTGTATATAATGCTTATGTGTAATGACTATCATTTCCCAAGAATGGCACATCTAATCAACTAGGCTGCTTCACCAATAATGCAAAAAAAAAACACAAACTACTATATATATATATATATATATATATATATATATATATATATATATATAAATATATATATATATATATATATATATATATATATATATATATATATATATATATATTTATATTTGTATATTTATATATATATAGATTATTGCTTTTTAGTGCTTATCGCTAAATATCGATTATTATATTTTCAGTGTTCTGTATGTTTTTCTAGTGGTTATATTAGTAATATGTTTGAACTTAGCTACTCTTTTGTTTCCTTACAACTAAGTGTAGATGATATATTTGTGGTTATTGTAGGCCCTGTCTTGTCAACACCAGGGATGTCACTTATATCACCACAAAAACCAGTGGCTTTGTCTCCAAAGAAGCTTCAGATGAAGAGACAAATTCAAAAATTGAAAATGGCCAACTGCAGACTCAGAGGCAAACTTGCTGTGTTACAGCAGACCATACATATGCAAGTAAAAGTCAAAACAGTAAGTTTAAAATGTCATGTTTTTTTTTACTGAATGAGATTTTGGATTTACTTACTTTTCAGCGGGTTGTTGCTAATTTTTCTCCAATATAACTGTAAAAGCTTGCGGCATGTTGCCATTTGTAAAACGAAACATCATTAAAAAGTTTGTGTTCTTTACATTCTAGGTGAAGCACACTGAGGCCAGACTAACAAAACAGAAGGATGAGCTTTCTTATTACCTAGAAAAACCAGCTCTTGACTTTATCATGTGCCAGATACGTCAGGGGACCAAAAAGGCAAAAGGCAGAAGATGGACACCTTGTGATAAATCCTTTGCCATATCGCTTCTGCACTCAAGCCCCAAGACGTATCGATTATTACAGAAGTTATTTAAGCTGCCTTCAGTTTCAACTCTGCAGAAAGAAATAACCCAGATAAAGGTGTGAATATGTTTGCAATTAAATTCACTGTGAAATGTTGACCACAGATTATATGTATCTAGGATTTGTACGTAAATATAAACTTGAAATGTATTTGTTGTCAGGCTGTATTGATCTAAACTCCTTTCTGTCTGTTTTTCTATTGCTGACAGATCTACCCGGGGTTCAACAGAGAAGTCTTTGAGGCTCTCAAGCTCAAAGTGCAGGCCAAGTCCAAGGTATGTGCCATAATACTGGATGAGATGGCAATCAAGGAAGGTGTTTCCTACAACCCTGGGAGAGACGAGGTGGAGGGTTTTGAAGATTTTGGAAACATGGGCCGCACAAAATACATTGCTAACCATGCAATTACCTTACTTGTAAGAGGCCTGTTGGATAAACGGAAACAGCCCCTTGGGTAGAAGATTCTGGTCTTACAGTGAAAGTCGTCATTGGAGACCAAGGCTCGAACAACAGGAACATGTTGCAGGTGCACATGGGAGCCACCAAGAACGAGCCTTGGTTCCTACACAACAATTACAAACTTTTTGTCATGTATGATCCACCCCATCTTGTGAAAAGTGTCCGCAACAACGTGAAAAATATTCGTGAATATATTGTCACATTCTTTGGAAAGGACAGTAAGCTGCCAATCAGGATGGCTCACAAGTTGACAGCAAAGCATATTGAGATTCCTCTCTTTTCCCCACTCCGCGTTAAGTATGCAACACAAGTCTTCAGCCATTCAGTGGCAGCAGGCATCACCACAATGGTCAGCTTAGGTGCCCTCCCAGAAGAAGCACAACATACTGCAAACTTTATTGAAAATATGGATAAGCTGTTCAACTGTTTCAACAGTCAAACCCTTCATAACTCTGCCCCAATGCGCAGTGCAATATCTCCAAACTCAACCCATATGGCTTTCCTGGCTGAGATTGAGGAATGGCTGCAAACTGTTAAGCCCAGCAAAGGCAGGGATCTGCCTTGTCTAGAAGGGTGGACTTAGACCATCAACTGCCTTATGCAACTGTGGGAGAGCCTCCAAAATGAACATGGTTTTGCCTTCCTCATCACAAATCGCCTTAACCAGGACTGCTTAGAGAACCTGTTCTCAGTCATTAGAGGGAAAGGCGGCCAGAGGGACAACCCTGATACTCAGCAATTCCGAACAGCATTTCGACAAGTACTGGTTGATGCCCTGTTGTTGCCAAGCAAATCAGGCAATTGTAAAGAAGATGTCGATGGCTTTTTGTTTTCACTTAGCAGTAAGAGAGGGGGTGCTTTGGCCAGGTCTACTGCCTCAATGCCAGGTTCCACTGATGTGACCGAAGATCACGAATGGGCATCTATGCTGGACCTCCCTCCATCAGTAAAGGACTTGATGTCAGTGATGGTGCTCCCCCAGGCAGTGAACCGTGACACCGAGATCTCTTTGCAAGAGGGTAACATTTTGGCATATGTAGGAGTGTATATGTGCAAGAAGATGAAAGTGAAGGCATGTGAACAGTGCTTTCGGTGAATTGCAGATGACATTAATGAAACAGACCCTGAGCGTGTGCTACTTGCCAACAAAAGGTACAATCAAGCCACAAATGGTCTTCATGCACCAAATGTTGACTTTCTGGGGTTGATCAAATTACTTGAAACCGCCTACAGGGATGTGGCCACTGCCATTCACCAAGATAGGGTCCGAGCCAAGATTACCATGGGTTTATTAAAACTAACATGCATAAGTAACATCGTTTGTTCCAGTAGTGGACCCAAAAGGTGCAGCCTTGACCAAATGGTGGTCAATCTCTTTGTGACTATGAGACTTCATTTCACTTTACAGTTAGGTTCAAGAGACCTGTCTTGCAAAGGGGTGCGGAAAAACAGGAAAACAATGAAATTCAGTCACATATGAGTTTTGTATTTGCTCCTACAGCATTTTGTTGATTCTTCCTAGCCAGAAATATCAGGCCCTCTATCTGAATTATGGGACAAAGGTCCCTCTGTGCAATTTGTTGGAGAGGTCTATTTAACTGTAATGGCGCCTTGGTGTAAGGTGTCAGCGCTCAAAACCTATGCCTTCACACATCTCATATCTACCGATCCGCAAACAATGTATTTTTAATTTGAAGTGTTTTTATTCGATTTATGGATAAAACGAATTCGTAATTAAAATCTCCTTTGAACACAATGGTTTTCAATGGTGATTTCGTTTTATGCACAGATCGAATAAAAACAAATTTTATCTTCAATTTATTTTGCACTGCTCGGTAAATATGAGCTTTGCATACAGTTTGGCACAGGTTTTGAGCGTCGACATCTTCCCATAAGGTCGTTACAATTGAATAGACCACACCAGCAAATTGTACTGAGTGACTGCTGGCCAAGAATTCGAATTCGGGGCCAATTGAATAGACCACACCAGCAAATTGTACTGAGGGACTGCTGGCCAAGAATTCGAATTCGGGGCCAATTGAATAGACCACACCAGCAAATTGTACTGATAGCGGGGAGGGAATATGTGAGTATTTTAAAAATCGTGCACTTTGTGACAACTTTTTTATACTTTGCACGGTGTTAGGTATGGATACGACCTTTTCAAAAACCACCGCACACAAGTTGGTGGAGGCCCCTGGTGGCCGTTATGCACAAAATCCAAGATGGCCGCCACTGGGAACTGAAAAGGCAATATCTCGGCTCATATTAAGAGCAGAACCTACTGTGATACCACTTTTCCATTCAAGTATGAAGATTGAAGACGCACAAGAATAGCCCTGCTTCGATTCATCATGAGTGACGAAGATCCTTTCGAAATTCCATGTAATACAAGACAAGACACAGACTGGGAATTGTGTTGCTTGTGTCAAGAAAAAGCTGGGAGGGACCTGCGACACCCTTATAAGAAAAAATGTTATCATGCTGCATATCAAACCCTTGAAGATGAACTGAAAGCTTTTGTAGACAATGATATCCCTTTACCTCTTGGGGTCAATTTGCAGTGCTTAGATGATGGTTCGGGGATCGCCTCCACAATGCTGAAAAATGAAGCTAAATATCACAACGGGTGTCGAGGACATTTCCGTTCACATAACCTTCAGCGTGCTGTAGAGAAGCGTACAAGAGAAGATTCAGATGGCCAGGACTTCAGTCCCAAAAAAAACTCGTTCTAGTTTTAGTGCGTCGCTTGATCGGAAAAACATTCAGTGTGTCTATTGTGAAACGTTTCAAAAAGACAGTGATGAGCCAATCCACAGAGCACGTAGTCAAGACTGCAGCCAGAACCTCTGCAAATGGGCTATAGAGTCTAAGAACTGGGTGATACATGCACGCTTGAACACTGCAAGTGATGCAGAGGCTGGAGATGTGCATTATCACATATCCTGTTATACAAAGCTGAAGAACGAGGCCCGTGCAGCTGTGAACAAATCATCAAATGCAGAGACAAGTTACGCCAGGCAGCAATACGACCCCTTGGTATTTGCTCAACTTGTAGCATTTGTGCAGTTCAATAACTCTGCGTTCAAGCTTGCTGACCTGAGGAAACTGTACGATCGACGTTTGGTCCAACTGGAATCTGACTGGATTGGATCATATGTACATCCGACGAGGTTCAAAGAACATATATTACAGAAGCTAGGACCTGATTGGTCTGAATACACAGAAGGTCGTGAAATTTACATCTCTCACAAAAAGACAGTTGGTGCTGCTCTAGCACAGGCATCTCGCATTCATGTGAGTGATGAAGAGGCACAGAAAATTGTTGAAGTGGGTCTCATGTTGCGTCAACACATTCTTCAGGAACAGAAGCGTTTTAATGGATCATTCGACCCGAGTTGCCTCAGTGAGCCAGTCAGTAAGCCTCTGTTGACCCTTCTGGACGTCCTTCTCGAAGGCTCAAGCTCTATTGAGGATAAAGTAGCAGAGGACCAGGCTAGCATCAGTGCCAGATTCAGAGTCGCCTGCACTATATCTCAGCTGATATGCAGCAATGCTGCTAAACAATCAAGCAGTGCCCTTACCCTTTACCAGAAGAAGAAGAGAGAAACACCATTTCCTCTCTATGTGGGATTGAAACTACATGCAAGCGCTCGTCAAAAAGGCACCATAAATACTTTCCATGCAATGGGTGTGGCCGTATCATATGACCGGGTCATGGAAGTTAGGAAGGGACTTGCTATTTCTGTGTCAAAGTGATTTGCTGAAGATGGTGTCGTTTTGCCTTCAAACATCACTTGAGCAGTTGACAACATTGATGAGTCTGGCCGCACTGAGCTTCATGGTACTGCCATTTCACTGACAAACCATCTCACTCATGAAAACACTGGGATCTGTCCTCCAGCTCTCAGACTTGATGCTCCTGAAAACGCCACTGTCCATCTCCCTGAAGACTTTGCCATTGTGCCATACGTTGACGTATACGCTGGAGAAATCACTCTTTCCACATTGCCCGATGGATCAGCTCTGCCAACATTCACAACAAATCCTCGGTCAGGAGTACCTGATGATTCATGGCTTAACCACGTCCACAACGTTACAACTCAAAATAATGGAAAACTTCAAGAAATGCCAGTAACATACTCTGGATTTTATTCCCATGGCCAGCAAGCAGAAGATATCCGACCACGAGCCACGGTCGGTGTCTTCCCCATCTTTGAGGAGAAGGCTTCAACGATGGCAATGCAGAAACACGCAATGCTTGTTGTCAAGAAAGCAATAGATTTCATCAATCCAGGCCAAATTCCAGTGATTGTAGGCGATTGTCCGCTTTATGCCCAACAGAAGAAATGTCAATGGGTATACCCTAACGAGGTCGGTGAATCAAAAATGTTGTCCTTCATGGGCCTCCTGCACATCGAAATGACTTCACAAGAATGTGAGGGGAGGCTGCTGGCTGGATCTGGCTGGGAACGGATGTTCTCCATAGCCAACATCTTCACTCCTGGTGTTGCAACGTCTCTACTCGGTGGCAAGCATGTTAAGCGTACACGTTATGTATACCAACTCACTCTCGCCTGGCTTAATACACTCAGAATTCAGGCATATGACGAGTACTGTCATGATGGCTATGGACCTCATGAACCAATCGAAATGTGGGAAAAGCGACTCATCAGCAATGCTCCAACAATCTGCTACTGGACCACGGTGCGAGACTACATGCTTCTCCTGTGCCGCTTCGTGCGGGGTCAGCGAACAGGTGACTGGCCATTGACACTCAAATCCATTGAGGAAATGTGTCCGTGGTTTTTCGCCTTTGGTCTAACCAACTATGCACGATGGACGGCAGTCTTCTTGAAAGATATGGCACGTCTTCCACAGATCCATCCGACCGTCCATGAGGCTTTCATGGAAGGGAAGTTCGTTGTGCAACGAGGTGACAAGAAGTTCTCCATGATGGCGCTTGATCAGAGCAATGAGCACAGTATAAAGTTTCTGAAAGAGGACAGTGGAGTAAAGGGTCTTTACGGTCAGCAAGAGGAGAAAGAAGTCATCGAACTCTCCAAACCAGAGGTGCTGAAGGTCATTAGTGAGTTTGAGAGTGTTTTCTATCCTGAGTCAAACACAAAGGACAGACTTGAACATCCAGAATCATCAGCTGCTGAGCAGAATAAGTTCCTCAAACACCTCAAAGCTATGTGCGACCTTGCCAGTGAAGGTAAAATCGTCAATCCATTTAGGGAAACAGGCCCGGAGCTTATTACCTTAGATACAGGAGAAGTCATGGACCCTGAAATTGCCTTAAGCCTCAAAGAAGCAGCAAACATGGGCAAATCCAAGTTCACTGAGTTTGTGGTGAGCAGAATAGAAAAGGCCACCAAGTCTTTGTCTGATGTCATCCAAAGATCCAACCTGTTCACCTTTACCAACAGACCACCTACAGATCTGAAGAAAGGCACCGACAAGTTGGGGTCTTCAAAAGCAAACACAGCCCTCATCACAAAAATGTTTATGTCGCTACAAGCACGTCCCAACGGAGATTTTTTCAAATACGAAAATCAGCGCGAACCTCCATCACTGTCGGATCGAGGAAAGCTTCGGTCGGGAACCAAGTCGGATATCTTGGGTTGTCTTCCAGGGATGCCTGGTCCGGGACGAACTCCAGCAGCTAGAGAAGCTTCTGTAGTTGTGCTCGACATGGCTGCAGTAGTCCACATCATCAAGCCCCAACGGGCCAGCGTGTTTGGCGAGTACACAGAAATGCAATTGCTTCCGTACTTAGAGAGCCATATGATGGACAGAACAACAAGAGTGGATGCCATCTGGGACACATATACAGAGACAAGTCTCAAGTCCCAAACTAGGATCAAACGGGGTGGGACTGCATCACGCAGAACACGAGTCTCAGACAAGATACCTATACCCAAAGGAGCTCAATGGCAGTTGTTCCTCAAGGATAGTCAAAACAAAGATGAGCTTTTCCAGTTCATCAGTCTGGAACTGCAAAGGATCACAGTCAATTCACAGTACCATCTGTTGACAACAAAGGCTGATATCGTACTCACCAATAAGCATACAGACTTATCAGATTTGTCTCCATGTCGACAAGAGGAAGCTGACACACGGATGATGCTCCACTTGCGCCATGCTGCTGATCAGGGTCATACAAAGGCGTACCTCAGGACGGTAGATAGTGACGTTGTAGTGTTGACCATCCACTTCTTCCACGACCTAGGACTCTCAGAGCTCTGGATTGGATTCGGGTCAGGAAAAACGTACAAAGACATTCCAATCCACCATATCTCAGGTATGTTGGGACTGCAGCGTTGTCAAGCTCTGCCCTTCTTCCATGCTTTCACAGGCTGTGATGTTGTGTCTTCCATGATGGGTATCGGCAAGAAGACTGCATGGAATGCATGGGTTAACTTTCCTGAGGTCACCACCACATTCACTACCATCACTCAACACCCAGCCAGTCTGACGCTTGATTCTCTCCATATGAGATGTCTGGAGCGCTTGACAGTACTTATGTGCAGTAAGAACTGTGCTGCCCAATCTGTCAATGAAGCAAGGAAGCTATTGTTCACCCATGGCCTCAAGTCTCTCGACTCCATCCCACCGACCCTGAATGCTCTCTTCCAGCATGCCAAGCGGGCTCTTCACACAGCAGGATTCGTCTGGAAGCAGGCCCTCTCGAGAATCCCGCAAATCCCAGTGACTGGGGCTGGGAATGGAATGCCAGAACCAACCAGTGGGTGCCATATTGGACGGATTTGACAGACGTCAGTAAGGCTTGCTCGCTGCTCCTCCAATGCGGGTGTGTGGTTGCCTGTAAGGGTAACTGCAAGTGTCATCGAGCTGGACTCCATTGCAGCCCATTGTGCAAGTGCGAAGGGGGCTGCACTAACAATGAAAGTGAAATGTGATGTTCATGTAACTTGATAAAAATCACAAAAAACACGAACTCAGAACTCATCTTGGTATGTGGCCAATATATGGTCATTTATATGTAAATTGGTCATAAACATAGCATTTATACGTGAAAAGTAAATGGAAACTTTAAAATTACTTCAGAAACGTATTTCTCGACCTTATAAACCCTAGAAAAATGGTATCACAGTAGGTTCTGCTCTTAATACGAGCCGAGATATTGCCTTTTCAGTTCCCAGTGGCGGCCATCTTGGATTTTGTGCATAACGGCCACCAGGGGCCTCCATCAACTTGTGTGCGGTGGTTTTTGAAAAGGTCATATCCATACCTAACACCATACAAAGTATAAAAAAGTTGTCACAAAGTGCACGATATTTTTTGAATCCCCACCCCGCTATGAGGGACTGCTGGCCAAGAATTCGAATGCGGGGCCTGATATTTATGGCTAGGTAATGATGTGTGGTTTATGAAGATTGCCTGCCACCAGTGGCTAATTAAATACTGAAACCACGCAGAGTGTGTCATGTTTCGTTAGCCTTCTCTTCATAGTTTTTGCCCAGATTATGAGCAATACTTCCGCTGATTCATATCAGTGCTGTTACTATTCCGCACCATATTTTACTGAGCATTTACCAGTGTTCATTGATTTTTTGATATCTCGTAAATAGTAAACGCGAGAAAGGTTAGAAGAGAGAACAAGCACTAAGTTTGCATCAATTGAATCGAACCTAAGAAGTTCATTAGCTAAACACCAACCGCCTGGTGGCGCAGCAATCGCTTGCATAACGGAAGTGCCATAGGCGATGCGGCGAGTCGCCCATCGTGGTATTCTATAATCTTTGGTAGTATATATTAGCCCAACAGACCAACAGTCGATCGAGTACCATCTTGTTAGAGGGAGTGCATGCTCCGATTGGTTCAAAAGAGCTAGTTTATATTCGGTTGTTCGCGTTGTCGCGCGCGCCGCCCTGGTGAGCTTTGTGAAACTAACTTCTGTTGACTTCCGATTTGACGTGCTCGTTCTCACAACCCAGCTGTCTGCTTTCTGACAGATCGGCTCGCTGAGTAATGCGAGTAGAAGGATCAATGTAGAACCTAAGTAAAATTGTGCGTTACGTCGTGTGGCCCAAGGTATAAACACTTCGTCAATATGGAAGCGAATCAGTATTCATATTTGCATGTAACGTACAAGGCGAATAAAGTGCATAATCGAATATCGTTATGTCTCTGGGATTCAAGTCAGCTGGTAATCACTGTCATGTGATGGGTTGCGCCCACTAGAGTTCATCAGCGGATTGTAAGTTCTATTCCTTTCCCAGCAACCCACACTGGAGAAAGACTTGGAAGGTAGCTGTCAACAGGCTTGTGTTATGATATTAATCTGGCTCATCTGACTTTTGAAGCCTTCCTCACTTTTTAATCATCAGCACGACATGTCTACACTAGCCCGGGTCACCCTCCGCCCCGATCTCCTTGCGCAATGGCTTCTGCGCAGGCTAGGATTCGCCTCTGCCCCAAATAGATCGCATTGGGGCAAATTTCGGCCATTACGCGAGGAAATATTTATACGAATTATCAACTCTTAAATGTTACAAAAGTATTTTCTACTGTGTTCGATTAGAAGAATAATAAACATTTTGTTATGGAAAACTTTTTAGTAGTTCCAAAATGAGGCATTTATCGGAAAAAATAGTATCGTGGACGTTTCATGGCCGTCAAGCGTTTCTAAAAATGGCGGCAGTCAGATGTGAAAACGAATTTGTTATCGAAAATCGACTGATTCTGACCGAGATTCCAGGAAAGCTATAAAGCTGAACTCGAATAAACAACAAGAAACCTAATCGTGTTATTTCTCTGGCTAGTCCCCACTCAAGCAACTACAGGCAGCAACGTTACGAAGGAGCGCGCATAAGTATAACTAGATTCGGCACAAGCGCCAACGGCATGTCTTCCAACGACAAGCCTGGACGACCAGCAATACGGTATCAACAATATTACACGAAAAAATGTTATATCTAAACAAAATGAATACTTGACCTAGTTCAGCAATCGGGACTGTGATTGCGCCTTGTTTACATAACGTAAGGTTGGTGTTAAGGGTCCGTGTGTATACCGTCTTTTCGTTTTTTGTTAATCAAAACTAAAAAACGAACAACATCAGCTAAACCGTAAACCGTTTTTCATATGCGACAACGATAAACGGATAACACCAAACAGATTCGTTTGTCGTTTGGTCAAATGGAAAACGAGTGCCGCGCTGCTGTCGGTGGTATTTATACTGATACAAGACAGGATGGATGTGTTGGTTACACGGGGTCCAGACGGTTTACGATGCCTCACCGAGCGCCGAGCCGCTAGTAAATGACACCGGATTGACAACCCGTGCAATCAGAGCGGGTATAATATATATAGATACAAACATAGATACATACACGAGACATAGAGACACATAGAGATAGAGATATGATCTTATAGAGACACAGGCGGAGAAGCGTTGTGGAACCCCTGGAGTCTGGGACGCAGACTAGTTTGACCGTATGAAAAACGAAAAACGAATGTGTTTAGTGTTATCACGGGCCAAGTTTTAAATACTGACAAAATGTCATGTGCGTAAATACAGCCGTTTCAGAGATATCAGCGAGGAGAGAACTCGTAGGAAAAATCGCGATAGGTACTCTAAAATACATGTCATTATACAAAGTGCCAAATGTGAACACAAGTATTTTTTCCGCCTATTCCATGCTACGATAACTGCTTGTTACAACCATGTAGTTCATATGTTCGTAACTGCAGTAGTTATGGAGGAGATAGTTACAGAAAATTGGGAAAAAAATCGACGAAAAATTTGTCCCATAAGCCTCCAATACTGCGCATGTGCGTCAAACTGGATCGGTGGTTGTGTCCCAACTTGATCTATCATTCCCCAAAATTTCATGTTGATATGTCCAACCGTTCCAGATCAGCGTACAAATTTATCAAAGTGAACACAAAGATACCTTAAGCGTTAGAAACAAGCTACAATCTGACATGGATAAAAGATCCTCTTTCATGCATTGGTCAAGGATCACAGGCCCGATTGCATCTACAACAGGCACAGCCGTCTCAGAGGTCCAAAGCTGCCACCCTATTAATTGCACTTCACACTTCAATGCGAGCCTAATCTTTGACCACGCTACAGATAAACAAAATCTCACATTTAACACAGTCTCTAGCTTCGGTCTCCAAAGTAACATACGCCTTTGAGGCTTAATCCCAAGCATCGTTTGCCGCTACACGAAATCCAGTAAACTGTGAGTCCAGGTTAAAATTTAAAAATTATAAGAAGATCTTTAAACAATTATTTTGTCTTCTTCCACATTAGCTTCCAAACTTGAAGACAATGACAATATCATCAATTATATTCACAATTATTTTGGCCAAACCTTACGTAATCAATCAGCGGCAGCATTCATCGCTTTCGCGGTGTATTGACTTGGTTTAGGGGTCATGTCAAAACATCTAAGCGGCAGCAGCTTGTGATCTTATAATAGTGCGCGTTTTACTTACAGCTATTATCGGTCCGTGTATATACTGTCTTTATGTCTCAGCGACAGTGTGCACTGGATGTCCCGGTCATGCAAATCAAAGCGAGGGTATATATACGCAAACACGCTTTACACGCACATATGCACTGGATGTATGCAATCATAGCGGGTATATATACGCAAACATATATATATATATATATATATATATATATATATATATATATATATATGTATACACGGTTTCCAATGCCAAGCTTCCGAGCGCCGAGCAGCTATCTATAAATAGCATATATATGTGAATATTTATAAGTGTGTGTGTTTATATACGTATATATATATATATATGTAACTATATATATATATATATATATATATATATATATATATATATATATATATATATATATATATATATATATATATATATATATATACATATATATATATACATATCTGTATATATATATATATATATATATATATATATATTTATATATATACACATATATATATACACATATATGTATATATACATATATACATATATATATATACATATATATATATATGTACACACATATATATATATACATATATATATATATATACATATATATAAATATCGGATATACATAGATATATAAATAAATATATATATATATATATATATACATATTTATATACATACATATATATACATATATACATACATATATATATATAAATATACATATACACATATATATAAATATAAAAATAAATATATGTATATAGATACATGTATTTATACATATATATATATATATATATATATATATATATATATATATATATATATATATATATATTCATATATATTTTTTTTAGAGATAATATTGTTTATGGTATATTGTTGGTACCGTATTGCTGGTCGTCCAGGCTTGTCGTTGGAAGACATGCCGTTGGCGCATGTGCCAACTCTAAGTAGGCCAAACCTATAAGTGTGTGTGTGTGTTTTATATACGTATATATATATAATTATATATATGTATGTATATATATATATATATATATATATATATATATATATATATATATATATATATATATATATATATATTCATATATTTACATATATATATATATACACATATATGTAAATATACATATATACATATATATATACATACATATATATATATATATACATATATATATATATATATATATAAATATATATATATACATATATATAAATATACATATATATATAGATATATAAATAAATAAATATATATAAATATATATATATAGATATATACATGTATATATAAATATATATATACATACATATATATTTTTTCGCATAACATCTTATGCATGCTGATCCTTTGATCAATGCACTCAAAACTACGGTTCTTATTATTATGTCTTCCAACGATAGTTGGAAGACATATTGGTTTAGCCAGAATTTTTTTATTTTTTTTTTTTTTTTTTTCTCCAGTCAAGGTTTTTCGGGCTATTCTCCGGAACGGTTAAACATATCAACATGAAATTTTGGGGAATGATAGATCAAGTTGAGACACAACTGGCGATCCAATTTGACGCGCATGCGCAGTGTTGGAGGCTTATGGGATCGATTTTTCGTCGATTTTTTCCCCCATTTTCTATAACTATCTCCTCCATAACTACTGCAGTTACGAACATATGAGTTATATGGTTGTAACAAGCAATTATCGTAGCATGGAATAGGCGAAAAAAATACTTGTTTTTACCTTTTGTACTTTGTATAATGACATATATTTTAGAGTACCTATCGCGATTTTTGCTACGAGTTCTCTCCTCGCTGATATCTCTGAAACGGCTGAATTTACGAACATGAAATTTTGTCAGTATTTAGAACTTGGCCTCGTGATAATGATTGTAACAGTATTTTTTAGCATTCACAGTAACAAAAAACAGTAAAAAGGACGATTAGTTTCAAGGTTTTCTACTGCAAGCAGCTTAGTGGCAGGCTAACAACAGCAGTTCGTGTTTAAGTAGGCCAAATCTTACGTAATCGACCAAAGGCCTTGGCTGGGTTTGCATTGACTGGGGTGGGTAGGGGGGTCATGTCAAAACAGGCCAAACCTTACGTAAATCAATCAGCGGCAGCAGCATTCATCGCTTTTTCGCGGTGTATTGACTTGGTTTAGGGGTCATGTCAAAACATCTAAGCGGCAAGCAGCTTTGTGATCTTATAATAGTGCGCGTTACCAGCTATTATTATCGGTCCGTGTATATACTGTCTTTATGTCTCAGCGACAGTGTGCACTGGATGTCCCGGTGCAATCAAAGCGGGTATATATATGCAAACGCATACACGCACAATATATATATATATATATAGATATATATATATATATATAGTCTATATAATATATATATATATATATATTAATTTATATAGATATCTATATGTATAGTGGTATATTATATGTACCGTATACCACACGGTTCCGTCGTCCAGGCTTCCGAGGCGTTCCGAGCGCCGAGCAGGCTATAGGTGAATATATATCTCTCTCCTCTCTCTCTCTCCCCCTCTCTCTCTCTCTCTCTCTCTCTCTCTCTCTCTCTCTCTCTCTCTCTCTCTCTCTCTCTCTCTCTCTTCCTCTCTCTCTCTTTTCGCGCTCCTCTTGTTTGTGTTCTCTTGTTGGTCCCGTCTTGCTGGTCGTCCAGGCTTGCCGTTGGAAGACATGCCGTTGGCGCTTGTGCCAACTCAAAGAAGTCCTAACCTTACGTAATCGACCAGTAACGTGGGTGTGTGTGTGTTTGTGTGCATCGAAACATATTCGTATTTAGCAACTAAGCTATGTACGACTACAATTGAGTAAATTACTCTAAACTGGTCACTGCTACGGAGCACGTCGTCCTCAAAGGATCTTTTACATCCCTTTTCAAAGATGTGACCACCATTTGTACGTGATCATCCGAGTCACGAGTCAGGTTGTCACACCTTGGAGTCGAACCCACAGCCTGTGGATCAAAAGGCAAAGCATCATATCATGCGGACACGCGTAAAATTAGCGACCCTTTATGTTACACATTACCCATAACGCTAATCTTATATTATTCAAGTATATGCGGGGTATAATCTCATTAAGGATAATGAAGCTTAGGGAAGACGTGCGTATTTATCAAAATAATCAATGGAGAAGTATCGTTAACATTTAATTCCCAACACAAATATATATGCAATTAAAATGTCACACCGGTGTGTGTCCGGACTTACATGTTAGATAGTGGTCATGTGCAACATATATTCTTTCAGGCATAATTATTTCAAACAGGCTCTCAGCAGCATAGCTTTCTTAAATACTATCTTGGACAATAACCATCACCCATTAACACGAACTCCAATTACTTTATGCTAAGTAATACACAATCTTTCAAACACACCTCACACTTCTCTTTGCATAATACACCAATATTCATTACAATAAAAGAAATCTTTAAAGAATGCATAGGAGTTTTCCTTTCTTTGATTCTCCGCACAGTCTTTGAGATATAACTGATCAAAGTTGAACAACGGGACGGTAATGTTGCCTCTGCAGCAAGGGCAGTGATCATCAAAATTCAAATCGTTACCTGGTTGACAAAGAGCATTGCTTTTTAAAGAGAAACTTTTTGCAACACTTATACGCCTTTGTCTAAGTTTGCCATCGAAAGATTTGGCGCGGCAATTTTGGATTGTGGAAAGTACTTTCTCAAATTTGTTCATCGCTTGGTGTATCTTGATATTCCAGGAATTGGAGATCATATGTTCTATGCCCTCAACAGATACAATCCGAGAGAAAGCAGCTCCATGCTTCGATGACGTTACCAACATCCGAAATGTTCTAGATTATGCAGACCTGTTTAGTCAGATACAGGGGATGTGTCCTACTGATGCTATTATTTATGAGTCTGACATGGGTGGGGGTGGGGGGCATCAGACATCAAAATTGGATGTACTGATGCAGGTCACTTGATGCTGGTGACCAAGTAATGGTAGACCAATGTATAACTATTGCCTCCAGGAGTCATTTTCCCATTTAAAAACAAACTAACAGGCCGTTTCACTGCAGAACAGTTAGGGTATTCTGAAAAAATCTATGTGGCTCGTAAACCATGTTGAGCCTGCTATGAGGGCAATTAAGGAATTCAAGATTTTTGAAACAGAAGTGAAAGTGGCAATGGTTAACAATTATGAAAACATTTTCAAAGCTTGTACATTCCTTGTCAACTTCAAAGAACCTTTCTAGAAAATTTCATAATAACCTTTGTACAAACTGTTACATGTATGTATATATCCATATTATTTCAACACTCCCAATCTGAATAGTGTTATTGTGACACTACCTGATGACTCGATGATTTTTTGTATACATGATACAGCATTCCATCCTTGTCAATTCATTAAAAAAATGTTAAACATATAAATTAATGCTGTTGTTATCATTATTTCATGCATATGTCTTTATACTGCTCCCAGTATTGATGTAAGTAAATGGGTTTTTTTTTGCCCAGCTGTAGTTTGTGTATTACATTAACAAACAACATTAATTAGATTTATACCATAAAATCTTTATCAATACCAAGTAATCACTGGTTAATTATTCTTATCACAGTTCATAACATTACATGGAAGGATTAATTTCTATCGATTTACTAGCCCTACAAGACGTCTGAGTAGACGTCTTACTTTCTATGAAAACGACGCAATGTAAAAATTCTGAGATCGATTCAGACAACTACCAAACACCAAACATACCCAAGTGATGGAGTTTTAGAATGCAATGATGTTCACGGACAATTTTATCCCTTTTCGGCGGGGGATTTCATCCATGGTAATTATTTATAGTTCGATCAATTTGAGAAGCGGTAAAAAGTCCGAAACACAGCAACAGTTTTTAAGTTCAAGACCTCGTGCATCGCGCATGCTCAGAATGACGTGACCCATCGATGACTAATGCTAAGGCAATGCGGATGAGGCGGCGGGATATCGCGGGAAATCACGCGACCCAATATTTTCCAAAATGCCGGTCATCGTATTGCGATTTTTCGGAAATTATGTATAGATGGCATTTCTTGAAGATTAGCGTCGAGTGTGGTTAAGTTTTTTGGTGCGTTAGGCCTTTTTTTGTACAGGCTCTTGGTATATGTTATTTTCTAGATGCGTTATGTAGCACATTAGCCAGACGCGTTTTCTTGGACGCGCGGAATATAATATGAATATATACCGTTCGACCGGAGCTATCGATTTACAAGATACTGTTTGTCAAATTTGGATTTTAAAAATCAGAGAGGATGAATTTTAAGATAAATCTGTGCCATACTCATGTACATTTAGACAACCAGTGTCACAACAAATTACATACCAATAATATACACTATACTAGCCCAACCCCGGTCGGACCACAGGGATTTGCATTGGCCTGCCGGCCGCTATCTTCTATGTATATATAGAAGATAGCGGCCGGCAGGCCAATGCAAATCCCTGTGGGTCGGACGGTAGTATACATAGCCCGGTCGGACGGGTGTAGTATACATATAATAGACGTCGTGCACGGCTAACACTATGTATAACTTGTGTCACAACAAAGCATATTTTCTTCTTGATTATCCTGATTGATACTTGCATCTTGAATGAGTCCCTTACACTTTTTATTTCCACAAATATATTGTTTGAGGAAGTCATCCCGTGCCACCTGGGTAACACTAACGGCAGGCGCACGGCGAAGCAGAAACCGGAAGTCAACAGAAGTTAGTTTCACAAAGCTCACCAGGGCGGCGCGCGCGACTACGCGAACTCCCGAATAGATAGCGGCTCGGCGCTCGGAAGTGGCTCGGCGCTCGGAAGCTTGGCATCGGGAACCGAGCACCAGTGATTATGACTGTACAGCTCGCGGAGAGAGGCGAACATTTAACCGGTTAGGGCGAGTAACCCCACCTACCATCACCGCCTAGTCTCGGCCACCAACTTTAGCTCCCCTCACCCATCGAACACAACTCTCCGCTATATACTCCCCTCCATACATTCACAAGCGTGAGGGGGCGTTAACAGCTTCAGTGAACAGCTAGAAAGGCTTCCGTAGCGTACTTGTTCGGTGTGCTCACACGCGGTAATCTGTCCGCCAGGGAGCTGTACAACTCGTCGTTTGCATGTCAGCAATGGCTGGTGTACCGATTGTGGATTTCTCAGCACTGGGAGTGGACAAAAGTGACGACTTGATAGGAGATGACGATGTGAGGCGTTTGGCGAAGGAGTTGATGGAGGCTTTCACAACCATTGGTTTTGTGTATTTGACCAAGCATGGAGTGGCCCAAGACGAGGTGAGGGTGCTCGACATGACAACAAAACGCATGGTTTGATTTGCTGGGGTGAGGAGGGGTAAATTTTGGGGGAAAGTAGGTTTGGCTCTCAGGTTCTCATATTATTTACGGCTATATTTACA
Organism: Urechis unicinctus; assembly: GCA_034190875.2. NCBI lineage: Eukaryota > Metazoa > Annelida > Polychaeta > Xenopneusta > Urechidae > Urechis > Urechis unicinctus. The sequence goes on along the minus strand of CM067348.1, from coordinate 38,984,391 downwards.
GCTTATTAAAGGCTTGCCTCTTTGGAAATGCTCCTCTGCTTATTCCTTATGTCGCGTTAAGTCTTGGTCGGTAATATAAATATATACCGTTCTGCTACAATATTTTGGGCGCACATTAAAACATGTGTTTGACTATATCGCTGGGTTTGGCATCTAGAAAACAACATATATCAAGAGCCTGTGAATAAATATGTCGCGTAGCACCAAAAACTAACCGCCGATCGATGCGATTCTTGAAGAAATGTGATCTATATATCATTTCTGAAAAATCGCGAAGCGATGACCGCCATTTTGGAAAATATTGGGTCCCGTGATTTCCCGCCGCCCCATTCGTATTGCCTCCCTGTTAAGCTTGCGAAGCGCGTTGAATTACTTTGTATACAATCTGCTGTATCTTTTCACATCGTTGTTTTTTTAACACGGAGCATCATCTGAGAAATATCTTATCTAGCCACTTTAATTTTTTTCTACCCAAAGACAATAGGGGCCTTCACATTCTCGGGTTTCTGTCGCGGCCGCTAGGAGGGCCACCGTCGCGCACAGCGATTTTTACCGCAGCTGGGGGCTTGTTTCTCTGCCTGTCAAGCTGTTCGCGCTTTACATGTTGCTGTTTGAAGTTCCTGCGTTGTTGCGCGCATTCTTGTTGCGTGTTTCTATAGCTGTTAAGGACATCAAAGACGTCGCCGAAAGTGTCAAGCGTATTTTGAACTTCTCGGAAGTTCATCTGAACGCTGTCACGTCGCTATGAGCAAATTTGAAACAGTTCTCAAACACAGAGATTATCATAAAATAGTGATCCAAAATGTTGCCAACTACATTCATCTCCAGTCGTCTGGAGAGTATTCTGCAAGAACATCAGTATTCACCCGGTATCATTTCAAAGCTAGCGTGCGTGACTGTTGCTACACCATCACTGTCCCCTTCTAAGTGTAAGTACCCAAGCTGAAAACTTTCCTCAAAGATAGGGGAATCCCTTGCTCGAGTTATAAGAAAACTGAGCTCGTCGAATTAGTAAGAAGTGCCTGCAGAACCGTAAATATTGTGTACATGGTCGGGGAAGATGATGGAGAGAATATTTACAATGAATGAAGAATTATTAGCATAGAGGGTCAGCAAGTCAATTTCCCAGATCCCAACAAACTTTCTGCATGCGAGCCGACATGTCAAATGCACCTGAGGTTACTAAGGCTTACTGTCTCATTCATTTGATGACCAAATGCAAATGGAGTCCTAGCAAGGTGGCATCATTTGAAAGCGGAAGGGGATATCAGCTGTTCCCCAACAGACACACACATACATGCAGTTGAACATAAATCCCTGAATCATTGTAGGTGTTATCTGAGGGGGAAATGTGTTGGGGAGCAGTCCCAGTCCGATCAAGCATACAATGTACCCATCTGGTACCATAGAATCTGCTGGATGTGAGTACACAGGGTTATTCTTAATTTATATAATTAGAATAAGAAAGTTGAATACAGATATGTCACACATCTCATTAAAATGTATAAATACCTATGAAGACTTGCTGGTACAATACTAACTTTGTGTTTTATGTGGTGTTGACGTTTGGTGAAGGAGAGATAAAAAGAGATGATGGTGGTTGCAAGCATGTTGTGGCCATGATGTTTGCAGTGGATGACTTTAATACCAATGAAAAGTCTAATCCAGCATTACCGCATGATGAAGAGACATGTGGCACGGCTTGTCGCCTTGATTATTTTGATGTCTGGCAATTGCAATTACACAGTCTATATACTTGTCACGCCAGTTATACAACTGATGGAAACTTTACTGTCATCCAAGAATATTCACCACAGCTTTAATCTCTACGTTCCGCGTCGTGTATTGCGTTTGTTTTAGAAAAACATGCCCCTATTCCCGGTGGAATATCAGTGTTGCCGCCTGGCGGCCGCGACGGAAATCCGAGAATGTGAATGCCCCTATTCCACTTTGGGTCCACCACAAATTTTAAAATATTCTTTAGGGTATGGATCAAATGATAACATTTAGAAATTTCATGAATTATATATATATTTTCCTTTTCAATATTTAAATCAGTAAAACAATTGAGAGTACAATGTTCCTCATTATTAAAAAATAATTTTTTTTTTAGATATCCTTTCCATAACAAAATATTTTATTTTTTCTACCCAAAGAAAATACATGTTACATCAGGTGGACATCGTGAAGGTTATGTCTTATCATCGAGCTTTCTACACTGGCGCGGCTATCATCGAGAACCAAGAGGGAGCGCAAGCTCCACTTGGTTCAAAAGAGTTAGTGGGTACACACTAAAGCTATTACGTAAAAGGTAAACTACGCATGCCCTGGTTTAGTGTAAGGGCCAGGGTGCCAATGATTTTGTGATGAGCGCTGTCTCTGTAATCAACTCCTGCTTGATCCTGGATTTGTTCGGTCAGCTGGAGGATGTTCACGAGCTGTCACGGGAGTTCTTCGCTCAGACTCGGTCTGTCAAAGACAAATACCACCGAACGAGAGTCCACGGTTACACCAGGATGAAGGAGGAAACGTAAGGTCGCATCAAAATGTAGAAGTAACTAATCTTGATCGAGGAATCACATTTGAATAAGATTTTGGTGGATAATTAAAACGTACATACATTTGCACTGGTTACTAATAAGTAGCCAATGTATTCTCACGTGTACCATAAGGTTATCTGGCATCGCTTCCATATCGACCTCTTTGAGAGGCTTGTTTCAAGCATGGACGCCATAAACTAAGAACCCGAAATGTTACAGGTTCAGCGAGTTCACGGGGGGTGATCTCAAGGAGTGTTACGACATATGCCCTTCCCTAGCCGAGGTGAGTCGTGTTAGTACTTCGTGAGATAGGCGTCTTCTTGAGACACTGTGGTGATCTCGCACTTTAACGAAATCAAATTCTATCAGATCTGGCCGGATGAAATCAAAGATTTCGAGGAAAGGTCCATGAAATTCTACCGAACGCTCGAAAAATTGGCTCGACGCATATTACAAGTTATTGCAGTAGGACTTGGCATCGAGGTAGGCGCCATTAACATGTGTTTATATGAATGGTCAATGTCCACAAGCTTTCCTTGGGCATCTGGCTCGTTTATGATTTGCCGTTATCGTGATGTGTGTTCGTACCAACGGATGTGATTGATGATATGATTTCAATCTGTGACACCCTGTGTGATTGATGATGTGATGTCAATCTATGATTTCACATGTAATTGATGATGTGATGTCAATCCATACTCTCAAATAGCCTCAAGATATCGTACCTCTCTTCGCTGGTGTTAAGAACCAAAGCTACACCAATCTGCGCTTGTTGTATTACCCTCCGTTACCCGATGGTAGGTCACGGCATAACTCGCAACTATCTCTATTGAGATATTTATTCATATCATTGCTGACCCTTCGCAAACCTATTCGCCCATAATTAGTTGTAAGCTGTAGGTGTTTACTTAACCCTAACTAATGATGTGACAGGAGTGAAGCCGCCGCAGGTGAGGCTTGGGGAGCACACGGACTACGGAGCTTTCACCCTCCTTTTTCAGGACAGCGTGGGCGGCCTGGAGGTGGGTAATTAGATGCCACGTCATTTTCATGTGTAATAAACCTGACAGAAGTATGAATGTATTTGATTATTTCATACATGTGTGTATACATTATCCATCGACCCTTCCTAGAATGAATAAGTTAGGCTTAGGAGTAGGATAGATTACAGCAAAGAGGAACAATATCTTGACAAATCGTTGATTGGTGAGCGATGCTAATGGTGTAATGGAGCTGTGATTACTGTTGATATGATCAGGTGAAGTCAGCTGATGGCCAGTGGATTGATGCCTCTCCAGTCCCAGACACTGTGCTCGTCAATATCGCAGACCTCATGCAGAGGTGGTCCTCGGACATTCTTAAATCAACGGTAAGGAGACCAACAGCAGTCTCTCATCTCATTGCTTCTATAAAAGGTGGTAAGACGCCCGTCGAGATTTAATGTGTGAAGGCAATTCCACAGGAAGTGTTCTAAGAGTTATACCTAGAATTGTAATAAGGAGGGGACTCCATGTGGCAGTCTTCTGCGATAGTTGTCGCCATTATAATGGAAGTATTGATACTTATTCCTCCCCGAGACAGTCGGAACAGGCCGATATTGATAACGAATTCGCCCGTATGCTGTGTTAAGCCTCATCGCGTCGTCATCCCCGACCTGGAGTTCCGCAAGAAGACCGCCCGTTACTCCACCGTGCTCTTCGTACACCCAGACCAGGATACAGTTATTCAGTGTTTTGACGGGTCCGACAAGTACCCGCCTATCAAAGCCGGTGATTATGTTGCGAGTCGCTTCCGGTCCACATACAAAGACTACGTGGATTGAAATTTGGTGTAGTGTTTGGTGTTGCTCTGTGCTGCCCATGTCGCTGCTTACAGGGGACGCTCGTGCGCCAACCATTCGCTATAACCCAGGAAACTTTCATCCATCTGCCCATGCTGCGCTTCTGGCATGGTTTAGCCTTGTAAGACGTCTGCTTTATAACTATATTACCATGATTTAGCCAAGTAGGACGTCTGCTATATAACTATTAATACCATGATTAGGCCCAGTAGGACCGAGGCTAGCCACGATAATACTTTTTTCATGCTGTTCATTACGTGTCATTGTCATTGTCAATATATGCTGTTTAAATACGGCAAAACACAGCGTTGTGACTTGATTTTCTATTAATGTCCTAACGTATGGAGGGGGACAACCCCCCCCCCCCCCCACCCCCTGAAAACATTCCCTGTCCCCTTGAGTGGTAGACTCCTCACACATCGGTTTCGGCAATGTGGGTTGGCGCCACACTCTCCATTCGTCCAGTGCTGGATCCGCCCATATACACAACAAACGCGATCATGTGTTCGATTCGTATTGTAAGGGGAACCTTTATTGGGATGTCATCACACAGAGCCTGACCCCAGCTGCTCACACATCATCATATGTACATCGTGTTGTGTCCTATCAAAGATGGCCTGCGGTCTCCTATTCGGAAAGGCACGAGGAAGCATCTGTCTAAAGAGCAATGTCTATTTGAGGCCATGGGCCCGGCACCGCCACTCGGATGAGAGACATCTCTGACGCCGTCTCTCTAATGAGTGATATCCCCGGCACCGCCACTCGGATGAGAGACATCTCTGACGCCGTCTCTATAATGAGTGACATCTCTGGCACCGCCACTCGGATGAGAGACATCTCTGACGCCGTCTCTCTAATGAGTGATATCCCCGGCATCGCTTGTCTGACGAAAATTCCCTGGCACCTCCTTTTTGTTGAATGGCATATCTGTCACGGTACACTCTGATGAGAGACATCGCCGCACTGGGGCTGATACAATGTTATTGGTATTGTTGTCCAGAGCTGATGTCGCGACCAGGCTACAAGTTCTAAACAATAAAATTTCATGATTTAGAAGAAGTTCGTTGTAGCTGGATTTGACCAAGCCCCATCATTATGGCGGCAGTGAATAATTTGATTACTCAAAACGGTGTTTATATGAACTCGACAAAATTAAACACAGTATATGATAGGCTTGAACGTAGTCTTATATGAGAGAGTTACCGAGATATTTGCCAGATCTGGCCCCGAGTCTCAGACGGTACAGACAGCAGGGTCTTAGCCAGAGACCCGTCCATTCGTAAATTTGGACGGGCTGGAATTTCCCCCTACAGCCCGTCCACCCGCTAGCCCGTTCACGCGCCTCCCATGTCGGATACAAGGAATTAGCCAAGCCAGATTAAACAGCTCATTTAAAGACAAACAGCGATGCAGCACGCTGGCCGCTTATCTACAATTAAAATAAATACTGTTTTGTTTGATAACGCTTCTTATGACGCATGGGATTTAATCAACGCCATAATACTTTAACGATGGTGAATGGAGTGACGACCAGCTTCGCCTCCTCGCATGTCCATGTCGATCGTATACCTTCTCTAAAATGATACACGATATGTTCGAGGTTAGTAAGAATAATGGCAACTAGAAGGCTGGCGTACATTGCGCACGGTCGATTGGAGCATCATTCCTAAAATGTCTGCCTCGCGGTATCGCTTTAACCACGATCTAATAAACTTTTGGTCTACACTGTTGGCTAGGGAATGAAACTCACAAATTGCAATTGGGTGAAATATCATATCGACGCGAAGTCTTTGACTAAGTTTTCATTTCTCCCGTATGTTTGTGCCAGCGCAGGAAGTGTCATTAATTTGTAATTAAATTTCTTTTGAACAACGGTCTGATATTTCACATTACGCACGCACGCACACACACACACACACACACACACACACACACACACACACACACACACACACACACACACACACACACACACACACACACACACACACACACACATACACACACACATCACACACATCACACAAGCATTCACGGTAAAAAAAAACAATAAAAAGGACGCTTAGTTTGAATGTTTTCTACTGCGTCAGCTTAGCGAGTAGGCTTTCTGCAAGCTAGACGTGTCTAAGTAGTTTCACCGTGAACGTGGTAGTCTTTATGGTCGTAGTGATGAAGTCAATTTAATGGTAACTGGAAAACGGATGTTTATTTCTGAATGTTGCGGTACGGATTCCGTATCCCGCAAATCCGTATATAAATTGCAAAACTATGGTAAGGAGTAACTCTGGTAATGTCCAGAGGCTACTGCTGAGCTGGAGTACCAGCCTGCTACGTGCCGTACGGAGTTGGCCTTCCAACTTGGTCCGTACGACGGTGACGGTTTCGTTGACCGAATACTGAATGTATCTTACTTTTGGGGACGGAGGTATTTATACAAGTGTTTGGCGACGTCAGCAAGCGTGGAGGTACAATTACCTTTAGCTTTAATTGAAGATCTAACGGGCTGATGTTTACTTCAGATATCAAGGTTAGGTATTTAAGGGGGGGAGGGGGTTATGATTCCACACTGGTTGACGACGCTTACTTCGGTTAAAGAGACTGTTCAGCCCCACATTTGGAACGAGGTTGCCAAGCAAGCTGCTTGGCAACCGCACCTTGGAAACCAAAAGTGTTAATTTTTCAGACTTTCAGTCGCTACGCGGCGCTGTGGTCTCAGAAAAAAAGATCCTTACTTCAGCTGTCGCCATTTATGTGTTCTGACATTATCCTTCCTGCTTGTCGGTCTAATGTGTGCACAATTATGCCCACAACTTAAATGAGTGAAGATTTTATGAAATCTACATTATGTAACTAAAGCGGAAGAATACACATCGATAGCGAGGTAAATTCAGAGCGCGTTATGATTTACAGCTAACAATCGTGTGGTTCATGGTTTTAGGGAGGCACCGTTATCGATGGAACGACATAACTGAATTAAACAGATTTTCACAGTAAATCAAGAATATTTCCAGTCAAATAATAATGTTAAAAACTTATTAATATAATTTCCATCATGTAAACTCTGCGGCACAAATTAGAAGATGTCATTACTTACGTCTGCGTTAATCGTTGTAATGTAATAACGAAATGATCCCTGATTGCCTTATATGCGGCTGAACAGTCTCTTTAATACATAAATCTAATTGTTAAGGACGGTCACATATACCCTTCCTACACTTGACCTCAAGTCAAGAACAAATCGTTCACAAACAAATAGATAATAGAAAAAATAAGATCAATTAAACTATACTAAACATTAATGACATAGAATGACACCAAAAAAACATTAGCGGTAACAATAGTTCTCTTTTACGACTCCTGCATTGAGATATAGTGTGGCCAACATTATTACAGTAAGCGCACATTTGGGAACGTGCATCATTTCTAGATTTCCATCCGTGACTACTTGTAACTGACTCTTGACTGTCCTGTGTTAAGTGGCTCTGGAGGTCTCTTAATTGATCGGTAAGAGTTTTAGTCCTTTCGAACATACTTATTTGTTCGCGTAGTGTTCGATTTTCGTCTTGTAGCCTTTCCAGCTTTTCCGAAGCATATGTGTTTTTAACCAATTGTCCTCGCAGCATACCTCGCATGTTTTCAAGTTCAATTTGGGCGTCTAGTAATTGGTCTTTCAATCCGTCAATCTCACTCACCGGGTCACTTTCCTTTTTGTGTTGTCTTGGAGTATCTCTTTTATGATGCATCCTTGGGGCGCTTGTATTTACGCATTCCATCCAGTCGGATGCCGGGACTGAATGGAATGGTAGGCTGTTCTCACCTTTCTTGTTACATATTGTACTTGGTATTGATTTGTGATTATTATTTTGTTTGTTTTCTGGTATTGTTCTGTGATTATTTTTATGTATACAATATCGTTTGATTGGCACGCTCAAACACAACATACACATGCATATCTAGTTTTTAACACAAGGACACGGTGTCCTTTTTCAAAGAAGAGGCATATATCACAGCCCTCACTCACTGCCAGACCCTCATACATTTCACAAGACTCTCCGGACCTCTAAATTCACGTCATATACAATAATCCCTTTGAAACAAACAGAACTTATTTCGATCTAGCCATAGCCCTCACACAATTAACATTCCAAGCTATCAACTTCAAACCCCTTTAACTCCCGAAACGTATCAGAATTACAGGTAATTAACACCAGGCCTTTTGATCTCAACTTTAAACCTTATCAATATTCAACCTTAATCCCTTTTATGTTTAGTTAGTAATTGTGGCAATGTCAAGTGCGGGCAGATGCCAGTGGACATCCAATCAGAATGTGCCACCTATGTCCAGCCCACATTTTGCCCTATAAATACAACGACAAACCTCATATATCAGACTTGGATATATATATCGTACGCATCTACAACTTCGAACATCTCAATATCACAGTTGTAGTAAAGACCATCCAAACATCCCCAGAGCGTGCCGATCTACAACTTCGTAAATAAAGGATTACATCTACAGTTCGCCGTATCAATTACTCGCTACATCTCTCGCAAGTCATCGTCGAATCCCCGACGGTCACAGTAGGCCAAACCTTACGTAATCGACCAGAGGCATTCATCGCTTTCCTCGGCTTTGCATTGACTTGGCTAAGGGGTCATATCAAAACATCTGCTAATGAGTCATGTCAAAACATATAAGCGGCAGAAGCTTGTGACATCTATCCTAAAATAGTGCGCGTTACTAGCTCCCCTCGCTGTCATCTATCGTAAACGTGTGCGGCGCATAGGGTGCCTCTACACCAACCTTACGTTATGTAAACAAGGCGCAATCACAGTACCGATTGCTGAACTAATAGGTCATTTGTTTAGAGATAACATTTGTTCGTGTAATATTGTTTATACCGTATTGCTGGTCGTTCAAACTTGCCGTTGGAAGACATGCCGTTGGCGCTTGTGCCAATCTAGTTCAAATTAGAGTGGATTTAGCAGCTTCGGCCATGTACCACTATCAATGTGTTTCGTTGCGCTTTATATCACTATAAAAAAACGCCACTTGGCATCAAGAAGAGGAGTTAAATGATAGAGTAACGACCGAGGAAACACAGAAATGAAATTTATTATTGGAGGATATATGGCTCTTTTAAAATAAAACTTGAGAAAATGAAATGAGGTGTACCTAACTAGATTGTACGAATGTGCAAAATAAGGAAGTTTATCACACTGCTGATAAGGAGTCAAACAGAATGAAGTGATTAGGAATTTTGGATTTGAGAGATATGTGTAAGGCATTAATGATTGTTATTGCTCCTGCTATAAAGATGGAAAGACATGGTTGTATGCGATGATTTTTTGAATTTGTGAGATGGTATTGCGATTGCAAAAGATGTATATTATTTTTTGAGACGTCGGTGTATATGTGTAGAGTTAGAGGGTAATTCATCAATAAGTTGTAGTGCAAGGGATTTATTGTAAGATGGATAGTCTTTAATAGTTTTATTCGCTAAGTCTGTGTTGATAAATGGGTTAACCAGGTGCCAAGGGGGAATTGAGTGTTTTTAATGGGGATACGTGTGGGTGAGATTGGGTGTATGGGAGAGTTGATCTACTAGTATTTTTATGCTTTCGATCGATTTGATTGTCTTGAGTTTCAATAAAAATGTTTTGAGTTGGGAGGTTGAACGTTTTAGCTCAGGTTTGATATTTTAGAGTGGCTTTTAAAAGTTGAAGGGGTATGGGGGAAGCCGGTGGATACATGGAGAGAGTTGATACGTGTAGAGCAATGTGTTTTAGTGATGGCTCTGAGAGCGGCTGACTTTGCCGTTTCTAGTTTGTGAATGTTTGTTTTAGATGCAGTGATTATGGCTGGGGCTCCACAAAGAATTGTTGAAGTGAGTGCGATGAGTGTATTTTGCAAGATATATGTTTGTTTGCACCCCAGGAAGTGCCACTAATACATCTGATGAGTTTAGTGATTTTGGGGCACTTAATTACCGTGTGTGAGATGTGTTCTCTCCAGGTAAGTCCTTATCTAAAATAACTCCGAGGAACTTATTAGAGGTTTGGTTAGGGATTGGTTGTTTTTTTATGAAGAAAGTAGGGATTTTGTGTTTTATATTGGTTCCAAAATGAATGACTTCAGATTTTGAAGGAGAAAAGGTAATGCCCCATTTAGAAGCCCAATTTTTAATTTTGTTTAAATGATTTTTAAGGAATATTGTTAGTTTAGTTTGCAAGTTTACCAGTAGACCAGATGGCTATGTCGTCTGCATAAATGGACAGGAAGAAGGAGTTGGAATATCATTGATAAAGATATTAAAAAGGGTTGGAGAAAGTACACTCCCCTGAGGTACTCCATTATCAGTGGAACGGGGGGGGGGGGGGGGGGGGGGGTGAAAGGGTATTGTTAGCTTTAACTTGTATTGATCTATTGTTGATAAAATTGTGTATCCATTTTAAAGGTAATCCTGTAATACCATGTTTTTGTGCTTTTATTTCTATAACGGGTCTATTTACCATATCAAAGGCTTTAGTTATTTATAAAAAGATTGCATGAGTTTTGTTTTTAGTTAAAAATCCAAATTGATTGCATCGGTTATTTGAAGAATATTGTCAGTAGTACTATGATGAGGTCGAAAAGCTGTTAGATTTGGGTTATAGAGATTATTATGTTCTAAGTGTCATGTGATTCTGTTGTTTGAAATAGTTACAAATATTTTGGAAGCAACTGAGGTTAGGCTAATGGGGCTATATGAGGTTGGGGTGTGTGGGTTCTGATTATATTTAAGTATGGGGACAATGATAGAGGAATTCCAGGAGGGAGGGGTCATGGATGATTGCCAGAGTTGATTAAAAAAAATTTAGGAGTACCTCTAGGCAGTTTGGTGGAAGGTGATTGAAAAATGAGTATATGAGCAGATCTTTGCCTGGGGCTGTGTTTTTGGATTTATTGACAGCTTAAGTGAGTTCTGTTACGGAAAATGGTTCATTGATTGGTGAATTTGATTTAGTTTCAATGGTTCTGAATTTATGGAGTTGAAATCTGAAGGACGATTGTTAATGGAACTGATTTCTGCAAAATAAGAGACTAAAGTGTCTGATATTTGTTGATTATTTTCTGTATAAAGGTTATTGTTTGGGTTTTGGATTAGTGGAATATTAGTGTTAGGGTAATTTCCTTTGAGGATATTGACAGTTTTCCACAGTTCTTTTAAATTTGGTTTGTTTAGGGAGGAGCATTTATTTTGCCAAAAGGATAGTTTTGCTTGTTGAAGTGTGTATTTAACTTTTGCTGTAAGTCTTTTTAGTTGAATTTTGTTTTCAAAAGTTTTATTATGATAGTATTTGTTCCTGGCTTTGTTTCGTTCTTTGATTTTGAGGGTACAGTTAGGATTCCACCAAAGATGGGATTTTAGTTGTTTACGGTGAGTAGTTTTTAGAGGAATGGCTTGTTTAGCTATTTGAATGAGTTTATCATAGAAATTATCGTTAGAGGTAAAGGGGTTTGAAGAAATGAATTGAGTATTGATGTTTTGTTTGCAGAGTTTTTGAAACAAGGACCAATTAGCTGTTTTGATTTCCCACTTGTGTGGGTCCTGTCAGCCAGCTTCCTGTGATTGCCACTGCCATCTCAACTACCTTAAAGTTTTTTATTATTCATTCACTGACTTTAGTATTGCACTTTTTCCTGCGCATTTCTGGTTTTGTTTTCTTCATTTCCCTTAGTTACTTTATCCTCAGTTGTCATCCGCACCTATTTCGTTCCATTTTCTCAAATGAATCAGCATGGCGGAAACACTCTCCATAATAAATCTTAAATATCATACTGATTCACACCCCATGGCCCTTTCTCCGCCAGATAATTCTCCTCGTGACATTCTGTGGCAGAAGCGGGTTTTCGCGCCTAACTGCTTTTCCGCTCTAGGTGGGGGGTGTCTGAGTCGCGAATGATGGGTGAGATATTTGGTTCATTGGTTGCACTTGTGTCTTAATGTACTTTTGTATTGATGTTTCCTGTGTGGGTATATTGATGTTTCCTGTGTATATTGATGTTTCTTGTGTTTGTATATAATGTAAAACTTGTATAGTATTTTAATGTCTATGCATTTATTATGATGTTAACATTTTACATTGATAACCACGTGGTCACGTGACATTGTTTATATAAGCTGTGGCATCTTCCGCAGCGAGCAGATAGCATTTTCGCAGCTGAAATAAAGACTTGTAGTTCTGTCACGAAAGCCTTCTTGAAGTTTCATTGGTGAGTTCCATTGAGTGGAACAATATTGCGGGTATTCGAGTCAGTCAGGGTTTGTCTGGAGGTCCTGGAAAGCGGGACCTCAAAAAACGGCACAGACTGTCTCATATTATCGCTAATAGTTGTGGCTGAATTAGAACTAGTTAAGCTAACGGAAAGTCTGATAACGATCCCATTTCGCTATTTGAACCATACCCCACGCTACAATTCTACTCCTGAGGATCTTTTTGAAGATTCCTCCTCAAATTCATCGTCAGCTCATATCATGCCACACCAGTCAAAAAAAGTCGTCCGTCACTTTCCCCAAACTTACCGAACCATCATCCCTCAAGCTGTCAAAATAAACATCTTTTGCCCTCGAGTAAATATGACTAAGTTCAATCCCACCGCAAGTCACACTGAAATCACCTCCCTCATTGGTCCATATTTTCAAAATAGCAAAACCAGTTCTTCCATTACACTCTATGTTTCAAATGCTCAATCCCCCTCCTCAAGTCTCTCCAAAAGCTGTGCAATTTCCTGGTCAGCACAAAAGTCATCTCTTCCAAAACAAAAAAATCAAAGGTCAACTTCTTTAAGTCCTCAAACAATACAATATCACAGATAGCCGCAGACGAGGCAAAGTCAATCCCACCGAGTCAGTTGAATTCACTTTCTCAGATTCCTTCCAAGGTTCAAACAGGTTACTCATTTAATAACGTCAAATTTACACCCCGCCCCCAATAAGATGTTTCAAGTGCAATAAGTTTGGCCATGCAGTAACCTACTGTCCTAATTGTGGGAAGCACCATCATTATTCGGAATGTTCCATACCAATCCAAAAGTGCTCAAAATTTGGCAAATCTCATAGTGCAGCCTTCAGCTAACACAGCAACAATCTCACCAATTACTCTCAGATTTTGTCGGCTTGTCAACAGCTATCTTATCATCTCCCCTATCTGCAAAAGCAATTACTTTTTAACTCCTTAAAGTCAACATTGTCACAATTGGTTATGCCATAAATCATCACGCTCAAGTCACCAGTCAGTAACACCAAATCATCGAACATTCCTCTTCTCAGTAGGTCTAATTCACTTCTCATCGCACTTTAACCAACCTGATTCTTTTACCATTCACCATTAACATTACTATTCTTACAACACTAATATTTCTAGCCTCCATGGTCAGTTTTTCGGGGTTTTTTGTTTTTTGTTTATCTCAAGCCTAAGTGTTTCGGGCTTTTCTTCGATCCAGTTTGACGCGGATGCGCAGTGTTGGAGGCTTATGGGATCGATTTTTCGTCGATTGTTTTTCCAATTTTCTGTAACTATCTCCTTCATAACTACTGCAGTTACGAATATATGAATTACATGGTTGTAACAAGCAATTATCGTAGCATGGAATAGGTGGAAAAAATACTTGTTTTCACTTTTTTGTACTTTGTATAATGACATGTTTTAGAGTACCTATCACGATTTTGGCTCCAGCCTAAGTTTTTTTTCGTGCTTTTCTCCGGAACGGGACATATCAACATGAAATTTTGGGGAATGATAGATCAAGTTGGGACACAACTACCGATCCAGTTTGGCGCGCATGCGCAGTGTTGGAGGCTTATGGGATCGATTTTTTCTTCGATTTTTCCCCCAATTTTCTGTAACTATCTCCTTCATAACTATTGCAGTTACAAACATATGAATTACATGGTTGTAAAAAGTACTTGTTTTCACTTTTTGTACTTTGTTTAATGACATGTGTTTTAGAGTACCTATCGCGATTTTGCTACGAGATCCTTCCTCGCTGATATCTCTGAAACGGCTGTATTTACACACATGAAATTTTGTCAGTATTTAGAACTTGGCCTCGTGATAATGATTGTAACAGTATTTTTGGCATTCACAGTAACAAAAAACAGTAAAAAGGACGTATAGTTTGAATGTTTTCTACTGCGTCAGCTTAGCGAGCAGGCTATCTGCAGGTCATGTCTAAGTAGGCCAAACCTTACGTAATCGACCAGAGGCAATCATCGCTTCTCTCGCTTTGCATTGACTTGACTAAGGGGTCCTGTCAAAACATCTGCAGCTTGTGACATCTATCCGAAAATAGTGCGCGTTTCTAGCTCCCCTCGCTGATATCTATCGTAAGCGTGTGCTGCGCGCATAGGGTGCTTTAACGGTCCGTGTATATACCGTCTATTCCTTTTTTGTTTATCAAAACCCAAAACCGGATGCCTCGTATGATGCATACCATCGGAATGCGTTGGATGGGGAGGTAGCTCTGGTGTGGTTGATTATTCATTTCCTTATTTGGAGACGGTAGAGCCAATTCTAGGGTATATAAAACAATCAAGCTGTATGTGAGATACGAGGCTCGGCTAGGTACTAGGCAGTTCTACAGCTATACTCAGGTGTTGCTTTTATGTTTCCCCCGATCCCACTAGAACACCAGCCAAAACAAACTACAGACCTTGAGGCTGACCTGTTTGTTGGGCACAAGCTAAGCACGGCTTCTTTGCTGTGGCATGTACTCTGCTAACTTCGGCCTTAACAATAGCCAATCACTGTCAATTTGGAGTGAGTGAGTGAGAATAGGTTTTAACGGCACACCAACACGTATGTGTTATATGGCGCCTAGAAATATTAATAGATAGGTTTGACCTGATTAAGCAGCCGCCTTCTAGGATAAATGGAGAAAAGAGGGACATACAAGTGAATGATGTTGAAAAAGATAAAAATGCAAATAGTATCCCAGGGCAAGTCACCACCAGCCGATTGACTGGACCAGGCCATTCCAGTCTCTCGTCTAGGCGAAATCCGGGCCAGAGTAGTGTGTTTCAGTTACGGCCCTCAAAAGGACCGCTCCACTCAACCACCAGGATCCCATTGTTCACCGACACGAGTCGCAACCCACGGCCAACAGGTTACCCCCTATTAGTCGCCTCTTACGACATGCAGGAGGATACAGTGGGCCTATTGTACCCCCGGACCCACAGGGGGGCCGTCAATTTGGACAAGTTTAGTAAGCAAACGTCATCAGAGGCAACGAACACGCCACTGACAACGAATCGACAGATGTTGGCGAAGGCAACGTCAATAAAGAGATCGACTGGTGAACCCACAATAAACCCCAAAAAAGTGGCTGCAGGGCGGAAAGGTGCCAAGCTCGAAAAGCCAATCAGAATAAACTTCTGGGTGAGCTCTGTGATGCTAAGACCACACAAAGATATGAGGGAAAGCCTTCTCCGCCTCATCCTACTGAAGTGGTATAAAGACCCTCTCTGCCTCATCCCGCTGTTACACGAGCACCCTGGGCTGCCAGTGGCGTAGGTTGTTTAGGCTAGCATGGTGGTTCATGTTTTCATCAAAAATACACAGCGCCTGTCCTGTCGCTGTTGTTCACAAAAGTCAACCAAGCAAGGACTGGAATAAAACCTAAAGATGCTTTTGTTTTGCACAGGGTGCTTGGTAGGGCTCAAAGAGAAAAAGATTCCCTCTGGTATTGGCTACCTCTACCAGCCTGGTGAGCTGGAGCTGGGCAGCCGTCGTGCCACTGACCCTGTGTGGGCACTCAGTGTCTTCTGGCTTGGATGCTTTGCCACTAAGCCTGATGAGCATGTGCTCTACTATTTGTTTAATGGACCACTCCATGGCTTTGTAAAGGAGGAGCTGCTTGTGGTGCCATTTGATACCAAGTTGTCGCCAGATTCCCAATTAGACATTTAACATCTAGACTATATACACAAGAATGGCGGTATTTGCAAACAAGTGCCCTTGGATATTGCTGGGGAAAACAGACCCTTATATAGACTAACTTCCGCAGCAGCAAGGCCTGTGCACATGACTTGCAAGCCACTACCCACGCCATGAAAGCCAGATCCCGTGCCACAAAAGCCACTTCCCATGCCACAAAAGCACGTCTGAAGTTCAAGAAGACTATCTGCATTGGTAGGTGATGGACGTTACTGAGGGTCACCTCCTTTGGCAGTAACGCTCTGATGTTCTTAAGAGGCGTGTGTAGGCAGATGCATGAAGTTCTGACCACTGAGCTCAAGGAGCTGAGCGGGATAAAGTGCCCTGCGGGGTGGGCTCATGAAGCTCACGGGCGATGGCGACACTGAGCATGTTAAGCCTGTTCTTCGTAATAGGCAGGAGGTAGTTCTCTCTGCAGAAGATATTGGCGATATCTTGAACAGGAGCAATGCCGATATCCAAAAGCGGTCTGATGGGTGGACCAACATAGGTTCCGGCTGGGAGTTTGAGTCAGTTGCAACTGTGTGGATTGACATTGCCCGCTACCAGCCATTCAAAGATGGCTCTTACCTGTCATTACCGAGTGCACTGGCAGCAAAGAAGGCAATCATAAACTTGAAGAATAATGACGACTTCTGCCTTCTATGGTCTATTGAATCGGCTATGCCCCCAGTCACTAACGACCCACAGTAACCATCTAAGTTTAACATTCAGTGGCTGTAAGACCTGCTGAATGGTAAAGGCGTAGAGTGTTGCAGCTTGAGAAAGTAGAGAACCATGTGCCTAACCTAGCCCTGAACGTGTTTGGCTGGGAAAGAGGCGCTGCTATCATACACCACATCAGTGAGCAGCCTGCTTATATACCACGTAAAAACCTCATGCTGATAGAGAAGGATGACAAGTTTCACTACACACAGATCTGTATAATCAGAATAAGTATGAACACCGCAAGTTCTTCTCTGAGCGCTGCCTAGATGGTTATACAACTTAAAACTGCTCCAGCCGCACAAGCCTGAGTGCAGGCTGCCGTGCGAGTTGACACACCGGATACTCCGATTTTGAGGCACTCACCATGAAGCTTCCAGACCGAGCACCTGATCCTACCAAGAGCGACATACAGAAGACAGAGGAACATGAGCCATGCGGTTAATGCTATGTAGCTGTCCTGTGGATGGTCATTCCAAACCCCATGTGGTGTACAGAGGACTAAACGCTGTGGAGAAATTCTTGCGAACCGTGCAACAGGAAGAGTGCAAGATCAAAGCAGTTTTCTCAAAGCCTTCTCTCATGCCCATGACGCGTGAGGATAGAAGAGCCCACAAGGCGGCAACACACTGTCATCTGTGTAAAAAGGAACTGAACGGGGACTCCGTCCACGACCACTGCCATATAGCAGGTAAGTACCATGGCGCAGCCAGTAACACCTGTAACTTGAAGCTGCGGCTGAGTTCCAAGACACCTCCACAACCTACGCAACTCTGACGGCTACCTCTTGATGCAAGGCATCAGCAAGGTGGAAGGGCAGATCAACTGCATCCCAAACAACATGGAGAAGTACATATCTCTATCGATCGGACAATTGTGCTTCATTGACAGTGCACAGCTCCTCCTAGCCTCGCTTGACAAGCTGGAATATCCAAATAACCCATGAGTATGAGCCTGACTGGGCAAAGCGCCACGTACTAATGCGCAAGGAAGTGTACCCCTATGAGTTCATGGACGGCTGGGATAAGGTTGATGCCCCGCTGCCACCAATCCAGGAGCTCTACCGCAAGCTGTCTGAGCAAGGCATATCTGCTACAGACTATAAACATGTGCAGAAGGTCTTGGACCTATACCTGCGTACTGACGCGCTGCTTCTGGCAGATGTGTTTGAGATATTCTGCAAAAACCTGCTTGAAGCAGTACAGGCTGGACCCAGCCAACTACTACACCAGCTCTGGTTGTGTCGTGGGACGCGCTGCGTAAGAGCACGGCCGTGGAGCTAGAGTTACTCACCAACTATGACAAGCACTTTTTCATTGAGAAGGGTCTTCGCGGTGGGATAGGCATGGTGTCGCGTCGCCACGCTAAAGGCAATAACCCGTACGTGCAGGGTTTTGAGAAGGATAAGCCAGCGAGTTACATCCAGTACCTTGATGTTAACAGCCTGTATGGGTAGGCGATGAGCCAGTCCCGAGCCACTGGGGAGATTGAGTGGGTGAATCAGCTGGCTGCGCTACAGATACAGGACCATCACGACAAGACAAAAAACCGGATACATACTCGAAATTGATCTGGAATACCCTGCAGAGTTACATGCTGATCACAATGATTATCCCCTAGAGCCTGAGCGAATGACTGTGCAGAATGAATGGTTGTCAGACTACCAGAAGAATCTCCTAGGTGCATTGGAGAGCAACCCGGAGGTCTAGAAGCTGGTGCCCAACCTGCGCAACAAACAGAAGTATGTGATCCTCCACAGGAATCTCAAGCTTTACCTATCTCTGGGAATGCAGCTTACCATGATACACCTTTCGCTCATATTCAATAAGAGCTCCAGGTTGGAGCAATGAGGTTGCCACCATGGACTTCGAGAAGGACCTGAACAAGCTGATGAACAACTCCGTGTTCGGTAAGACAATGGAGAATCTCCGAAGGCGAATCAAGCGCTAAACCGCCTTGTGCATGTAGGCATGTGCATACTCGACCTCTCCAAGCATCTGATGTACGACTTCTATTACAATAAATGAAGTCCAGAAGAAGGTCTTGGGAATAATGCCCGGGAGGGGCACTTGGCCTTATTCTGGATAGGGGCGTGCCGCGGGACCTAAAAAAGTCGTACAAAGTCAAAATGGCCAAAAAGCATACCCCGTCGTACAAGGCATGATGCGAATGTATAACCCGTCGTATACATTGAACCTGAAAAACATACCCCGTCGTACAAGTATGAGGCCCAAAAACCCGTCGTACAAGTCGAGAGGCACAAAAAACATGCCCCGTCGCGCGGCACATATATACTACCTCTATACACTTAAATGCCCCCCCCCCCTCCCCCACCGGGGAATAATGAAGGATGAGTGCGCTGGAGTACCGATCAAGGAGTATGTAGGCTTCTGCCCTAAGATGTACTCAGAAAGAACATGCCAAGCAGTGATTGTCACAACTTATATGGGCTACATGTCAACAAGGTGTCACTCTCCCCGTTTGACTCATAACGGTGGATAGCCGTGAATGGCGTAGATACCTTGGCCTATGGTCACGTTAATTTACCGGCAAGCTTACGTGGCAGAGTCAGGTCTGTTGGGGGTCGGACCCGACCCGCTTTCAGAGGTGGCCATCATTTTGCACTCTCTCTCTCTCTCTCTCGAGTTGATCTCACCCTAAAAAACAACAAAAGTGAGCGGGGAGCAAAAATCGAAACCCTGTTACTGGCGCACCGCTAGTTTCTATTTTACTTTGTGTCATGATCCGCCTGAAGACCGCTCGTTACTCCATGGCATTCTTCGTCCATCCCGATCTTGATGCTGTCATTCAGTGCATGTTTGGATGGCTCAGACAACCATCCACCCATCAAAGCCGGCGATCACGCTGCTTCACGCTTCCGGACCAGTTACCATGATTGAATTACCAATTGAATAAGAATTATGGTTGTGAGGTAACAACACGTACTCAAGTAGTTTCCATGGAAGTGCATTGGAGTATAATGAAACTACTCGCAAATCGAAAAAAAATTCATATGCCACTTGGTTCTAGTCTATTGTATTTTGAGGTGTATAACATACAAATGATCGGAAATGATTAATTAAAATAAGTCCGAATTAAACAGCTGTTTATTACGATTCAATGGACGTACAACTTATATATGAATGAAAGACACTGAATATCTACAGGTGGCAGGCAATAATGCTTTCTTAGAAGATTTGAGGTTCAGTAGTTTTTAATATTTTATATACTAGTGATTGTATATATGCTAACGACATGAATACCGAGAGGAAAGGCCAATTGAACCACTTATTTAATGGAGTTATTCCACCTCATTTAGTTGAGCTAACTCGCAAGCCAACAATTTGTTTGATGAGATGTGGTTTTTATGAGTGATGAGATGTGGTTTTTATGAGTTATGGATGGTTTGTTTGAGGCATTGTGGTCCTGGTGAGTCAGGTTGATTTGTTTGAGGCATTGTGGTCCTGGTGAGTTCAGATTGATTTGTTTGAGGCATTGTGGTCCTGGTTTAGTCAAGGTCCTGTTGGCTGCGGGCTCTGTTTACATGTTACTGATATTCAATAGTCTCGCCATCAGTCTAGGATACGGTAACGTCTTGAACTGGACTAGCATCCCAGATTTGGGATGCTCCAATCACAAGCCGTGTCTCTCGGTCACTCTCGGGTACTTTTGAGTCGTTGTCTCTCATTGGTCAGTTCTACATTTCCCGAAGATTCGGCGCCATATTTATTTTGGTACGCTCCGTTTGAAAGACTTGTTCGCTCGGCTGCTTAATGGGTCGTGACTGTTTTGTGAATGTGGCTGCTGGGACGGGGAAACATTTTGCTACACGTTGTTAGCTACTCCTCTTGATGCAATGCTTGGAATGGGTCAGAGTTCGACACTAATGGTTGTCCGCTTGCCGGGACAAGTGATTTGTAATGTCGGACAAGTGACTTGTCAAGTCAACTTGTCCAACTGGACGAGTGATTTTTATGAGCCGGGCACACATTCTACAACACCCCGATTTGTTGTTTCACGCTGAGTGGCACAGTTAATCACACAGTCTGCGAGAGAAGCAGACACAACTGGTTCTTTTTAACTGACTATTACGTAAACACACTATCGTGCAGCTAAGCGATTAAAGCGCTTATTGTGGTGCCAATTTGAACTTTTGAGACGCCCCATAATTCCAGAAGACATTCAATGTGTTCTCATTGGACGCAGACCACAACAATGTACAGACGTCACATAAAACCAAGGGTGCTTATCACAAGCCAGTTTCATGAGACAGACGCGCGCAATTAAGGTCAATCCGTGTCACTACGTTGCGTTGATTGGTCACGAAGATTAACGAACGTGTCTAATGAATATTCGGACGCGCCAGTTTAAGACCTTGTCTTGTCGTAGACTCAAGGGCGATAAGCGAAGCGGAACCCCTGGAGTCTGGGACGCGGTCTAGTCCTCGTTAGTTATAGTTGATTTGTTTGAGGCATTGTGGTCCTGGTGAGTTATGGTTGATTTGTTTGAGGCATTGTGGTCCTGCTGAGTTATGGTTTATTTGTTTGTGGGATTGTGGTCCTGGTGAGTTCAGGTTGATTTGTTTGAGGCATTGTGGCCCTGGTAAGTTCAGGTAGATTTGTTTGAGGCATTGTGGTCCTGTTGAGTTTTGGTTTTGTTTGAGGCATTGTGGTCCTGGTGAGTTATGGTTTATTTGTTTGTGGGATTGTGGTCCTGGTGAGTTCAGGTTGATTTGTTTGAGGCATTGTGGTCCTGGTGAGTTCAGGTAGATTTGTTTGAGGCATTGTGGTCCTGTTGAGTTTTGGTTTTGGTTGAGGCATTGTGGTCCTGGTGAGTTATGGTTTATTTGTTTGTGGGATTGTGGTCCTGGTGAGTTATGGTTTATTTGTTTGTGGGATTGTGGTCCTGGTGAGTTCAGGTTGATTTGTTTGAGGCATTGTGGTCCTGGTGAGTTATGGTTGATTTGTTTGAGGCATTGTGGTCCTGGTGAGTTATGGTTGATTTGTTTGAGGCATTGTGGTCCTGGTGAACTATGGTTGATTCGTTTGAGGCATAGTGGTCCTGGTGAGTTCAGGTTGATTTGTTTTAGGCATTGTGGTACTGGTGAGTTCAGGTTGATTTGTTTGAGGCATTGTGGTCCTGGTGAGTTCAGGTTGATTTGTTTGAGGCATTGTGGTCCTGGTGAGTTTTGGTTTTGGTTGAGGCATTGTGTTCCTGGTGAGTTCAGGTTGATTTGTTTAAGGCATTGTGGTTCTGGTGAGTTCAGGTTGATTTGTTTGAGGCATTGTGGTCCTGGTGAGCTATGGTTGATTTGCTTGAGACATTGTGGTCCTGGTGAGTTCAGTTTGATTTGTTTCAGGCATTGTGGTCCTGGTGAGTTCAGATTGATTTGTTTCTGGCATTGTGGTCCTGGTGGTTCAGGTTGATTTGTTTGAGGCATTGTGGTCCTGGTGAGTTCAGGTTGATTTGTTTGTGGCATTGTGGTTCTGGTGAATTATTTTTGATTTGTTTGAGACATTGTGGTCCTGGTGGGTCATGGTTGATTTGTTTGAGGCATTGTGGTCCTGGTGAGATTTGGTTTCGGTTGAGGCATTGTGGTCCAGGTGAGTTCAGGTTGATTTGTTTGAGGCATTGTGGTCCTGGTGAGTTATGGTTTTGGTTGAGGAATTGTGGTCCTGGTGAGTTTATGTTTCGGTTGAGGCATTGTGGTCCGGGTGAGTTCAGGTTTATTTGTTTGAGGCATTGTGGTCCTGGTGAGTTTAGGTTTCGGTTGAGGCATTGTGGTCCTGGTGAGTCATGGTTGATTTGTTTGAGGCATTGTGGTCCTGGTGAGTTCAGGTTGATTTGTTTGAGGCATTGTGGTCCTGGTGAGCTATGGTTGATTTGTTTGAGACATTGTGGTCCTGGTGAGCTATGGTTTATTCGTTTGAGGCATTGTGGTTCTGGTGAGTTATTGTTGATTTGTTGTAGGCATTGTGGTCCTGGTGAGTTAAGGTTGATTTGTTTGAGGCATTGTGGTTCTGGCGAGTTCAGGTTGATTTGTTTGAGGCATTGTGGTCCTGGTGAGTTATGGTTTTGGTTGAGGAATTGTGGTCCTGGTGAGTTTATGTTTCGGTTGAGGCATTGTGGTCCTGGTGAGTTCAGGTTTATTTGTTTGAGGCATTGTGGTCCTGGTGAGTTTAGGTTTCGGTTGAGGCGTTGTGGTCCTGGTGAGTCATGGTTGATTTGTTTGAGGCATTGTGGTCCTGGTGAGTTCAGGTTGATTTGTTTGAGGCATTGTGGTCCTGGTGAGCTATGGTTGATTTGTTTGAGGCATTGTGGTCCTGGTGAGCTATGGTTTATTCGTTTGAGGCATTGTGGTCCTGGTGAGTTATTGTTAATTTGTTGTAGGCATTGTGGTCCTGGTGAGTTAAGGTTGATTTGTTTGAGGCATTGTGGTTCTGGTGAGTTCAGGTTGATTTGTTTGAGGCATTGTGGTCCTGGTGAGTTTTGGTTTGGGTTGAGGCATTGTGGTCCTGGTGAGTTCAGGTTGATTTGTTTGAGGCATTGTGGTCCTGGTGAGTTCAGGTTGATTTGTTTGAGGCATTGTGGTCCTGGTGAGTTATTGTTGATTTGTTTGAGACATTGTGGTCCTGGTGAGTCATGGTTGATTTGTTTGAGGCATTGTGGTCCTGTTGAGTTCAAGTTGAATTGTTTGAGGCATTGTGGTCCTGGTGAGTTATGGTTGATTTATTTGAGGCATTGTGGCCCTTGTGAGTTCAGGTTGATTTGTTTGAGGCATTGTGGTCCTGCTGAGTTTTGGTTTTGGTTGAGGCATTGTGGTCCTGGTGAGTTTATGTTTCGGTTGAGGCATTAGGGTCCTGGTGAGTTCAGGTTTATTTGTTTGAGGCATTGTGGTCCTGGTGAGTTTTGGTTTCGGTTGAGGCATTGTGGTCCTGGTGAGCTATGGTTGATTTGTTTGAGGCATTGTGGTCCTGGTGAGTTCAGATTGATTTGTTTGAGGCATTGTGGTCCTGGTGAGTTCAGGTTGGTTTGTTTGAGGCATTGCCGTCCTGGTGAGTTTTGGTTTGGGTTGAGGCATTGTGGTCCTGGTGAGTTCAGGTTGATTTGTTTGAGGCATTGTGGTCCTGGTGAGTTCAGGTTGATTTGTTTGAGGCATTGTGGTCCTGGTGAGTTTTGGTTTTGGTTGAGGCATTGTGGTCCTGGTGAGTTCAGGTTGATTTGTTTGAGGCATTGTGGTCCTGGTGAGTTTTGGTTTTGGTTGAGGCATTGTGGTCCGGGTGAGTTCAGGTTTATTTGTTTGAGGCATTGTGGTCCTGGTGAGTTTAGGTTTCGGTTGAGGCATTGTGGTCCTGGTGAGTTATGGTTGATTTGTTTGAGGCATTGTGGTCCTGGTGAGTTCAGGTTGATTTGTTTGAGGCATTGTGGTCCTGGTGAGCTATGGTTGATTTGTTTGAGGCATTGTGGTCCTGGTGAGCTATGGTTTATTCGTTTGAGGCATTGTGGTTCTGGTGAGTTATTGTTGATTTGTTGTAGGCATTGTGGTCCTGGTGAGTTCAGGTTGATTTGTTTGAGGCATTGTGGTTCTGGTGAGTTCAGGTTGATTTGTTTGAGGCATTGTGGTCCTGGTGAGTTTTGGTTTGGGTTGAGGCATTGTGGTCCTGGTGAGTTATGGTTGATTTGTTTGAGGCATTGTGGTCCTGCTGAGTTTTGGTTTCGGTTGAGGCGTTGTGGTCCTGGTGAGTTTTGGTTTGGGTTGAGGCATTGTGGTCCTGGTGAGCTATGGTTGATTTGTTTGAGGCATTGTGGTCCTGGTGAGCTATGGTTGATTTGTTTGAGGCATTGTGGTCCTGGTGAACTATGGTTGATTCGTTTGAGGCATTGTGGTCCTGGTGAGTTCAGGTTGATTTGTTTGAGGCATTGTGGTCCTGGTGAGTTATTGTTGATTTGTTTGAGACATTGTGGTCCTGGTGAGTTAGTTCAGGTTGATTTGTTTGAGGCATTGTGGTCCTGGTGAGTTCAGGTTGATTTGTTTGAGGCATTGTGGTCCTGGTGAGTTATGGTTGATTTGTTTTTGGCATTGTGGTCCTGGTGAGTTTTGGTTTCGGTTGAGGCATTGTGGTCCTGTTGAGTTATGGTTGATTTGTTTGAGGCATTGTGGTCCTGGTGAGTTTTGGTTTCGGTTGAGGCATTGTGGTCCTGGTGAGCTATGGTTGATTTGTTTGAGGCATTGTGGTCCTGGTGAGTTCAGGTTGATTTGTTTGAGGCATTGTGGTCCTGGTGAGTTCAGGTTGATTTGTTTGAGGCATTGTGGTCCTGGTGAGTTTTGGTTTGGGTTGAGGCATTGTGGTACTGGTGAGTTCAGGTTGATTTGTTTGAGGCATTGTGGTACTGGTGAGTTCAGGTTGATTTGTTTGAGGCATTGTGGTCCTGGTGAGTTTTGGTTTGGGTTGAGGCATTGTGGTCCTGGTGAGTTATGGTTGATTTGTTTGAGGTGCTGTAACCTTAATGAGTAACCGTTTTGTTTGAGGCATTGTGGTCTTGGCGAGGTAATTGTTATCAGGTTTGTTATGGGCTAAGTTGTATACGGATCCTTGGAGAGCTTTTCATGCTGAAATCACTTGTGTTACATGACAAATATTTATTATTCTCCAATAAATAGCATACATCTAATACAACACATGCCAAGCTGCCTGATAGGGCATGCCAAGAACAAACTACAACAGAGTATATAACAATACGGACATTGCAACATGTGGAAATATTGTAGCATGTCAGCGTTGCAAGTCAGTGAATTAACAGGGGTCCACTAGGTCTGTTGACACCAACATAACAGGAGTGCTCAGGGACAGATGACCACCTCAATCACCAGGCTCAGCAACATCCTCAAATCATTTCAATAGCTGTAAGATGAAAGAGTCTCGTTCAACTCTACCTCAAGCTCCAGAATTACATGAGTAACATTACGAATTACAAAGACCTAGTAAATCATTGTCGAGGCTGATGGAAGAAAATCTTGAGCTTTACTATGTTACAACATATATAGCACCAGCACCACTAAACAACACCACACCACTCCATTCAGCACAGCGAATGCAAATGATATTTAGAAATAATCTCTTTCATGGCACAGCATATTCAGGGGTATGTGACAAATGTAAATTGCATAATAATTTTCCTGAACTTGACATTTTATAGCTTATTAATGACTCACTGATGAAAGCTTGTACAATGACATCATGTACACAAGGATTACACAGATTATTACAATACATGAATATTTTAATTTGCCTGTATCCCATTCTTACAGTAACCATGACTTAAGTGAAAAATGCTCATTTAATCACAACACAGTTATTAATAAGAACAGAAGTATTAAGTGAAAATGACAAAAAGAAAGAATCATCTTAACAAAAATGTGATTTCTATAAATAGGGTGCCCCTAGCTCCGTAGTATTACCATGGTAACCAAACCTGCAACACAAGAACAATGGAGACAACACATATCAGCAATAGAGGGTTTAGTTATATATTAAAGAGACTGTTCAGCCCCATATTTGGAACGAGGTTGCCTAGCAAGCTGCTTGGCAACCGCACCTTTCAGTCGCTATGCGGCGCTGTGGTCTCAGAAAATAGTTCCTTACTTCGGCTGTCGCCATTTATGTTGTCGGACATTATCCTTCCTGCTTGTCGGTCTAATGTGTGCGCAAAGATGCCCACAACTTGAATGTGTGAAGATTTGATAAAATCTACATTATGTAACCAAAACGGAAGAATACACATCGATAGCGAGGTAAATTCAGAGCGCGTTATGATTTACAGCTACAATTGTGTGGTTCATGGTTTTAGGGAGGCACCATTGTCAATGGAACGACATAATTGAATAAAACAGATTTCCACAGTAGATCATGAATATTTCCAGTCAAATAATAATGTTAAAAACTTATCAAGATTATCCATCATGTAAACTTTGCGGCACAAATTAGAAGATGGCATTACTTACGTCTGCATTAAACGTAGTAATGTAATAACAAAATGATCCCTGATTGCCTTATATGGGGCTGAACAGTCTCTTTAATATATAAAACTAAAGAGGTATGGAAACAGTTGATCAAACTAAAGGTTTTATTCTGTTAATACAAATTGGCCTTGATGTATGAATGAGGCAGGGGTAATAACTACCTGGCCAGACAGGAAGAAGCACAACAAATGACTCATCTGGCATCAACAGCAATTACTAACTGACTTTCCAAGGCAAGGCCAAAAAACTGACACAAACAGCAATAAATGACTTACTTGGCACAAAAAGCACTAGCTGACTTAGCTAATACAAGCCTCAAAGAACTGTGTCTTTTGACACTATTTTCAATTTAAAGTTATGACAAGATAATATTTATGGTTTTCACATTATGTTCAACTGTACACTTGGGTTTACATAGAACTGGAGATTTGTTTATCTGTTTTTCACTTATAACAAGGTGACCTAATGTTTATGTCCTCAGTCTTGCAGATCTGAATTTCGGTTTGCAAAAATATATCCTTATAAGTGGGGTCTATGTATGATAAAGGGTTGCTAGCTTGCTTCCTAACAAAATGCGCTATCCAAAGTTCATGAACAAAGAGATGAACAGACTGATGGACCGACAGATTGAGTGACTTACAGGGATTTGCATCATACGTTGGCAAGTGGAGATCTTGAGCACTCCTATATACATACTGAGACCAATGTCTAGCATTCAATATTTCCACTTGCCATGCATATAACCTTTGTGGATAGTCTGATCACAAAGGTCTATAAATTAAATGAAAGTCATGCTTAAGGGTGTTTGAAAGTGCTAATATAGAATTGTACAAGCTCTTTTAAAGAAGTTGCCAGCTCAATCCATCAAATCGTTTAGAGACAGTAATTTAATTTTCCTGTTGGCTTTATAAGACACAAGAGATCTTTATCAGTCTTTCATTCACAACTCAGGGTCAAATGCCATGATGAGCAGATTGGAAAAGTGGATGCTGGAGCTAAAGTACATGGTAAGCTCTGTTGAACAACCAAGCTTGAAAACTTCATCACACGAAAGTGACTTGTGTAAAGTATATACTAGGCAGCAGGCAACTTACCTAGAACATATGCTGCTACCAGTTTATGATTGGCTTGAAGACACATGAACTGAGGTAAAGAGCTATGCTCGCTGATTTCGGAGGGAAGAAGTAAAGCTAAGAGAGCCACAAATGTGATCACCATCACTGTGATACTCGGGCCCCCTCCATGCCGTCCAGCTGCACCCGCTAATCCAGGCATTGGCCCTACAACCAAACATCCAATAATCAGAAAACAACTAACACATAGTCAGAAAGCAATAAAAACATCATAAGAAAATTAGCAACATACCAGAGTGAGAAAAGAGCCAACACAAAGTGAGAAAATAACTAAGAGTCAGAAAACAACCAACACATAGTCAGAAAATAACAATTGTGCTGTCAGGTAGCAAGCATCACAGTCAGAATCCAACCAACTTATATTTCTAATAGATTATGTAAATTCATGTAAGGGTGCCTTTATAATGACCATGTAAAGGTGTGCATGGGGGGAGATGCAGGTCCCTTGAACTGGTCTGGCTCTTTTGTGAACACGGTAATGACTCAAAATGATCCTCATTGCAAGATGTTTTGTCTCTGGTCGGAAGTAACACAGACGGGATGTCTTTCCTCCCTGAAAACACAAGCATATTCTACACAGGGACAACCTTGGGTGCAGGTCAACTAAGGTGAAATAAAAACAACAATTGGCATGATTTCAAATTTTCCTGCAGAACGATGAGTTCCATTAATTACCAATACATGTTATGCATCAAAATAGGGGTGAAGTTCAATGGGTCATTGTTAAATCTGACAAAAATCAATGAAATAAGCGGTGCTATAATAGGGGCGTTCCTATAAAAAAAATTAGTATGGACTTTAATTGTTGAAAAGATGGTATGTTATGGAACAATAGGGTATCACTAACAACATGGGTAATAGAGTGATAACAGGAACATAACGAATTCCTATAAGGAGCACAACAAGAAGGTCTTTATTCCAGTAAGGATAAGTGTCTTCGCTTTAACACACTTTTAACCTTAACCCTTCACGCACTGTTCTCATATATTTTTGCAGAAATATTTTTCCACAATTAATTTGGCACAAGTAGATACTTGTAATCAGTGTCCCTCCTTTTTAGATATTAATTATGGCAAAATAAACTTAATGTAATGAAACACAAACCTATAACTGTTTTCTGTCCTTGTTCAGACACTTGAACACGGAATTTATCACGGACACCTTCATTATTGATGCTGAGATCTTTATGGCGTATGACTCTGTATAATTCAACATATATGATATACATAGTAAAGGGTCTACCAGTTACACCAATGCACCACATTGACATCTCAAATGAAATTTACAAACACAAGTTTGATGTTATGTCCAAATGTGTTCTAAATACCAATATCGTTGACAGAGTAGGATGCTAAAAGTTTATTCCTGCTAGCTTTGCTTCTTAGAATCAACACAGCCTAGGGGCCAGAGAATCATGTAAACATAACATTGTGTCATGGTAAAGCATGGCCCATGAATGCCAGCGTTGTAAAGGATGGTGATTACTTACATGTCAATGCAGCAACGTGCTTTGATTGTCCCCTCTGACTCCACTACATTATACTTTTTGGGGTTTGTGGACAGCACTTTACATCACACAGACAGAAAATAGCACAAATTCATATATTGGTAATCCAACATAATCCAGCTTTTCAACAGAAAATATGTTCCCAATAAAATCTAGGAGTTAAAATCAGTTTCAGTTTCTAGCAGGCTATTCTTTACAAACTGACCTTTGAACCTAAGAGAGAAGTCATAAGGGTTGTAGAGAGTGACGACTTGCTTGTGGGAAGACTGGTCATCAGAGAGAAACGTAAGGCTCGTTGGGAAGACAAACACGGGTAACTTGCCATCAGACAATAAAGGAAAGGAGTTTGCTGACATTGCCATGTGAAGGAGACTTGTTGCTGTGAAGCATCAGCCAGTAATCATTCACAACATCAGGCTGTGGTGAGCATTATTCAATGATACATAACAGAATCACATGGTGATTAAAGCACCACCCGGGACTCCCATAAATCTACTTCAACAGTCGTTAATATTCTATTTTAAAACATGGTTAACGAAGAATAATATGCCTGCGATCAATTCAAAATGGGGATATGGTTCAATTAAATCAGGCAGAATCGAATTACAGCACCACTTCTCCCAATCGCTCTTAAAATAAGCTGAAGTGTTATGCTGCGTCACTGAAGCTGATGGAAATCAGCTGATCACTGAGTGACTGAACCAAACTGTCAATGATAAGTGAAATCACTGATCATCTGCTGAATGTTATATCAGCTGTCCATCCCAAATGAAAGATTTAACTACGAATACATCACAATTATTTAAATGATCCATAATATTCCTTCAGATTGCAAGCTAAGGGTTACTAAGAGCGCTTACTCAACCATACACAACTGGTCTGTTGATGTTTCTGTTTTTGTAGAGTATTTACCATCAATCGAGACCTGTGACGTCATCTCTTAAAACAGGTCACATCAAACAAGAAAAGAATAGGGGCCGATTATGTGCCTTTAGTAATTCGAATGTCGCAAATAATATAAGATATATTATGAGTATCGTTAATCTTAATACTGCTACGATTTACGACCGATTGAATATAATGTTATATTTAACACATCAAAAAGCAATTTGTTGCTTTTTAATTGTCAAAAGCGCGATGTGAATCTACAACTGAACAGTGTTAGATTAAATGTAAGTGAACATGCTATCCATCTTGGATCCTATATAGGTAGAAATTCCGAACAATTGAATATTCATGCTGCATGTGGTGATGTTGTGTCGAAAACTAATATGCTGATGTCAAGATTCGGTCACTGTACAGTAAATGTTCGTAATACACTATTTTATAAATATTGCACAAGTTTTTATGGATCCCCATTATGGACGCTCTCGAGTAATTCATTTAAAAGCTTATGTGTCACTTGGCGCAAATGCATCCGCCATATATGGAAATTACACCCTAGAACAAGATCAATGTATATTCTTTTTTTAGCTGGTAGATTACCTCTAAGAGAACAATTAATGTTGCGATGTATGAAATTTTTCTTAAATAGTCTTAATAGCACGAATGATCTTGTATCGGCGGTTAGCCGATTATGTGCCTTTAGTAATTCGAATGTCGCAAATAATATAAGATATATTATGAGTATCGTTAATCTTAATACTGCTACGATTTACGACCAGACCATTACTTTTAATGATATTTCAAGCAAGATTTGTCTACCGAACATTGATCAAGAAAGATTTAACTTTGTTAACTCAATACAAGAACTTTGTAGGGCCCGTGAATGTGAATATATTCCCGATTTTTCTCAAGACGATATCAATGTTCTACTTAATTTTATTTGCACATTATGATGGCACCCCACGCTTTGTTAAATGATTGCACTTGAACTTGATCGTCATCAAATATCTGTACCATGAGTGCAAAATAAATGCTATTATTATTATTATAATGCAAAATAAGCACAGGTCATCTTGATTCCTCTCAAATTCATTAATAATATTCCACCTTAGGTACTACAGCGGCAACATCGAAATGAAAATAACGCAAGAGCTGTGAGAGGCGAAGTTTCTTTGCCTACTCAACTAGTACCAACCACACAAAGTTTCAACAAGACGCAAATGTTCACGTTAAAGATACCGACACGGCCACAATCAGATCAATAATGGTGCTGTCTATATCACCCATGCAGGTGCATGTATTGACTTTACATAATAATGTAATCAATATTTGTCGTTTTATCCAATTACAAAACATTAAGGTCACTAGGCAAGGCACTCGCCCCTGGTGTTTTTATGATCTGATGCCACCTTAGGGAAATGCGAAAAGTAAGGCAATATTATTGAAATTCAATGCGTTAGCTCTCGTTTCATGTATCATTCGTCCATGCAGGCAAGGCACTCGCCCCTAGTGTTTTTATGATCTGATGCCACCTTAGGGGCGAGGTTCCGTTGGCAGAATCTCTAGGATTATAAGCAAATTTTCTCCTTCTCTTTTTACTTCTGAACCTCCGAAATTTCACAGGCGGCTCTTCGCCTCAACAGCTCGGATGTGAGAGATCGAAAGTAGTAAATAGCGCGGAGCTGTCAGAGGCGGAGTTTCTTTGCCTATAACAGTATAAGGTCATCAGCTCGATAGATGAAAGCCTCTCTAGTGTCCCGTCATGTGTATATTTCTACATATATTTGTTCTTGTTCATACATAACGAAATAAAAGATCTTATCTTATCTGATAAATAATACTCTCCATTCAAAATACACAAAAAAATGTATGATGACAGTACAACGAAATACTCTATATCGAGGGAATGTTCATTATTTATATGCCGGTGAGGGCTGGGTTTCCGCCGGGGGTTTCCGATATTTTAATCAGTTAAAAATATTTGACCCTCTCCTTTGAAAGCCGTATACAAACTTTGGCACTCCTCCCAAGTAAAGGTCAAATTTGTATGACCCTTCCCCCAGTATTCTGGGACACAGACTAATACAAAACCATAACCTTGTGATTTTATCTTGTCATAATCTATAATTGTAAATCATGTGTAAAGCAGCAGAGCTTCGAGGCCTATTGGCCTCCAGTTGTTTTGGGTTCAAAACACTATTTTCCTACATAACGTGCAATTTTCCGTTTTTACCTGGGTGCTGAAGTGACTGGGTTGTAATCTTTTATTGGGAATACGAATTCAAACTCATTGATAATTTATCTACGTATTCTTGAAAACAGCCGTAAAACATTTTCTTGCATAGCAAATGATTAACGACCCAGTCAGTTTCTAAGCAGTTCGGTCATTCTACTATTATCACCAAAAACTCGTAGTCAACTAAGAATGAGTAATATGGTCTAACACATTTGATCTTTCATACCTCCCGTTGAACATTGGGCATAACAAAAGCCATAATATAGTCGGGGTCAGCTATTTGAGTTTCTAAAAGTAGTAAAGATTGGACCACTGATGCTCCTTTCACTGCCGAAATCTGATGACTCTGTAAAAGCACCTCCGACAGAGTTTATCCCTAAAAGAGCATCACAATCACCTTCTTCCATCACAGTAGTGATCAGGTGATATCAATTCATAATAAACGTTTGCTTATGGATATCTGGTTGCCTTATCTTCTCTTGTTTGCGTTGCTCACTAACCTAAAGGTAGGCGTTTACATGAGGTTTATTGAATTTATCAAACTATAAATGGGGGCTATACCGGGGGGCTGAAGCACGGACACACGCAACTTTCAAAGTAACAACAAAACCGAAACTGAACGCATCAAACTAGTAATTCATAGCTCAACTTTAGAGAAAACAATATCACGTGATAGAAACTGTCAAAAAATGGCATCGGGTTCAACATCAACTTCCCTGCAGGGAAATTCGCGAAAACCACAGTTGATCAGTAAACTAGAAGGCAGTTCAGACACAGTAAACGAAGCTGTTCTTATTGACAAAGAGGATGGCGTAATCAGCGTCAGTGATGACAGGTAACCTGTTATCGTCAGAAAACACCCACCCGAACGCATCGACGGATGGCTCAAATACATTTCTTTTGCATCCATATCATGCGGCTCGTGTTAATTGGATGTATGCCTCACTTATCCGTAAAACATTAAACTGTTTGACGCCCTACTATTTCTTCTTTTCGATTATTGTTGTGTCAATCCAGACTATCAGCATTAGTCAAATTTCATGCCATTGGTTAACCCCTATCGAACGTTAATGATAAATAAATATCTGCTCGGACGTCTTATAGGGCTAGCCCTTGGTTAGCTCCGGTTGAACGGTAATATAAATATATACCGTTCTGCTCCAATATTTTGGACACACATTAAAACATGCATTTGACTACATCGCTGGGTTTGGCATCTAGAAAACAACATATCAAGAGGCTGTAAAAAAATATGTCGTATCACCGCCTCATCCGCATTGCCTCCCTGCTAAGCTTGCGAAGCATGTTGACGCACCTTGAAAACACCCTCCTCAAAAGTGATCCAAGCTCTATGGACTACTTGCTGTGTTTCGGACTTTCTACCGCTTCCAAATTGATCGAACTATAACTTATTACCATGGATGAAATCCCACGCCACAAAGGGATAAAACTGTCTGTGAACATCAGTGCATTCTTAAACTCCATCACTTGGGTATCTTTGGTGTTTGGTAGTTGTCTGAATCGTTCTCAAAATTTATAACATTGCGATGTTTTCAAAAGAGTAAGACGTATACTTAGACGTCTTGTAGGGCTAGCCCTTGGTTAAACCAAAATACTTAAATATGGTAGATTTTTCAATATTAACCTCAAAAACTTATAGTGGATGAAATCCAAAGATGAACCATACCTGGGTGTTCTTTAATACCCAACCAAGCTCAATGGTATCGGGTCAAAAAGCCCCTGGGAACAAAACTCCCTCGGGGGTGCTGGGGGTGAGGGCATATTGAGACCTCAAGACTTCTTCCAAATGCCCTTCCTTTGTTAAACACTAAATTACCTTGTATTTAGGAATTGCTTCCTTGACTTGTGAATGCTCAAGTTGTGAGAGCTTATTTATAGCCCTGTAGTTGATATACAAGCAGACAAAATTGTGGCTGATAAAGTTGTTATGAATTTGTTTTGATATTTACACATGATAAAGTGTTAAAAGTGAGTTGAAAGAAAAGATAACGATAGAAATTGATAGAGAGTGGGATTGTAGGTCTAGTCTGGTTGATAGTCAATTCAAAAAGGCTTTCCTTGTTTTTAATTTCGACATTACAAAGTTATTTAATAATTTGAGGCAAAAATTAGGGGTCTAATTTGGACTACGGTCTTGGAAAAAGTTCCCGTTTAAATGCAAAGAAATAAAAAATTATGACCCCTAGTTGTGATACAGATTAAACGCAATGTTATACCCCATAATTTCTTTTCATTTATCACATAATCAGAGTGGAATTTAGTTGCACAATTGGCTGTGTATTAACTCCTAGAATATAAGTGAAACTCTAAGAACAATTTGTAGAAATCTGGCTAGTATTTGTCCAGACATCGAAAAAAACAACTGTGACTATTCCCATTTTAAGTGAAGAGAACATGATGTAATGAACAAAGTTAGCCAGTTTGATCAGTCTGGATGTTGTTGATGTTAAGGCAAGTGAGGAGAGATATTGTACTGGTTGCAGGACGGTGCGGGTGTGGCTGAAGAGAGACTCTGGTCAGTACTGGCCCAGCATCTGTCATACCATGCCATGTATGTATACCTCACAACATGCTCATGTTTCATTATGTCAGGAAAAATTTCATGTCGGAGAGGTTTAGGCATTGATATATGTTACTCAATACTGCAATAACTTATGTATAGATCACATTTTTTGTACCCAAATTCAAGAAAAAAATCATGGGTGCATCTTTTAAACTAGGCACAGAAATATTGGAAGAGGTGGCCAATATTTATTTGGTGCTTATGAGAGCCACCCAGGTGTCAGATGAGAAGATATTGTTTGAATGTGTGATTGGGGATATCATCAAGTACAGAAATTAGTCCCACCTTGTTCGCTTTTGACAGCATATTCTCAACAACAACAAAAGATAAAAGCTTACATGGCTGAGCCACTGGCGTTAGCCTCAAATGCACATTGAAAGCCGCAGTAACCTCAGCCTATGGGTCAAAGCTCTTACCTTGTCTTTGTCTGCAAGTATTTGGACTTATTCATTTGTCCTGCGTGCAGAATCTCTATTCCCCAAACTAGTTATTTTACATTACACATGAATGATTGTCCAGATGATGGATGATGAAAAGGCAGCTGATTCCCATCAGGAGCTATCACTCATAATTTTGTGTTGAATTTG
This sequence comes from Urechis unicinctus, assembly GCA_034190875.2. NCBI lineage: Eukaryota > Metazoa > Annelida > Polychaeta > Xenopneusta > Urechidae > Urechis > Urechis unicinctus. The sequence goes on along the minus strand of CM067348.1, from coordinate 38,948,374 downwards.
AGTACAAAAATGTGTTTTATATACCAGTAAATACTGTTGTTTATTGAACATGTTTTCCCTTTGTCCTCGGCTAAGCTGAGGCTTCTTGTCTTGATTACAACCCAGAAACAAGGCGCTTGTTTATTGGACAAGACAATGGAACCATATCTGTGAGAAAGTTTTGATATTTATGTCAAAATAATGGAATTTGTATTGTTCTGTAACAATATCAGGAAATTGTAACATAGTTGACATGAACTGTTTGCTTGCTCCAAGATAAGATTGTCCTGAGCTGTATTGTTTCAGGAATTTAATCTTGCAGTTGACTTTAACTCAATGGCTCATGTCCGTGATTACCTGGGTAGGTACAGATGGACTTAAAACTGTTGTGTACAAGCTTGCATCTACATTCTGCTGTGCAACTTTAATGCAATGTGACCGATGTCGTGGTAATAGGTTAGATCATCAAGACATGTGTTCAACAATCCTGCCTTTTTCTTTTGGTAGAAAAGTATCTGAATATGTCTGTTCTGCGATGGTCTCAGAATGTCTTGGTAGTAATTTCAATTGGTTGCCCCCTTTTCTTGAACAGCATTAGAGCCTAGGATTACATATCATTGCAACAACAATCAATTATATTTGTGTCGCTGAGTCTGACTGTGAAAGTAGCTCATTGTCATATAGAGTCTGCCATTATGTTTGCTATGTGTCTTGCAGCCCACCAGAAGCGAGTATCGGCGCTTATGTTCAACTTGCAGAACGAGTGGGTTTTGAGTTGTGGCCGAGATAAATACTTCCAGTGGCATTGTTCTGAGACGGGGCGACGACTAGGAGGGTACCAGACAGAAGCCTGGTGCACCTGCCTCCAGTATCCTTAAGCAGTATGGCTTATGGTAATGCAAGCATGGTCTCTACACAACTAATCAACCACCAGTTGAAAGAATCAATTGTGTTGATATACTCATCATCTATGATCCGGCAGCTAATCTAACCATACAAGACTGATATGCTACTGAACCCTAAACTTGTCACCATATTTGAGCTGCCAGATGTGATGCTTTACTCAACACTAGCTGGTTCAGACCATATTGTGTTAGTTAAATGCATCCTTGCTTGGTTTCTGCTTGGATTAGGACAAGCATGATTATATTTTCAAATATATTCCATCATCACCACATAAGGGAACATTATTTATCTGCTGGGGAGGGTCGGGTTTCCACTTCAGTCCTCCCTCTGAAAGCTGTAAAGGTAAAATTTGCATCACCCTCCCCTTAAAATATACTAACATGTTTTTTTCTTGTTTCATTTGTGAGACTATATACAAGTACACCTGTATTCTTACATAATTTCAAAGTTGAATATGCCTTGTCTTTCAGTTTGCATTTGCGCATAAAAAGTTAAAAGAAAACGATGTTATCCTGTTTTTTAAGCAGCTTTGATATTATTCAAACAATAATTAGCTCTTAAGACAATAGACCCCTGAGTTATTATTGAATAATCTCTTGTGCCATGTACGCCCAAAAGGGAATCAAAACTGCTTTTTCTCAGCAATATAAAGACCTGTTGCAGTGTCTTTGTTGTTAAACTATCTGCCTGACCCTCCTTGGATTCGAGAGGTTATCAGTGACTTGCAACCTCCAGTAAAGAATGTGTGTACCTGGTACATTTTAATGCAATGTTAAACCATAAACATGATTTGGTCTTGTCATAATCTTTAAATGTAAATTATGTCACAAGCGGTAGAGTTGCTAGGCCTATTGGCCTCTTGTTTTATTGTGAACAGCACTTTTTCCTAGGTAATGTGCTATTTCTTGTCTCCACTTTTCCCTGGTCGCTGAAATGGCTACATAGTTAACATTTCTTTGGATTACAAATTCAGTGATGATTTATCCATTGGTACATTCTCTAATTAATTCTTTAACCATGTGATTTCTTTGTGGATGATTGAATTGACAACAGACATACCTAATTCTAAGCTATCAGATGTTGTTGACTCTCATTTATGATCCTTAATTGTAGTGTAGGTTTGATCAGCAGTCTAACCACGTGTTTGTGGGTGATTACGGTGGTCATGTCAGCGTTTTGAAGATCAGTAACACTGGCTTTGAGTTCATCACCACTCTTAAAGGACATACAGGTTGATCAGCTATTTCATCTCTGGCCTATGCTACCCCTGACTACTGTATCACAGAGAATGCTGATGAAACCGTCGTTATCTGCTCCTTAGACAACTAGTGTTTTCTCATGCTCTAGTCATTTGTTGGAGATGAATTTGATTGTGTGTGGCAGGCAGTGTGAGGTGTCTGGCATGGGACTTGGATCGAAGCTTGCTCTTTTCTGGCAGCTTTGACAAGTCTATAATTGTGTGGGACATTGGGGGTCAGCAGGGCACAGCATTTGAGCTGCAAGGCCACCATGACAAAGTGCAGAGTATGATATTCATTGCGCAAACTAAACAGCTGCTGTCAACAGGAGATGACCAGATGCTGGCCTTCTGGAACATGGATGTCAAGAGACAGGAGGTACTGCGCAACAATCTATAGATACTGTGATAATAAAGGCAATAAGGCTGCATATTTCTTGCAAGAGTAACAGTTACTATCTCAGCCAGGACCATTCTATCATGATATAAGCCATTACTATCATTTTAGAGACATATATGCTGAATGATGTCTGTTTTCCTTTCTGTTCCTCTTTCCAATCAGACTCCAGAATGGCGAGACAGTGATACATGTCAGAAATGTGACAGTCCATTTTTCTGGAATGTCAGATCCATGTGGGAGAAGAAAACAATAGGTGTAAGACAGGTGGGTGTTGTGCAGGTGAATGTCAGAAAGGTGGATGAGAGACAGGTTGGTGTTGTGCAGGTGTATGTCAGATAGGTGGGTGACAGACAGGAAGGTGTTGTGCAGGTGAATGTCAGAAAGGTGGATGAGAGACAGGTGGGTGTTGTGCAGGTGTATGTCAGATAGGTGGGTTACAGACAGGTGGGTGTTGTGCAGGTGTATGTCAGATAGTTGGGTGACAGACAGGTGTGTGTTGTGCAGGTGAATGACAGAAAGGTGGGTAAAACCTAAGTAGGGGCAGCTCGTGTGGCATTATGGTTAAATATGTCGCCGTTCCATCCACCGGTGAGATGGATCTCAAGCTGTGAAAATCTGACTGGTTCTTTGTGACCTGGATGATCATAGTTAAATGGCGGTCCCATCTCCAAAATGTGATGCTCCAAACCTGGTGGTTCAATAGTATTGTTCCAGACTTTCGTCCAAGCAGCATGGGTTTTGCAAACTTGGCAAGGTTTTTTTGCCAAGTGGGAGCTGACACATTAATGGAGCTATCCAAGCATCACTACCGTTCTCATCCATCACCCATGGGATATCACTTTTTTGTTGAAAGTGACGTAAAACCTCAATATTACTTTTACTTTAGCTGAGTGGATGACAGATGCATGGTTGACAGTCAAATGGATGGCAGGTGGATGGGTGATAGGCAAGTGGGTGGCAGGTGGATGGGTGATAGACAAGTGGGTGGGAGGTGGATGGGTGATAGGCAAGTGGGTGGCAGGTGGATGGGTGATAGACAAGTGGGTGGATGGGTGATAGGCAAGTGGGTGGCAGGTGGATGGGTGATAGACAAGTGGGTGGCAGGTAGATGGGTGATAGACAAGTGGGTGGCAGGTGGATGGATGATAGGCAAGTGGGTGGCAGGTGGATGGGTGATAGGCAAGTGGGTGGCAGGTGGATGGGTGATATGCAAGTGGGTGGGTGACAGACATGTGGGTGGCAGGCTGTTGGGCAAACAGAGAAGTCAGTGACAAATGGCTGTGTGATAGACAGGTCTATCACAGATTGGCATGTGAAGACAGTGTCAGTGACAGACAAATGAGTTTGAAACTGGTTGGATTGTCAGACAGGTGAGGTTCAAACAAGTGGGTGTCTAAAAGGTGGATGCAAAAGTGATGCGTAAAATGCGATGAATATAGCTAATATATGGCAGTATTTCTGCCACACTGTGAGCCAGGTACTGAAGCACCTTCATTGGATGCCTTGCGTTACATAGAAACAAATGTACAATTTACATAGAAGCTGTAAGTTTATTTCTGTCCTGCATGTTGGTTTACAGCATCATTGTCGCAAATGCGGTGAGGCTATCTGTGCCAAATGCAGTGAAGGAAAAACTGTGATACCAGCCATGGGCTATGAATATGATGTGCGAGTTTGTGACAACTGTCACACCAGCATTACCGACGAAGAGTGAGTCATAACGCATTTTTAGCATATAACAACCGTATTTATTGACCAAGCTATGGACTGCTAGAGAGGGATTGATTCCAACTGATGACATTATAAATGAATGTGTGGGGGCCTTTGTCTGCGTTCTGTGTTTATACAGCCGGGCGCCCATGGCCACATTCCATGACGCGAGGCATGCTGTTGTTTGGTTAGACTTCAACATGACACAAAAACGCATGCTAACTGTTGGCAAGGACAAGGTGATCAAGGTGAGGTGTGCTGTTGGCCTCCTGCTGTCTGCCATACCTCAATGGCTGGCACCATCACCAATACACTGGCATCATTTATCATTAATGGCAATCTTCCACAGCTGCAAGTTTACCATTTGAATGCCATGTGTATAATACTCTAGTATTAGCTCCGAAAAATTGAATTCTGCTTTTCTTTGTGTCAAGAATGATATGCTAGTTTGATGGGTATTGGATCCATTGATTACAGTGTTAGCTATGGTGTATCTGTTTTCAGATATGGGATGTCAGCAGTGTCATCCACTAGCAACTGTAACCATGACAACTGTACCATTGTCTGTCTCTTGTGGTCTTTATATGCTTCACATGTGTTGTCTGATCATAGATATGTTATCATTTAAGAATGGACGCAATTGCTCATTCCCAAATCGCATTGTATCTCTGTTTTCTTTTTCATTGTTGGTATTTTGTTGCCATATGTAATAATGCTTTACAGGCAATTCTGCAAAATTTGTGTGTATAGTAATTCCATGGCCATATATTATACCATGGCTCTGCACTGTAGATATCACACACATGATGAGATTAGCATAAGATCTAGATGTATCATTTATAAAGGATGTCGAGTTATTGCAGTAAGAACCCTGTTAAACTTATCAGTCATCCAATGGACCTTCTGTTAACCATAATTGCAACTCTCTGTGATGACCGGGCTAATCTAAACTAACTTGCTATACCTTCAGCTGGTATCCATTATCCTTTCAAATCATGCCAGGAATAACGTTCAATGAGCCTTATGTCCGTGCAGCATGGGCAGGTAATCGCTTATATCGTGAACATGATGGCGGGCTTCGGGAGTTGTTAGAATCCTGACATTTGCAACCTGGCGTGTATTACATTTCCTTGGAGAAACTTAGCTGTTTATGATTCGCTCTCAATGCTTCTACTGCCTTTAATTGCCAATTTGATGAGTGGAAAGCTCACGTCAGCTCGCCATGGCGCAATCATCACTTGCTGACTGGTTATTTGCGATTGATCTAAGTAGGTTCTTCAAATATGATATTGATCTCCCACAGTTAGCATTCTTGACTAGTTGTATTTTTCCTTAGTAACGTCTTTCATGGGTTTCGGATTCGCAAGTCGTTTTAAGGATGGTATTTGAACTATATACAGTTTGTGTGATTGATGTGTCACTTTTCTAGAAAGCCATTACCATAAAATAAAAATATTATTCTTCACTTATTTAGTCTGACAGCTCTTTGATTCCGATGAAGTGAGGTGGTTTGGCACCTCTCATGTGGCTGGTGGCGAATACGATAAACGCACGGATGACCTGGATATTACAAATAGTTAGGAATGCTGTTTGCTCTTGTATTTTACGAAACAGCTGCATTACATGTTAGTCATTATGATATATTTTTATTTATGTTAGAGATATATAATTATGATCAAATTATTCAAGTGAGTTTTGCAATGTTGGATGCTGGAAGAATCCATCAGTGTGCCATTATCTGTCATTATCCTGGCAAAGGATGGTCGTACTTAAAATAGAAGTGATGGAGCGGAGATCATAACGCATGGACGTCCAGCCAAGACTGCCTTTTTGTGTCACTGGTCATGGTCTTCTTAGTGCCGGTCTTTTGTGACATGTCTATGACGTCATCACATTGCACCTCACCGATGATTCACGTCAGGTTGTAATCAATTCACGCGTCATGTGGCGATGTGGTCACTTCGCGTGTTGTATGGCGATGTGGTCGCCACTGCGCGTGTTGTATGGCGATGTGGTCACTTCGCGTGTTGTATGGCGATGTGGTCACTTCGCGTGTTGTATGACGATGTGGTCACTGCGCGTGTTGTATGCCGATGTGGTCACTTCGCGTGTTGTATGGCGATGTGGTCACTGCGCGTGTTGTATGGCGATGTGGTCACTTCGCGTGTTGTATGGCGATGTGGTCACTGCGCGTGTTATGTGGCGATGTGGTCATTGTGTTTGTTATGTCAAATGCTCGGGGTCATCTGTAGTAAGCGTTGTGCGAAAGGCCAACAATAAAATCAGTTCCATTGATTGCTGGTATTTTGTGTACTTGATTTGTACGAATTATCAAACCGCTAAGGGAGTGTTCATTATTTACCTGCCGGGGAAAACCGGGTTCACCTAGTCATCGTCCCAGACTCCAGGGGTTCCGCTACGCTTCTCGAGATGGTGAGACTATTGAATATCAGTAACATGTAAACAGAGCCCGCAGCCAACAGGCTAGGGGACCTTGACTAGGGTTCCCCAGTGAAAGCTCTAAAAAAACTTACCCCTTCCTCGAAGTGAGGGTAAAATGTGTGTGCCAATCTAACATGAGATATATATTGACATGTTTTGCTATGGTTTTATTTGTGAAACTATACAATTTCACCTATATTTTTGCATCATTAAACATTTATTATATTATGTTCCAGCTTGCATTTGCACCTAGGAATTTTAAGACATTTTGGACCATTGTCTGTCTGTAACTTTTGATTGCGCATTTTATTATTTCATTATGTATGAAGCTATATAGCAGTACCGAACTATACTCAGGCTACTAAAATCTAGAAATCAGTAATTTTTGGCCTTTGACCCCTTCTATTGTAATATAGCCTATGCACATTATCTTTAAGGTCTGAGACCTTAAGTTAGTAAGGTTGTTAATGACCGCCAAGCCACATCCTCCCATCGCGAGTGTTTGGACCACTCTCGGTTGACGCCTGCGTAGGAGCCGATGCTTAAGGAGATCGTGTGTGTCTAATGGCTACTCTTGAAGTGGCAAGTTTTGTCGATACAGCTTGTGCAATGTTATAAATGCAGTAACACATTCTAGTATGCTCCACTCATGTGGCTCAATTAATGAGCAAGCGTGCCGTTCAATAACATGTAAATCATCAACTTTATAATTCAGTGTTTTCATTATCTTAGATTGTAAATCAAGTCAAAAGCAGGAGACTTCCCTCCCACGCCCCAATGCCCCAGCCCTTCCCGCCCCAATAACCCAGCCCTCCCCTGTAGATTAATAATGAACGTTCCATGACTACATGTATATGGGGAATGACTATCTGTGTCGTACCATTATCAATCAGCAGCTGTCATGTATTCTGACAGCCAAACATCGGCGCTTTGGAGTATCCATTGCTAAGTACGACAAAAAGACACCATTCACATGAAGCACGATGTGTTCAATATTTATCCGGGGAAAGGGGGATTGTCTGAGCTGCAAAAAGGTGGCTACGAGTAGCGTTCGCGTCCACATAAACCGCTGTCATGTCTGCCTTATCTGGTTACCCACTAAGTGTCGCAATAGCGTAGAGGCCACAGCAGCACTAGTCTGCGTCCCAGACTCCAGGGGTTCCGCTACGCTTCTCGCCCTAGAGTCTACGAAAAGATAAGGTCTTAAACTGGCGCGTCCGAATATTCATTAGACACGTTCGTTAATCTTCGTGACCAATCAACGCAAAGGTTGTGACCCGGATTGACCTTAATTGCGCGTGTCTGGCTTGTGATACGCACCCTCGGTTCTATGTGACGTCATGGACATTGTAGTGGTCTGCGTCCAATGAGAAAACATTGAATGTCTTCTGGAATTATGGGGCATCTCAAAAGTTCAAATTGACATCACAACAAGCGCTTTAATCGCTTAGCTGCACGATAGTATGTTTACGTAATAGTCAGTTAAAAAGAACCAGTTGTGTATCTGCTTCTCTCGCCGACTGTGTGATTAACGGTGCCACTAAGCGTGAAACAACAAATCGGAGTGTTGTAGAATGTGTGCCCGCCTCATAAAAATCACTCGTCCGGTTGGACAAGTTCTTCAGAACTAACCAATGAGAGACAACGACTCAAAAGTACCCGAGAGTGACCGAGAGACACGGCTTGTGATTGGAGCATCCCAAATCTGGGATGCCTGTCCAGTTCAAGACATTAAGGTCTCCCAGACCTGAAGGCGAGACTATTGAATATCAGTAACATGTAAACAGCGCCCGCAGCCATCAGGCTGGGGGACCTTGACTACAGCAGCACAGATGATGTCTACATTTAGAAAGCGAGGTAGGGTTTCTGTCACTGAGTCCTCCAGGGCTACGCTTGACGTATTCACCAAGCTGATGCTTCCGAGTATGGCGCAAAATAAATTTGCATAATCCCCTATGCTGCAGAACTCAACCTGATAATTCAGCTTGTCTGGTCTAACGTGAGGTCCACTGCGGGCATAGTGTAGTCGCTGGCAAACTGAGTGGGGCGATTTGTGGTTGGTTGTTGATACAATTGTCTCGTGTAGCGTTGGTTGATATGTCAGGCTGTTGATAACCCATCGCAATGCCACCCGGGGGGGGGGGCACTTAAGTGTATAGCGGTAGTATATATGTTCCGCGCGACGGGGTATGTTTTTTCGGCCTCTCGACTTGTACGACGGGTTTTTGGGCCTCATACTTGTACGACGGGGTATGTTTTTCAGCTTCAATCTGTACGACGGGTTATACATTTGCATAATACCTTGTACGACGGGGTATGCTTTTGGCCATTTTGACCTTGTACGACGGGTACGGGTTTTCGAGGTCCCGCGGCACACCCCTTTCCAGAATAAGGCCAAGTGCCCCACCCCCCGGGAATGCCACCTCCACCAGCTACCACACTCAAGCAAACCCGCCCGACAGCAAGTCAACAATGCCAGTGTCTACATTCCAACCAAATTCTATTCCAAGACAGTATAACTTACTCCAAAATATCCTCCATTTTTTAAGTATAGTACTAAACTTCCGTGAAAAGAATCTCTCAATTAGCGATGAGAGCATAGAAAATACCCCTTTTCCGGAAATTGTAAGTTTTGCTGTATGTTGTAACCTTGACCTACTTATCTTGCTCTGTAGCACACGATACATTTATTCGAAAACTGGAAGTGATTCTTTCAATTATGTTTGATAAAATAATATTGCAGGAGGTTCCTTGAAATACGTGTCACAGTGTTGCGGACTTGTTCGCCCCGGTTCTTATAAACAGTTGAATGGAATTTGAGATTATTTAAGTAGTTATTGTTTTTGACTGCAACGGACAGTTGTGTGCGCTTGTGTGCGCAGTCTGTGGCGTGTCTTGAAGTTACCTCTTGTGTGAGCAACTTATCTTCAATGGGAAAATACCTGGCGCCCATTCAATAAGCTGCGTTGTGCCTCAGGGGTCGGTACCATTTTGTTTACAATGTACATAGCACCACTGGGTGCTGGGAAAGGTGCGTGAATCTGGTATGGAGTCTAATGCTTATTATGACGGCACGCAACTAATGCTCACTTGCTCTCCAGAACCTGGATCACCAACAAGAATATCGCATCAAATGCAGGTGCAAGTGGCCCAGATTAATTGAGGATAAAACTGAATTTCTGATACTTGGATTCTAAAAGACCCCAAACTGACAAGCAACTTAACTATCAAATGGTTGATTCGGCAATAATATCAACCAATTATCCAGTTCGCAATTTGGTTTATATCTGGGACTTACATTCAATTGTAAAACATCAGCAAAATAAGACCGTTCCTGAATGATAACGACTTTTAAACGCACATACTTAGTGAGAAAATGGAGGTATTAATACAATACATAGGGAAAAAAGGATGGTAGGATGGTAGAGTTTGATCAGCGATAGAAGATGCACCACAGGATGGTAGAGTTAGGACAGTGGAAGAAGATGCATCACAGGATGGTAGAGTTAAGACAGTGGTAGAAGATGCATCACAGGATGGTAGAGTTAGGACAGTGGTAGACGATGCATCACAGGATGGTAGAGTTAGGACAGTGGAAGAAGATGCACCACAGGATGGTAGAGTTAAGACAGTGGTAGACGATGCATCACAGGATGATAGAGTTAGGACAGTGGAAGAAGATGCATCACAGGATGGTAGAGTTAGGACAGTGGTAGACGATGCATCACAGGATGGTAGAGTTAGGACAGTGGTAGACGATGCATCACAGGATGGTAGAGTTAGGACAGTGGAGACGATGCATCACAGGATGGTAGAGTTAGGACAGTGGTAGAAGATGCATCACAGGATGGTAGAGTTAGGACAGTGGAAGAAGATGCATCACAGGATGGTAGAGGTAGGAGAGTGGAAGAAGATGCATCACAGGATGGTAGAGTTAGGACAGTGGAAGAAGATGCATCACAGGATGGTAGAGTTAGGACAGTGGAAGAAAATGCATCACAGGATGGTAGAGTTTGGACTGCGATTGTGGTGCATATTCTACCACTGTCCCAACCTTTGCGTTACCCTTTAATTCTGAATGTATCTTTAATAATTTCTGTGTATACACACTGTGAAAATAAAAACCTAAAATACTGCGCTATAGAAATGCTTTATAATCAGTAGTATTAGATGGGAGAATAAACGTACCGGCCTTAAAGGCACAAATACGTGGTGCAGGTTACACCAAACACACCCCGTAATCTGATACAAACACGTGGTGCAGGTTACACCAAACACACCCCGTAATCTGATACAAACACGTGGTGCAGGTTACACCAAACACAGCCTCGTGATCTGATACAAACACAAGGTGCAGGTTACACCAAACAGAGGCCCGTAATCTGATACAAACACGTGGTGCATGTTTCACCAAACACAGCCCCGTAATCTGATACAAACACACGGTGCAGGTTACACCAAACACAGCCCCGTAATCTGATACAAACACGTGGTGCATGTTACACCAAACAGAGGCCCGTAATCTGATACAAACACATGGTGCATGTTACACCAAACAGAGGCCCGTAATCTGGTACAAACACAAGGTGCATGTTACACCAAACAGAGGCCCGTAATCTGATACAAACACAAGGTGCATGTTACACCAAACAGAGGTCCGTAATCTGATACAAACACAAGGTGCAGGTTACACCAAACACAGGCCCGTAGTCTGATGCAAGCACACAGGGCAGCTTTCACCTAACACGACCCCCTATTCTGACGCTCACATACAGGACAGGTTACAGCAAACACAGGCCCACAGTCAGATACAAAAACAAGCCCGCAGTCTGAGCAGGATTTTTTCCTGGAAACAGGCGCCATAAAAATACTGTCAATGTATATCAATCGATCTACAGCCCAGATGCTATCATATCAATCGATCTATAGCCCAGATGCTATCATATCAATCGATCTATAGCCCAGATGCTATCATATCAATCGATCTAAAGCCCAGATGCTATCACATCAATCGATCGATAGCCCAGATGTTACCATATCAATCGATCTACAACCCAGAGGCCCGTAAATCGATCTACAGCCCAACACATAGCAATGATCTATGCTTACTCTCATATCAATCGATCTAGAGATGTTACCTTATCCGTAATCTGATATATCAACACAGCCCAGATGCAGGTTATCAACCTATAGCTCAGATACCGTATCGATCTGATGCAGATGTTACCTTATCAATCGATCTATAGCCCAGATGCATCATTTCACCTAACTATAGCCCAGATATTCTGATACATCAATCGATTACAGCCCAGACACATATCAATCGATCTATAGCCCCTACAATCGATCTAGTAGAGATGCTACCATATCAATCGATCTATAGCCCAGATGCTTACCATATCAATCGATCTATCTCTAGCCAGATGCTACCATATCAATCGATACAGCGATCTTAGATGCTTACATATCAATCGACTGATATCAATAGCCAGAAACTATCAATCGATCTATAGCCCAATGCTACCGTATCAATTGATCTCTAGCCCAGATCAATCGATCTATAGCCCAGATGTTACCATATCAATCGATCTATAGCCCAGATGCTATCATATCAATCGGTCTATAGCCCAGATGTTACCATATCAATCGATCTATAGCCCAGATGCTACCCTATCAATCGATCTATAGCCCAGATGCTACCCTATCAATCGATCTATAACCCAGATCAATGTATTCCATCCATCTCGCACCACCTTTCGACTAATGAAACAGATCAATGTATTTCATCCCTCTCGCGCCCACCTGCGAGTCATAACAGATCGATCTACAGCATCCCTCTCTCATATCAATCGACTAATGAAACCCAGATGTATTCCATATCAATCGATCTATAGCCCCTGATCGACTAATGAATACAGATCAATGTATTATATGCGCCACCTGATGACTTCATATCAGATCAATGTATAGCCCTCGCGCCACCTGTCGACTAATGAAACATATCAATGTATTCCATCCCTCGCGCCACCTGTCGACTAATGAAACAGATCAATGTATTCCATCCCTCGCGCGCCATCTGTCGAGTGTTGAAACAGATCAATGTATTCCATCCCTCGCGCGCCACCTGTCGAGTAATGAAACAGATCGATGTATTACATCCCTCGCGCCACCTGTCGAAAAAAAAAGTCACATTTGTAACAACTATGGCTTAACAGCCAATGATATCCCAAATCACTCAATACAAATCACTCAATACAATGGTATTCTCGTTGACCTGTTTATGATGGGTCGCCATTGAAGCGCACCAAGCTTCTTTCTACGTTCGCATCTAACTTGTACTTATAATCGCACATATTGTGATCACGCTCAGCGCGCGCCGAATAAAGGTATTCCTTGCCGACGGCAGCTGGCTTTCTATGTTTCCATGCCCATCCATTCTCGCGCCACCTTTCGTTTAAGGGCAAGCTCCAGGGACTCCATTGCCGACACATTCTGGTGTATGCCAGCTGGCGTTTAGGGCAAGCTCCAGGGACTCCATTGCCGACACATTCTGGTGTATGCCACTGGCGATCAAGCTCCAGGGTATTGCCGACCCATTCTGGTGTATGCCGCTGGCGTTTACCTGTCGACTAATGCCGAAACAGATCAATGTATTCCAGCCCGTTTCGCGCAAGCTCCTGTCGACTCCATTGAAACAGATATGCCAGCTGGCGTTTCCAAGCTCCAGGGACTCCATGCGCCACCTGTCTGGACTTATGAAACAGAGGGCATGCTCCAGGGACTCCATTGCCCACATTCGTGTATGCCACCTGGCGTTTAGGGCAAATGAAAGGGATCATTGTATTACATCCCTGGTGCGCCACTGGCGTGTAGGGCAAAAAGGGACTCCAAAGTCACATTTGTAACAACTAGCTGGCGTTTAAGCTCCAGGGACTCCATTGCCCCAAATCACTCCACAAGGGCAAGCTCAAGGGACTCCAATGGCACATTCTCGTTATGCCCTGGCGTTTATGATGGGTCGCCATTCCATTGCACACAAGGTGTATGCCAGCTGGCGTTTACGTTCCGCATCTAACTTCTGGTGTATGCCAGCTTGTGATAGGGCAAGCTCCAGGGCGCGCGCCGACACATTCTGGTGTATGCCAGCTGGCGTTTAGGGCAAGCTCCAGGGACTCCATTGCCGACACATTCTGGTGTATGCCAGCTGGCGTTTAGGGCAAGCTCCAGGGACTCCATTGCCGACACATTCTGGTGTATGCCAGCTGGCGTTTAGGGCAAGCTCCAGGGACTCCATTGCCGACACATTTTGCCAGTAACCTCACAGGACGAGCTTGAAGAGTCCCATTGCTCAAGTTACACGTTACTTGCTTGCGGCAAGTAAACGAGGGTTTAAGTTACTTCCTCGTGACAGGTGTACGATGTTTCAAGTTACTTCATTGTAATAGGTGAACGATATTTCAAGTTACTTCATTGTAACAGGTGAACGATGTTTCAAGTCACTTCCTCGTGACAGGTGAAAGTAATGGTAATATTGGGGTTTTACGTCACTTTCAACAGCGAGGTGATATTGCGGCAGTGATGGATGAGGATGATTGTGATGCTTTTAATCGAGGCCGACGCAGCACGTAAACATCTTCACCAGCGCTAAGTGCCTAATGGAGTATATGTGACGTAATAGACACATCAAAGGGTCTTCTTCAATATATTAAGAAGCTCTGAGAGGAAGCACCAGTTTTGTTCATCTTTAAAGCGTTTATGAACTCGACGAAACCTATCAGTTGCTGATATAACACGCGTCAATTTAGTTTGGATGACACATTACTTAGCATTATTTACACATCAAACCTTCGACAATGAACTGCCACGCCGGGAGGCTAGGACATAGACAAATAAACTCCGCCTCTGACAGCTCCGCGCTATTTACTACTTTCGATCTCTCACATCCGCGCTGTAGGTGGCATCAGATCATAAAAACACCAGGGGCGAGTGCCTTGCCTAGCTAGGACATTGATAGTATGCATTAGGGAACTAATTCTGTTAGTGTCAGTATGACTTGGTTTCGCCAGATTTTACAGCATCTATACTCACCACGGCAAACATCATGTTATAGTGGTAAAGTCCTCCTACAACTTATCCAACCTTGAACTCACACCGATGTATCTTGCTGAGAGCACTATCCTAGCAACCGTGGAATGAAATGACCACTGGCACGCCGAACGAGGTTGGTCGTTTCGTGAGCCTAACTGTTAATTCATTTTTAAAAGCGGCGACAAAGCTTTTGAGGTGAATATTTCGATGGAAGCACGCTTTTTTTATATAGTTGGATCGTAGCAGACATATCAATTCTTTACTCCATCGGCAAGGCTGTGCCCTCAGACGCTGACTTTAACGCCCACCATACTTTTTGAACTGTCATCTGTTTAAAATAGCCTGCGCAGCTGCCGCCTCGTTTTAAAGATCAACATGGTGCCATGATGATGCCACCACGACTGCAATCATAATGGTAGTCCATGTCAGCTGAATACGTCAATTGTGAATATAGGTGCGAATTGTTCATTACCATCCAACATACGATAGAACTTGATAACTTGCCAGATTTTACACGTTAAAGGTATTTGGGTTACATATGTGTATGTAGCTCTTGGTAATATTCAGCTGTCGTAGGACGTCCACGAAGATATCTAGCAGGGCAAGCCTTACTACGCCATTCACTGCCCAACATGTTATCGAACACTCGAAACTCACCGCTTCATAGTAGTTCGAATCTCTACTTTGCCGAATATATTTCTACAACATAAGCTAACTTAAATCCGAGCGCAATATTTTGCACAGATTTCTGTGCTTGGAATACCTATGAAAGTTTGGGCCAATGTTGAAACTTTTATATCCATCCTTGCATTTCTTGAGTATTTTAATTTACTATTTGATGGAATATATTCCTAGCTGGGATCCAACACGGTTTTTGACCTCAAACTGGTCCCAGTCGCGGGGTTCGTAACACGATGTCGACAATGGCTACGTGTCAAGTGGGCATCCATCACCTTCTCGCTGTGACATCGTAATTTAGCATTAACAGGCCACCTGTATTTGCCACAGGTTCATATAACACTCGTATAGACTCTGGCGTCGTGACATCTGCCCGAGATACCACGTGGACGACGCCCTGCCCACCATCACGCTACATCTACATCTACCAGGACAGTTCGGCACGGTGCGTATTAGTACGGGAACGAAGGCTAACACCTGAGGTGATTCTAACGGTTCGATTCTAACACCCTTTAGTATTGAGACGAACTGTGAAAAGAGGTGTGACAAGTGAGAACATTTGATGTTACACCTTAGATTATTTATATAGGCAACAAAGCTTTGTCATAAAAAGATGTCACACATTCTCCTATATCTACAAAGACTTGATAGACCACAAGCCAATAATCAGAAATATATAAAAATATATATATATAAAAAAAAGTGTGAGCATTTGTCTGAAAATCTGTTAAGGGTGTGAGCATTTGTCTTGTGAGCATTTGTCTTGTGAGCATTTGTCCTGTGAGCATTTGTCTTGTGAGCATATGTCATGGAATCGTTCGGCACAGCAATGCACCTGATCTGTACAGAAGCTTTGAAAATAAAATATTTTTTCCTCTAAATATTCGAGGTACCATGCAAATTATCGGAATCGTTGACATGCAGAATTGGAGGGAAAGTTTCCTTGCATTGCCCTGTATAAGATTCGGACAATCGCAGCCTGCTTTCACGGGACAGCCCAATATTCCAGCCCACTGTCGAATAAGTTTGGATGCAGCTGACTTTGCGGGTACTGTCACAGTAGTCAATCACTCAGTGCCCCAGCCACGTGACCCCACTATAGCAACGGTTCTCACCCAATATGGATGTCTCTTGCGGTGGTATTGCAGTATACCGAAAGTTCTATTGATTTGATCGCAACCATCTCGAGAGTCTGGCTGGCTCTTATAGCCGCACCGCCGGGACCTCGTTATACATCGGGTGGCCACCAACAGGCCTATAACATGGCGTAATACACCCAAGGCCATTTGCAAAGGATGTATGTGGCAGGGTATGTGAGGATGGCGCTCCCTGTAGGGGCAGGGTATGTGAGGATGGCGCTCCCTGTAGAGGCAGGGTATGTGAGGATGGCGCTGCCTGTAGAGGCAGAGTATGTGAGGATGGCGCTCCCTTTAGAAGCAGGGGGTGTAAGGATGGCGCTCCCTGCAGAGGCAGGGTATGTAAGGATGGCGCTCCCTGTAGAGGCAGGGTATGTGAGGATGGCGCTCCCTGTAGGGGCAGGATATGTGAGGATGGCGCTCCCTGTAGAGGCAGGGGGTGTGAGGATGGCGCTCCTTAGAGGCAGGGGATGAGAGGATGGCGCTCCCTGTAGGGGCAGGGGGTGTGAGGATGGCGCTCCCTGAAGAGGCAGGGTATGTGAGGATGGCGCTCCCTGTAGAGGCAGGGGATGTGAGGATGGCGCTCCCTGAAGAGGCAGGGGATGTGAGGATGGCGCTCCCTGTAGGGGAAGGGTACGTGAGGATGGCGCTCCCTGTAGGGGCAGGGTACGTGAGGATGGCGCTCCCTGTAGGGGCAGGGTATGTGAGGATGGCGCTCCCTGTAGGGGAAGGGAATGTTAGATGGCGCTCTAAGGTGGACAATTAGTTTGCAATTTGATACGCCTAACGTCAACAGCATTGTATTAAGAGTAGCCCTGCAGTAGGTCTGTTATGAAGAAAATGTGATATTGTTACTGTCCGACCGGAGCTTCATTGAAGCATAAACCAAGTAGCGAATAACTGTGGACCTCCAAAAGTCATTCAGGAGCATAAAGGTTACAACTCGCTATTCACCGCCATGACATCATATGACATCGACATGTCATTACATCACCCGTCACTTCGTCACGGTCTCATCACATCAGCCGTCACTTCGTCACGGTCTCATCACATCAACCAAACACTTCATCGCCAACCGTAAGGTAATAGAAGTACGAGCGCCATGGTGTACAGAGCAGGTAAGGCAATAGAAGTACGAGCGCCATGGTGTACAGGGCAGGTGAGGCAATAGAAGTACGAGCGCCATGGTGTACAGAGCAGGTAAGGCAATAGAAGTACGAGCGCCATGGTGTACAGAGTAGGCAAGGCAAGAGAAGTACGAGCGCCATGGTGTACAGAGTAGGCAAGGCAAGAGAAGTACGAGCGCCATGGTGTACAGAGCAGGTAAGGTAATAGAAGTACGAGCGCCATGGTGTACAGAGCAGGTAAGGCAAGAGAAGTACGAGCGCCATGGTGCACGTCTAACGTTGTTGTATCCTGCTGATGAGCAGGGCTTTCTCAGAGGATCTGAAATCAGGATCTGCTGATTTGATGAATGACCCTTGAACCTTCATCAAGAAGTTTTCATCCAGATAATCTAATCGGATATAATAAACACTTCTCGTTGTTTTAATGCAAAGAAATTGATAGTCTCTTTTCTGGAGAATCCCTATGTAATACTGGATCTCTCCTAACTCCTAATAACTTTTTAAGATACCTTGCGAAGGAACGATTTACATTAGTGAACATGCAACAAGGCAAGGCTTGTGCATGAGAAGGTCGAAAACTATTCGGTGAGGCTATCAGGCAAAATGTGCACATCATTGTCATACATAGAGAGTGCTGATCGTCAGCCCCTGGCGCCATCTGTCTCCTGGCAACTGCCGGCAGAGCAGGACCAGCATCTGTCTCCTGGCAACCGCCGGCGAAGCAGGACCAGCATCTGTCTCCTGGCAACCGCCGGCGGAGCAGGACCAGCATCTGTCTCCTGGCAACCGCCGGCGGAGCAGGACCAGAATCTGTCTCCTGGCAACCGCCGGCGGAGCAGGACCAGCATCTGTCTCCTGGCAACCGCCGGCGGAGCAGGACCAGCATCTGTCTCCTGGCAACCGCCGGCGAAGCAGGACCAGCATCTGTCTCCTGGCAACCGCCGGCAGAGCAGGACCAGCATCTGTCTCCTGGCAACCACCGGCGGAGCAGGACCAGCATCAGCAAGAAGGCCACTATGGCTCATCATAAGCAACCAACATCATAGTCGCCATGTTTAGTCCCTAATTCAAAATAACTTGTGGAACAGCGAACCAACGATAACTCTGGCCGTGTTTTAACATGCATTCCTGATCAGGTGGAAGGAAGTTGTGATGACGTGTGAAGTTATGTCAACCAGATGGCAGGTGATGCTGATGTTAACCAGATAATTGGTAATGGTCAGCCAGATAACAGGTTAAGGTGATGACAACTTGATGACAGGTGATGCTGATATCAACCAGATAACAGGTTATGGCGGTGTCGACGAGCTGACAGGTGGCAATGCTTGGGTCCTCCATCAGAAATGGGCCTCCCCAGGCGCATATACTCTCACATGACAACTACTCTCAATGATCGCTTGATGCAAGGTGCCCTTGAACGTGTCTCATGAGTTACTGGTTGCGAATCAGTTTGTGTCAGTGAAACGGTGCAGCTGGTGGTATCATCAAACGACGTGTTGACGGTATACCATAATAAGTAAACTGACATGGACTCCCTCAATACGGCTACAAACAGCCAGTTTCAGTCGCACTTCAAATGATCTCATCGCTGAATAGGAACTGCATGTATCTCTGGTGACATTCCGGGATTCTACCGATCTCGATTTCTAACATGGCTCCAACGCCAAGAGGTGCATCGACTGCTTATTACTGACGCTCTTTTGAGACTCGAGGAGATCATTGCTGACTATCTCTTTGCTCTACTGTGACTCGAGGAGCTCATTACTGGCTCTCTACCGGAATTCCAAAAGCTCATAACTGGCTCTCTTTCGGGATTCCAGGAGCTCATTATTGGCTCTCCATCGAGATTCCAGGAGCTCATTACTGGCTCTTTATCGGGATTCCAGGAGCTCATTACTGGCTCTCTATCGGGATTCCAGGAGCTCATAACTGGCTCTCTATCGGGATTCCAGGAGCTCATTACTGGCTCTCCATCGGGATTCCAGGAACTCATTACTGGCTCTCCATCGGGATTCCAGGAACTCATAACTGGCTCTCTATCGGGATTCCAGAAGCTCATTACTGGCTCTATACCGGGATTCCAGGAGCTCATTACTGGCTCTCTATTGGGATTCCAGGAGCTCATTACTGGCTCTCTATTGGGATTCCAGGAGATCAATACTGAGTTTCTACCGTGGCTCTTGGTGATCATTTGTAACTATCTACTACCGGCACTCTAGGCGATCATTACTGACTCTCTTTCGGTGCTCTATGATATAATTACTGATTCTCTCTTAGCACTTTCAGAGATCATTAATGTTGCTATTACGGTGCTCTAGGAGATCATTAATGACGCTATTACGGTGCTCTGGGAGATCATTAATGACCAATAAGATAATTGTTGACTCTCTCTTGGCATATCATTTCTGACTTTTCCCAGCGCTTTAAGGGTCTTATCTGACCCCTTGAAGTGCACTAGTGGGGCCTTTATGACTGCTTTCAGGTGCACTCGGAGATAATATCTTGCCGTGCGATTTTGTACCCGTATAGAAGGTGTTCCATTTGGGTTTTGTTTTGTCTTATCAGTGTGACGATATATTGATGACTTTTATACATGAAACGCTTACTTCATTGATGACTTCCAGCTCAACAAGGGAACTCAATCGATATTGATCCAGGGATGTGCTGTGAAGATTACATGATATAATGTTGTTGGGATCGATCTTACCCACGCTAAGCCTAACAGCACTTAGTTCCCCGGGTGATTTCAGGAGACGTTAGTACACGCGATTCTATCAATCGATATTTATATCAACATTGTCTTCTCAATATTGTCCAATATCAGTCATGGAACACATTAAGCCAAACCCCGAAGATACGACGTGCAAACTTGTCAAGAGGCCACATTCCGACAACGGACTCATTATCAACTTGTCAAGTTGTTACACTCCGATAACGCATCCGTTATCAACTTGTCAAGTTGCTACACTCCAATAACGCACCCGTTATCAACTTGTCAAGTTGTTACATTCCGGTAACGCATCCGTTATCAACTTGTCAAGTTGTTACACTCCGGTAACGCATCCGTTATCAACTTGTCAAGTTGCTACACTCCGGTAACGCATCCGTTATCAACTTGTCAAGTTGTTACACTCCGGTAACGCATCCGTTATCAACTTGTCAAGTTGTTACACTCCGGTAACGCATCCGTTATCAACTTGTCAAGTTGTTACACTCCGATATCATACTCATAAGCCACAAACCGTACCAGATAACTAGGCAATGCATAAGGATGATCCCGATTCAAATAATAAACTGATTTGGCCGAGGTTGTTTCTCTTGCTGGGCCACGAACAGGCCAGGACCAATGAGCCCCTGCCACGGAGGCACGTCAGGCGCATATTGACCCGCCCGGTTACATTGTTCATAAGCCACCTTCAATATAGAACGCTTTCGGTGCTAACACATAGCTTTGTGAAATTTTCCTGGTGTTATCATAGAGCTTTGACGAATATGCCTGACGTGAACACTCCCTGATGTTGGTATATAGTATTGACGAATCTCCAAGATAGGTTTGCGTAATTTCCCTAATATTGACATATAGCTTTGTTAAATTTACCTAATGCTTGCATTTATAAAACTCCCTGATGTTAGCAAACATCATTGATAAATCTCCTTGCCTTTAGCATATAGCATATAGAACTGACGATAGGACGGGGCATTGCGAAATCCACCCAACGTTAGCAAACAGGATTCACAAATCTCCTGACGTTGACTCATAGCAATGAAAAAATTTCTTACGTTGAAGCATAGCATTGACAAATTTCCTGACGTTGACTCATATCATTGACATATCTCCTGACGTTGACTCATAGCATTGACAAATCACACTGACGTAAGCATCAGAAGATATTGACGTATGACTGTAATGAAGCAGAAGAACGTCCCTTGTGCGCGGTTCAATGGGCCTCGAAGCAAGTATCACCAATATTTGACACCAACAAACCCAAAACTGACGATGAAATAGGGCTGGTGTGGATGTCGATTTTTTACGCAAACCCTGGATGGCTCAAAGCACAGCTGTTGGTTTTGATTGGCTGATGGGAAAGAGACTCGAATCACAGCGCCACTTCTGTAACGAGGGCAAATTAATGGCAGTAAGGAATGTTCTCATCCATATTACAGCTAATGACGGGCGCTGATCCAATGTTCGACATCCTGTCGTGTCTTTCACTATTACTTCAGTGCGACACACAGTGGCAGAATGAAATGCTGATTGCCATGAGGCCATGCGAACGAAATCATGCATTTTATAAGACGACGGCGTTGGTTTATTGTGTAAGTTAGAAAGACTGACTACATATCGCGTAGAGCCTAATATATTACTACTGGCACGAGTAAGGCTGAGAAGCTATGTTAATTATGTCAATAGGTGTTTGAATCCGGGCTCTTGGCACCGCCCTTGGCCCGTAGTCTCTTACAATGCGCACTGCGTGAGACTACGCTGCGCCTCGTCTCATGAATCCCTCTGTGTAATACCAACCAATAGCTTACGGTGCTCTCATCTCCCTACAGAATCGCCACTCGCTCCAAGTCCCCTTGCATCTTGTTTCACCCCCCCCCCCCAACCCACTTGCACTACAAGCCCCATACGACCACCATATTCGATTACCAAGCCACCCCGGCCGAGGAACAGCCCTCCAAGGCTGCCTCAGCCTCCTCTTCATCAGCTTCCTTTACCTCAGGCTTCACCATTCTCATCCTCAGACAACCCCCATTGCCTCCATCCAAGCCACCACGCCCCACGTCCCTTTCACGTTGTGACTCTGTGGCCTGGCAGTTGAGCAGCTGCTGTGAGCTGGAGACACGCCGAGAATGATGAGGGCTCAATTTGTAGCTTGCCCCAGACAACGTCGTCCGCTAATGTGAAGAGGAAGGTGGAGTTGTAATAGCTGCCTCAAATACCCTCATGCTGTGGAATCTGGGAGGTCGGCGGCAGGGCATCGGATGTAATAAAGCGGATACCGCGAGTGTTAGGCGTGTTGGCACTTGGTTCCCGTCATCGCGACCAGAGAGAGAAACCCTGGTCATCCCTGGCGGTAAGTGACGATCGTTTCCTCTCGCAGCGCTATGAACAAATAGAAAGCGCTTAGGGTGGAATGTAAGAGAAGTAGTCAATGTGGTGGGCGTGACAAAGAGGCGCTTGTATCTGTAGAGTTGTAAGGCTTTACGGAGAAGCAGAAAGAAGAAGTGATTGCTTTGTGTATTCTATGACCTGGGAGGTGGCGATGGTGCCGAGGGCTCCACGTCGGAATACACGCTCTCTTTTGGATCCCAACACACGCATGTTTCAGCAACAGGGATGGGTGGGGTCAGTATGGGGCAGGGGCTGGGTGGGGCCAGTACGAGGCAGGGGATGGGTGGGGCCAGTATGGGGCAGGGGCTGGGTGGGGCCGGTACGGGGTAGAGGCTGGGTGGGGCCAGTATAGGGCAGGGGCTGGGTGGGGCCAGTATGGGGCTGAGGAAACGCTGGGTTCTTTGGGATATTGTCTTTTTGCCACACAGAACGATGGATAAGTACCAGATGGTTGTGTGTTATGCTATTGTGTGCCAGCGAGCATATGGCTCTCTTCCTAACCATAGCTATGCCCACTTATATAAGGCGTTCCCGTGTTATTGTAGTCCACTAATTTTGGAGAGCATTTGGTACTTTCTTATCTGATCAATTGTGATGAATAATTTACGATGCTGGCTTTAGTTAGCACTCGGCGTGGTATGCGTTTCTATATGCACTATGCAGGCTGATTAAGGTTATTGTCTGCTACCGTAATTGCGACATATCTTCTATGGCAGGTTGCTGCTTACGGTGGTAGAGAGCTGCTTACCGAGTCACAGTGCTATTTACTGTGACAGGGTGCTGCTTTCCATGACAGGGCGTTGCTTACGGTGGTAGAGAGCTGCTTACCGTGTCACAGTGCTATTTACTGTGACAGGGTGCTGCTTTCCATAACAGGACATTGCTTACGGTGGTAGAGTGCTGCTTACCAGGACAGAATGGTGCTTACTGTGACAGGGTGCTGCTTATCATGACAGAGTGCTGCTGACTGTGACCGGATGCTGCTTACTGTGGTAGATTGTTGCGTATTGTGACAGAGTGACTTGCCGTGACACAATGCTACTTGCTTTCGTATATTGTTTCTTGCTGTGATACAATGCTACTTGCTTTCGTATATTGTTTCTTGCTGTGATACAATGCTGCTTGCTTTGGTACAATGCTACTTGGTGTTGCAGAATGAAACCTGCTTTGTATAATGCTACAGGTGTTGTAGAATGCTATTTGCTATGACACAATGCTACCAGCTGTTGTAGAATACTATTTGCTATACTACTACTAGCTGTTGTAGAATGATATATGCTGTGGCACAATGTAACATGCTCTGTTGGAATGCTACTTGCTTTGGTAGAATGCTACTTGCTCTGGTAGAATGCTACTTGCTCTGGTAGAATGCTACTTGCTCTGGTAGAATGCCACTTGCTCTGACAGAATGCTACATGCTCTGGTAGAATGCTACTTGCTCTGGTAGAATGCTACTTGGTCTGGTAGAATGCCACTTGCTCTGACAGAATGCTACATGCTCTGGTAGAATGCTACTTGCTCTGGTAGAATGCCACTTGCTCTGACAGAATGCTACATGCTCCGGTAGAATTCTACTTGCTCTGGTAGAATGCTACTTGCTCTGATAGATTGCCACTTGCTCTGACAGAATGCTACATGCTCTGGTAGAATGCTACTTGCTCTGGTAGAATGCTACTTGCTCTGGTAGAATGCCACTTGCTCTGACAGAATGCTACATGCTCTGGTAGAATGCTACTTGCTCTGGTAGAATGCCACTTGCTCTGACAGAATGCTACATGCTCCGGTAGAATTCTACTTGCTCTGGTAGAATGCTACTTGCTCTAGTAGATTGCCACTTGCTCTGACAGAATGCTACATGCTGGTCGTTGTGGCTATGTCTGAATCTCAGGCGTTCAACGGTACCGCCAGAAACTCCTCGAAACACGCCATGCTCGCCCACCCAGCACTCCGATGTCCACCAATAATTCAATATATATGGTCGATAAATGTTTCGAGAGTATTTACTAATGCGGGGTTGCAGAAATGGTGGGGGTGGGAGGGGTCGGTTGTGGCTGTTGGAGCAGCATTGGGTTGTTGGTGACAAGGGGTTATGCCCGCTCCATTGGCACCAGTCTCCCCTTCTGCCGTAGTGTGTAATGCCCCTGTTGTTAGCGGGTGTACACCTATACAGCTAGCTGTCAGTTGGTGGTTGTACGAGCGGTCACAAGAGGCGCCAGTCCTGTAAACCAAGCCGGGATCAATACACGAAGCAATCGTTATGAAATATTGGGCCCGGATGTGGCGGGAGGTGCACGAACCATTCTGCCCACACACATCTTGCCCACATAGATGGCACCTGGAAGTCTCTTCGAAATAATACTATATCCCTGAAAGAACTATTATATATTATACGGAACGCACCTGCAAAGTCATAATGAGGGGGGTGATGACGATTGATTGTTCGCTGTAATGGATGCTGTCATGAGGGTATGTGGATGTATTCTGTAATGGATGCTGTTGTAATGGCGTGATGATGTATGCTGTAATGGATGCTGCTGTAATGGCGTGATGATGTATGCTGTAATGGATGCTGCTGTAATGGCGTGATGATGTATGCTGTAATAGATGCTGCTGTAATGGTGTGATGATGTATTCTGTAATAGATGCTGCTGTAATGGCGTGATGATGTATGCTGTAATGGATGTTGTTGTAATGGCGTGATGATGTATGCTGTAATAGATGCTGCTGTAATGGTGTGATGATGTATTCTGTAATAGATGCTGCTGTAATGGCGTGATGATGTATGCTGTAATGGATGTTGTTGTAATGGCGTGATGATGTATGCTGTAATGGATGCTGCTGTAGTGGCATGATGCTGTATGCTGTAATGGATGCTGTTGTAATGGCATGATGATATATGGCGTAAAGGATGCTGTTGTAATGGCATGATGCTGTATGCTGTAATGGATGCTGTTGTAATGGCGTGATGATGTATGCTGTTATGGATGCTGCCGTAATGGCGTGATGATGTATGCTGTAATAGATGCTGCTGTAATGGCGTGATGATGTATGCTGTAATAGATGCTGTTGTAATGGCGTGATGATGTATGCTGTAATAGATGCTGCTGTAATGGCGTGATGATGTATGGTGTAATAGATGCTGCTGTAATGGCGTGATGATGTATGCTGTAATGGATGCTGTTGTAATGGCGTGATGATGTATGCTGCAATAGATGCGGTTATGATGGCGTGATGATGTATGCTGTTTCATCAATGCAGAACAGACTAAGGGCTTACTTGATATCATTGTCAACACAGACTAAGGCTTACATGATATTTATTTCTGCACAGGCTTAGGGCTTACATGATATCTATGTCAGCACAGGCTAAGAGCTTACATGATATATATATATATATCAACACAGGCTAAGAGCTTACATGATATCTATATCAGCACATGCTAAGAGCTCACATGATATCTACGTCAACACAGGCTAAGAGTTTATATGATATCTACGTCAACACAGGCTAAGAGCTTACATGATATTTACGTCAGCACACGCTCGACATGATCGGTTGACATCCGGCACATGGTGATTGTGATATTATCTCAGATTATTTCCAACGGCCGTCGTATGTGTTATGTAAGCGTTGAGAATGTGGATGTGTCTTGACAAGCGGACGCCGGCATCCGAGGAATATTCACCAGCTGCTTCCAGCGGCGAGACAACGCAGATATCTCTAGTGGCTACCGTGTGGCGAGTAGCTGTGATGACCTGCTTTCACATAGGAGATAGCAGACTGGGCTTCTCACCCACGACACAAAATATAACGATGAGGTGAATTATCTGTGCATGTTATTCGCGAGTAGGATCACGTTTTATTCACTCCTGTCGTAGTCATTTGACAACTCTCTTTACATCACTCCATGTGCCTCTCTTGGCCTACTACTCTTCATAACCCTTCCTTGTGTCCCCACGAGTACCTCATGGGGCTATTCAGAACCCTTCCTTGTGTCCCTCCAAGTACCTCAAGGGGCTGTTCAGAACCCTTCCTTGTATCCTTCCAAGTACCTCAAGGGGCTGTTCAGAACCCTTCCTTTTTGTCCCTCCGAGTACCTCATGGGGCTGTTCAGGACCCTTGCTTTTGTCCCTCCAAGTACCTCAAGGGGCTGTTCAGAACCCTTCCTTTTGTCCCTCCAAGTACCTCAAGGGGCTGTTCAGGACCCTTCCTTTTGTCCCTCCAAGTACCCATATGGGCTGTTCAGAACTCTTTGGTCTGTCCCTTCAAGTACCCCCCAGGGTTCATTTCTTGTAACACTCCGAGTACGCTCGCCACACAACCACATCACACACCACCATACACCACCACACCCGCCACACCATACCCAACCACACCATAAATCACCCCACCATACACCACAACACCATACACCCGCCACACTCGATCCCACTGAGGAGATGTCCCTCTGCCCCACACTCGATCCCACTGAGGAGATGTCCCTCCGCCCCACACTCGATCCCACTGAGGAGATGTCCCTCCGCCACACTCGATCCCACTGAGGAGATGTCCCTCCGCCACACTCGATCCCACTGAGGAGATGTCCCTCTGCCCCACACTCGATCCCACTGAGGAGATGTCCCTCCGCCACACTCGATCCCACTGAGGAGATGTCCCTCTGCCCCACACTCGATCCCACGGAGATATTTTTTATATTGTAAGGATCATGATGCGTTTTGTGCCTTCTGTCAGTGTGGTAATATTGTCGACTCGAATTAGCTCGGGCTGAGTGTCAAATGCTTATCAATACGATCTTCTCCTAACGTCATTAGCGCGAAGCGCCTGGCGACCCCAGTCTAATTAGCCACTCGATTGTACTCGCTGGATCAATTATGATTTTTTTTTCAACTCGACGCTGGCACCTCACGATCTGACTGAATGTCTCCGTTCCATTTTTCTCACTGCGCCGTGATGACTGTACTCAGTGCGCCATGATGACTGCACTCACTGCGCCGCGATGACTGTACTCACTGCGCCGCGATGACTGTACTCAGTGCGCCGCGATGACTGTACTCAGTGCGCCGCGATGACTGTACTCACTGCGCCGCGATGACTGTACTCACTGCGCCGCGATGACTGTACTCAGTGCGTCATGATTACTGTACTCACTGCGCCGCGATGACTGTACTCACTGCGCCGCGATGACTGTACTCACTGCGCCGCGATGACTGTACTCACTGCGCCAGGATGACTGTACTCACTGCGCCGCGATGACTGTACTCACTGCGCCGCGATGACTGTACTCACTGCGCCGCGATGACTGTACTCACTGCGCCGCGATGACTGTACTCAGCGATGACTGTACTCAGTGCGCCGCGATGACTGTACTCACTGCGCCGTGATGACTGTACTCACTGCGCCAGGATGACTGTACTCAGTGCGTCATGATGACTGTACTCACTGCGCCGCGATGACTGTACTCACTGCGCCGCGATGACTGTACTCACTGCGCCGCGATGACTGTACTCACTGCGCCGCGATGACTGTACTCACTGCGCCGCGATGACTGTACACACTGCGCCGCGATGACTGTACTCACTGCGCCGCGATGACTGTACTCACTGCGCCGCGATGACTGTACTCACTGCGCCGCGATGACTGTACTCACTGCGCCGCGATGACTGTACTCAGCGATGACTGTACTCAGTGCGCCGCGATGACTGTACTCACTGCGCCGTGATGACTGTACTCACTGCGCCAGGATGACTGTACTCACTGCGCCGCGATGACTGTACTCAGTGCGCCATGATGACTGTACTCAGTGCGCCGCGATGACTGTACTCACTGCGTTCAATTTAATTCTTCCGGGTCAGTAATAAGTTATCGGCCTTCATAAAGGCTACACAACTAGCCGGGGTCACAGGTTGGATTCGACTTTACGGATGTAATTTCCGAAAGCAGTTGGTATTTATTTTCACTGCAGAATTATGAGGATTTTTGGACAAGCACATTTGACAACAGAAAGACTGAAAAAATACATGTGCTTTCTTTTTTTGGCGAATCATGTGAACCAAATGGTACTTGATATTAGTTCCTTCACAGGAGAAATGTCATTCACTGAAAACTGAGATGATCGACAAAAATGAATTGAATACCTTTTTCATGTCTTACAAATTGTCTGTTTGGTGTGTGGCATTGACTAACGAGTACTTGAAAATGAACATGTTTGGGTTGGGGTGTGAGTGGGTAGCTTGTCACTCATTGGACCCCAATCAATTACCATTAAATTAAAGTACAACAGATTCATGTTGACAAGAGATGGTTCGTTTGATATCGGCTAAGCGGCTTCCAAACGACCCTTTCCGCTAACCTCTCAGTGGCTCTCTATTCAGACTGGGAGCGGATGGCTGCCGGGGTTAGGAAAGTAGCCGCTTAGTCACCTCGTCTCACATGCTCTCGTCGACATTAGTTTTGACTATCTAGCAGCGGTGGCTTAAGATAAACTATATGCAAGCCATTAAAATTACTATTTTCGAACCGTTTTTTTACCGCATTGTAAAATTTGATCTCTTATTAAAGCAGAAAGCTTGAATGGGTCGCAACACGTTTACCATCAGTATGCGCCGCAGTTCGGTATTGCGAGCGTCGACCCATATATTTCGCTGGCATATTCAAATTCTGCCTTGCTTTTGGTCAGCAATCAAGATTGGTCTTGCAGGAAAACATTCAAGTAAAGTATTTAAGTACTTTCGATCACTTTTCAAGATGTGTCGTAATATGAGCCAAGAATATTATGGACTTCGGATCGCCCACATTTGTGCCTATGACCAACCTATCTGAAGCCTAAGCCGAAAATAACTGCTGATATTAATTATTTAACTGAAGTGACCAAGTCTCCATGTCGTCGACAAATGTGTGCTGTGGCTGGCGATTATTGCATACATGTCGGCCAGTCCCAATCTCTCTGATTCCACTGATGGTGAGGTTCGGAACCCACAGCGTGTGGTGCTGCCGTAAGCCGGGTAAGCACAGCGTGCGGTGCTTCTGTAAGCCGGGCAAGCACAGCGTGTGGTGCTGCTGTAAGCCGGGCAAGCACAGCATGTGGTGCTGCTGTAAGCCGGGCAAGCACAGCGTGTGGTGCTGCTGTAAGCTGGGCAAGCACAGCGTGCGGTGCTTCTGTAAGCCGGGCAAGCACAGCGTGTGGTGCTGCTGTAAGCCGGGCAAGCACAGCATGTGGTGCTGCTGTAAGCCGGGCAAGCACAGCGTGTGGTGCTGCTGTAAGCCGGGCAAGCACAGCGTGCGGTGCTGCTGTAAGCCGGGCAAGCACCCGTGTGTAGTCAACCAGACCCCATTCCGCATGCAACGCAATCAGTGAAGCAAATAGGACTCCCCAATCGTCGAGCTCCTCTCATTATCTCACTAACACGCCACTTAACCGAGCTCCTCTCATTATCTCACTAACACGCCACTTAACCGAGCTCCTCTCATTATCTCACTAACACGCCACTTAACCGAGCTCCTCTCATTATCTCACTAACACGCCACTTAACCGAGCTCCTCTCATTATCTCTCACTTAACCGAGCTCCTCTCATTATCTCACTAACACGCCACTTAACCGAGCTCCTCTCATTATCTCACTAACACGCCACTTAACCGAGCTCCTCTCATTATCTCACTAACATGCCACTTAACCGACGTACTGGCCAGGATAACGTTGCTGCGGTTACGCCTTCAGGCAGTTCCTTATATAATCGATGAACGTTTGTATTGAAGCCACCCAGCTGAGAAGTCCACCCAGCTGAGAAGTCCACCCAGCTGAGACGTCCATCCAGCTGAGATGTCCACCCAGCTGAGAAGTCCACCCAGCTGAGAAGTCCACCCAGCTGAGACGTCCATCCAGCTGAGATGTCCACCCAGCTGAGAAGTCCACCCAGCTGAGAAGTCCACCCAGCTGAGAAGTCCACCCAGCTGAGACGTCCATCCAGCTGAGATGTCCACCCAGCTGAGAAGTCCACCCAGCTGAGAAGTCCACCCAGCTGAGAAGTCCACCCAGCTGAGATGTCCACCCAGTCCACCCTGAGATGTCCACCCAGCTGAGAAGTCCACCCAGCTGAGAAGTCCACCCAGCTGAGAAGTCCACCCAGCTGAGACGTCCACCCAGCTGAGACGTCCACCCAGCTGAGATGTCCACCCAGCTGAGAAGTCCACCCAGCTGAGAAGTCCACCCAGCTGAGATGTCCACCCAGTTGAGACGTCCACCCAGCTGAGACGTCCACCCAGCTGAGATGTCCATCCAGCTGAGATGTCCACCCAGTTGAGACGTCCACCCAGCTGAGATGTCCATCCAGCTGAGATGTCCACCCAGCTGAGACGTCCACCCAGCTGAGATGTCCACCCAGCTGAGAAGTCCACCCAGTTGAGACGTCCACCCAGCTGAGACGTCCACCCAGCTGAGATGTCCACCCAGCTGAGAAGTCCACCCAGCTGAGATGTCCATCCAGCTGAGATGTCCACCCAGCTGAGACGTCCACCCAGCTGAGATGTCCACCCAGCTGAGATGTCCACCCAGCTGAGACGTCCACCCAGCTGAGACGTCCACCCAGCTGAGACGTCCACCCAGTTGAGACGTCCACCCAGCTGAGACGTCCACCCAGCTGAGACGTCCACCCAGCTTAGACGTCCTACCAGCTGAAATGTACGTATGAAGTGGAGTAGGTAGCGAAGATCACAGAGCAGTTGCCCATGGGAACAACTCGATGAGTATGTCTTGCTGGCTACCTCAGCGCTCTTCTAGCCAGTCCAACCACGCTAACAGACACACGGCTCGTCTTACCACGCAAACAGACACACGGCTCGTCTTACCACGCTAACAGACACGGGGTTCGTCTTACCACGCTAACAGACACACGGATCGTCTTACCACGCTAACAGACACACGGCTTCGTCGTCCACCGACCCAACAGACACACGGCTCGTCCTACCACGCTAACAGATGCTCGTCTTACCACGCTAACAGACACGGGGTTCGTCTTACCACGCTAACCACGGGGCTCGTCTTACCACGCTAACAGACACGGGGTTCGTCTTACCACGCTAACAGACACGGGGTTCGTCTTACCACGCTAACAGACACGGGATTCGTCTTACCATGCTAACAGACACGGGATTCGTCTTACCACGCTAACAGACACACGCTGCTTGTCTTACCACGCTAACAGACTCACGGCTCGTCCTACCACGCTAACAGACACACGGCTCGTCTTACCCACGCTAACAGACACGGGGGTTCGTGTACCAGCTAACAGACACACGGCTCGTCTTACCGCGCTAACAGACGGGGTTCGTCTTACACGCTAACAGACACGGGTTCGTCTTACCACGCTAACAGACACGGGGTTCGTCTTACCACGCTAACAGACACGGGGTTCGTCTTACCACGCTAACAGACACGCGCGGCTTGTCTTACCACGCTAACAGACACACGACTCGTCCTACCAAGCTAACAGACACACGGCTCGTCTTACCGCGCTAACAGACACGGGGTTCGTGTTACCACGCTAACAGACACGGGGTTCGTCTTACCACGCTAACAGACACGGGGTTCGTCTTACCACGCTAACAGACACACACGGCTTGTCTTACCACGCTAACAGACACGGGGCTCGTCTTACCAAGCTAACAGACACGGGGTTCGTCTTACCACGCTAACAGACACACGGCTCGTCCTACCACGCTAACAGACACGGGGTTCGTCTTAGCACGCTACCAGACACACGGCTCGTCTTACCACGCTAACAGACACGGGGTTCGTCTTGCCACGCTAACAGACACACGGCTCGTTTTACCACGCTAACAGACACACGGCTCGTCTTACCACGCTAACAGACACGGGGCTCGTCTTACCACGCTAACAGACACACGGCTCGTCTTACCACGCTAACAGACACGGGGTTCGTCTTGCCACGCTAACAGACACACGGCTCGTCTTACCACGCTAACAGACACACGGCTCGTCTTACCACGCTAACAGACACGGGGATCGTCTTACCACGCTAACAGACACGGGGTTCGTCTTACCACGCTAACAGACACGGGGTTCGTCTTACCACGCTGACAGACACGGGGTTCGTCTTACCAGATTAGATGGAACACTTCAGCACCTGGCTCGGCCGTTGCTACAGATATACTGAACGTATATTGGAGCGCGCGATGGCTAACTGTGCAATTCGAACCCCTGTGCTAACAGAGGTGCAGGCAGGTGTTATGGCCTCTTTGTGAGACACAGAGGACATGCAGCGGGCGGCCTTCTACTTCGTGCTGAATGGCATCACTGCTTACAGCTCATCTCATGAAGACCATGGCGCTCTGTGGAGTGGTGGCCCACTTCATCTCATCCAGTCATCAACTCAGTCATGGTAGTCACAACGGCCACCATTCTCCCGCTTCTTTCGTTAAAGTCTGTAGGAGTGACACTTAGTCTTAAATGTGGTCTAACACAAGAGCCTAGATGGTTCGTTGTTCGTCGGAAAGCTCACTACTGATGCAGGTAGTGACCAATCTAAGCTCAGCCTCTTTCCTTCATAACGCGACAACGCTTTCACGAGACTGCAGGGCGCCACCTAGCGTCACCACCACCATGATACGGCAGTGCTTTCATAATGCTAACCTCCATCGAAAGACAGTACCTCCCGAGCTTTCATAAGGTGAGCATGAGGTCCATTACAAGTGGACCATTGCATTAAAGACCACAAGTCTCTGCCCTCCATAACCTACAACACATCTCTAGTCCATAACCGAATAACCCACATCCCATCAGGAGTCCATAACCGAATAACCCACATCCCATCAGGAGTCCATAACCGAATAACCCACATCCCATCAGGAGTCCATAACCTACAACCAAATAATACATAATCATAACCAAATAATTGAAAGTTGAACGTTAACTGAATCCTAGCTCTGTTATTCAGCGGTACTTATCATAAATCTTTGCTCAGGCGTCCATCTGCCCGTCCGTCCGTCCGTCCGTATGTCTTATAAGCAAGCTAGCTAGCAGTTCGAAATCATGCAAAGATCCCTTTTATTTAAATATATCTTTGCGAACAAAGAAACACCTCTGTATGATCTTTGAATCCTGAATTTAAGCAATCAGAATACCTGTTGTAATTTCTTTCAGGTAAAATTAAACTCTAGTGAGATTGTATATTAGAATAGTTATCAATAACTTTGACTCATCCTCGAAAATCTGGTATATCTTGTCAGCATAGTTGGTTGAATGTAATGAATACATTAAACCACTTTTGAACATGCCTTTCATTTGTAGCTTCACTTCTAGAATAATGTGACATCACTTGGTACCTCTGTGACTCTTTACAGTGTACCATCTCGAACCATGATGGACCGAAGACGTTCAAGCGTATAGTCTTGTCGTAACGTTTCTGTGAGAATCATGTCAAAAGCAGCAGAACTTCTAGACTTACTGTCTTCATGGATTCATGAAGTTTGCTAACTACGCCACAAGATGGTTTCATCCCAACCTTCTGCATCCTCTTTCTTCAGTGCTTCATCATTGGTAACAGAGCACATGCTGTACCCGTGTAAGGGTCCGGTAGACATTAATACGTCAACATCTTCTTGTTATTACTTGCTATGCTTGTTAGTTTTTCCTATGGTCTCTTTTATCAGCCCGATGGTGTAGAAGTTGTCTTCGTCTATTTACGAATTCTCAGTTTGATCCAAAATACGCCAGAGGGAGGAGACGGTTTATGTTTGACTCCGCCCATTTGACGTCAAAACTGCTCACTAACGCAGTTTCTTAGTTTGATCCAACGTAAAAGAAATCATTGAGCGAACGTATGGGATGAGTGAGGCTAGTTTAGGGAGGTCTGGAGTGGGTTAGCAATGGATATATGTCTTCATTGATATGGTTGAAATAGTCATTGTTACTGTCAGCTTCTCTCGGACGTGTATACCTGCCACTTACACACTTGTATTGTATGCTCTCTTATAAGTTTAAAAATCTTGCGGTCACAAACCCAATATAAGGGTCATTGAATGAAGAACACTAAGTGATCGCAAATTCAAGAATTATAAGAAAGGATGAGTCATAACGTTCATACAATGTTTATTCATAAGCATATACAGCTGTAAAGAAACGATATTCAATCTCATACTATTTAGTTATAATACTGGTATATTCCTCGGGGTTTTTTTTCATAAACAACTTCTCATTTATCAAAAGAACTACAACCCAATCGGCGGATTAATTGACAAGTTCATGTGTCTTACTTTGGTGCTGCGCTGAGAAGTAGAGACCTTCACACCTCATTTTCTCTAGCGTTCTACTCATATCTCGGTGGCAATATCTTGAAGACCACCAATAAAAAATATATCTAATTTACATGGCTATGAAGCGAATGGCTAGAACGTATGGATTATTCATCAGCTATGAACATTCATTGAAAATCCTGATCGCGTTTAGCAATGCTGCTGTTTGGTTCAGTCCGGCGGTTTTCGCACATTTTGGTGGGCACAATGTGGGAACGGAGGGGGAAATAACCACATAACTTTACAGCCCAATGATCCTCCAATTTCAATAATATCTTGAACAGACTTCAATCCTAAAACGTGGCATGTGACTAGACCAACAGTACAACGAAATGGAAACCCGGATTAAACGACGCATGGTCTTGTTTGATAGAAAATACACACGCACAACTCGTGCAAACTTGGATATGTTCGTATTAATCTTTTGAGTCATAAATGGGGGGATATATATATATATATATAGATATATATATATATATATATATATATATATATATATATATATATAGATATATATATATATATATATATACATATATATATATATATACATATATATACATATAGATATATACACACACACACACACACATATATATATATATATATATATATATATATATATATATATATATATATATATATATATATATATATATATATATATATATATATATATATATATATATATATATATATATCGATCTTACATTCTCATACAACTACAAGACGTTATAAACTCAAACCTCGCTTGCTTATTAACGGCGTCACTGTGGGGATGTACCAGAGTTATTGATCGCGGCTTCTCCAGCATTAGTTGAGTTATGATGGCCGCAGTGTGAGGTTACTCTCATACGGCGCTTGCCCTTTCATCCGTGCGAGTAGGTCCCTGGAACGCCCCGAGGCTCACTCTGACGTGATCGGCCTGCTTACCTCCATAGACAGGTGCTCTCTCTTTCTCTCGCCTCATTTAACTCGGATGCTTCTCGATATTTGCCCCAGATGAACCAGGCACGGAGTAGTAAAGCTTTAGTTGCTATGAACCAACTCCGCTGCGCATGATCGCTGCTACGCTGTGTACTCCGCCAGCATTCCACGGCAACAGTATCTTTGACAAAACCCGGTGGCAACATGTTTTGTGACTGAATCCTCTGGGAACAAGCTCTGTGGCTGTATCCCGTGGCAATAGGCTCTGTTCCTGAATACCGCGACAACAAGCTCTATTGCTGTATCCCGTGACAACAAGTTCTATTGCTGTATACCGTGACAACAAACTCTATTGCTGTATCCCGTGACAACAAGCTCTATTGCTGTATCCCGTGACAACAAGCTGTGCGTAAGTATCCCATGACAACAAGCTCTGTTACTGTTTCCCCGCGGGAACAAGCTCTGTGTCGGTATACCGCGGCAAAAGCTCGTTGTTTGTGTTCCTTGGCAACACGCTTAGTGTCAATATCCCTTGGCAACAAGCTCTGTCAGATTTCTCGTGGCAACAAGCTGTGTCAATGTCCCGTGACAACAAGCTATTTGTTGGCATCCCGCGGTAACAAGCTTCGTGATTGTATTCCACGGCAAAAATCTCCGTAAATAGTCCGCGGCATTTACATTAGCTATGCGACAGCAGCCTGAAAGGGTTCACATGCGCCGTGTAGAATGTTGGAACAAATGAGTTCTCCCCAATATGGCCACAGTGTGCGTATCGACGCGGCCAGCATGCTTGTTACCACGAATGTACCAATACATGTCTTGAAGCCAAGATATGTTAGTCTTTTCGATCAATGCAGTCGTTCTGAAATTTGTCAACGACAAACCAACCACTCGAGCAATTGTAAACGATGCCATGTTATCACGTCGCACAATTAGTACACAGTTCACATCAGTTTAGTGCCATCCAGTTCATCGTGTTAATCTTGGTTGACTCTGGCATAACACAAGGCTACAGCCAACTCAGTCATGGTGTGCTTTATTGGAAGATAGCGCACGTATACATATATATATATATATATATATATATATATATATATATATATATATATATAGATATATATATATATATATATATATATATATATATATAGATATATATATATATATATATATATATATATATATATATATATATATATATATATATATATATATATATATATCTATATATATATATATATCTATATATATATATATATATATATATATATATATATATATTATATAATACGCTTATTGTAATACGGGTCGCGCGGGCGTTTTTTTTGGTCTGGTCGAAAACGCCTATCACAACATCCAAAAGTTGCTTCTACCGTACCTGTGTTATCCATTGGTAACCGTTATGCACTTTGATATGATACATATTCTCATTCAATCTATGCATTCATTATCTAAACCTGCTGTTCAACTGATATCTCCGCTCGAAAACATTGATGTGGTTTAACAAATATGCGCAGCATCTGTTTTGCTTTCTTCTGGCTTCTTTACTCGTCGTGTTGTTCTGATGCAGGCGAAAGCTGATACATGTATAGCTCAGGAGCGGAAAGGAGGCGGTCGTGTGGGTGTCACCATGGTGATGACACGTGGGACAGCACACTCCACCAAGTGTTGGATCCAGTCAGCACTCGTCCTGACGTACGTTCTGTCACAAGCCACTGCAGGTCGTAAAGGTCTCATTGTGGACACAGACCAGGGACTAGTCGGCGGAATTCGGCATAATCTTTTGAACCAAAAATCCGTCGATTGCTTTCTGGGAATCCCGTTTGCTAAACCTCCAGTCGGTCAGTATCGCTTCCAGCATCCACAGCCCATAGAGCGCTGGGCTGGCATTTATAACGCCACCAAATTACCGCACTCATGCTACCAAGGTCGAGATGATATGTTCGGTGATTTCACAGGTTCGACCATGTGGAACCCGAACACGCCTGTAAGCGAAGACTGTCTTTATTTAAATGTCTGGGTTCCACACACGGTACGACGATCAAGACAGTCAGCTGTTCTCGTGTGGATATTTGGTGGTGGCTTTTATAGCGGCAGTTCCACGCTGAGCGTCTACGACGGGAAGATCCTGGCCACAGAGAATGAAATCATTGTGGTCTCCATCAACTACCGCGTGGGGGCGTTTGGTTTCCTCTCAATGATGCACCCGGACGCTCCGGGTAACGCTGGCTTATTTGACCAAAATATGGGCTTAGAATGGGTGCAACAGAACATTGAACACTTCGGTGGGGATCCGAATAACGTCACAATCGTAGGGGAAAGCGCAGGCTCAGTGAGTGTTAGTCTACACTTACTGTCACCCCTTAGTAAGACCAAGTTTCAGCGGGCGATATTGCAGAGTGGTACGGCCAACATGCCATGGAGCGTTATGAGTGCTCAGGAAGGCATGCGCCGGTCTATAGAATTAGCTAACGTCACTTACTGTGCGGACAAAACCAGACTGTCGAATGATGAAATTGCTGCAGTTATATCATGTCTGCGGGATATTCCACCCCAACAACTGGTCGACAGCCAATGGGTTAGTCGTGGGATAATGCAGTTTCCTTTTCTCCCTATCGTTGATGGCACATTTCTAACGGAGACACCTCAGAAGTCACTGCAGACAAAAAGCTTTAAGAAGTGTGACATTTTATTAGGATCCAACACCAACGAGGGGTCGTTTTTTATAATATATGAATTATCCGACCTTTTGACTTTGAACAGCATTTCGATGAACCATTCTGAGTTTGAGTCGAGCATGGAAAACCTCTTCCACTATTACCCGCACTTCCCCATAGAAAACACACAGCTAGGAAAGAAATCTATACTATTTCAGTATTCTGACTTCGCTGATCCGGACAATGAATCGAGGAATTTGCAGGCAATCGACGACGCGGTGACGGAGTGTCATTTCTTGTGCCATGTGAACGCCTTTGCTCAGGCCTACACGGAGGCACAGCAGAACGTCTACATGTATTACTACACTCAACGATTCACCTCTAACCCCTGGCCTAAGTGGATGGGAGTGCTACACGCCGACGAGATCTTGTTTACTTTTGGCGAACCATTCAAACCAGACGCTGATTTTACCCCAAAAGAGCAACAATTCAGCGCCAAGCTGATGGCCTACTGGTCTAACTTTGCCAAAACGGGGTGAGTCCTGTACGCTACATTTGCTACTGATTAAATGAAGATCTATTATTGCGATGGTAAGTCATCGGAAAAGAGAAGTGATCGATGACTATCAGAGAGTTTCCTATTATATACAAAGCTTCGTATCAATGAGATGACGTACTGACTTGACGGATATATCCAAACATGATGTACCCACATGGCTGACGTATCGAATGACCCACTCACATGGGTGACGTACCCACGCGGCTGACGTATCGAATGACCTACTCACATGGGTGACGTACCCACGCGGCTGACGTATCAAATGACCTACTCACATGGGTGACGTACCCACGCGGCTGACGTATCAAATGACCTACTCACATGGGTGACGTACCTACGCGGCTGACGTATCAAATGACCCACTCACATGGGTGACGTACCCACGCGGCTGACGTATCAAATGACCTACCCATGTGATGTAGCCGTATATCTATACGACCGACTGGCCCCTTCACTTTTTTGTGATTTGTCGACAGATCTAGCAGTGTGCTGTTGTCGTTGGCAGAGTAAAACGCCTAATTTGTTGTTGACACAAGCATTTAGCGGTGCGGATTTCATCTGGCGAATGTCTTGTCTTCAGTAACCCTAACATTCGACCGGGAAGAAGGTCGCTGGAGGAGTGGCCCGCACGCAGTGTCAACGGCCAGGAATACCTGGAGCTAAACCTCCGCTTTCTCGACCAGTATCCCACCAGAAGCGCTATCGGCAGAGGACCGCGCATCAACAGATGTGCCTTCTGGACGCAGTATATTCCTCAAATAATGAACGAGACAGGTGAGTCCTAGCGGTCTGAAGCATGGTGGAGCTGGCAACGCCCACACGAGTTCGGCTAGATCTCGCTCTAGTTTAGCTTTAAGTCTGGTTGAGCTTGTTCAACTTTGATTTATAACACTTATTTAACGCTAACACGCGACACACAGTGACGCATGACGCTTACCTCTCAGGGATACGCTACGTTTA
Organism: Urechis unicinctus; assembly: GCA_034190875.2. Lineage (NCBI taxonomy): Eukaryota > Metazoa > Annelida > Polychaeta > Xenopneusta > Urechidae > Urechis > Urechis unicinctus. The sequence continues at coordinate 38,908,145 of CM067348.1, read as the reverse complement.
CCTTACAGGGGTACGCGACGCTTACCCCACCGTGACACACGACGCTTGCCTAAAAGTGACACACGACGCTTACCTCACCGGAATACTCGACGCTTACCCCGCAGTGACACACGACGCTCACTTCACTCTATCACACGACACACGACGCTTACCTCCCTCTGACACACGACGCTTACCTCACAGTGACACGCGACGCTTACCTCACTGTCACACACGACACGCGACGCTTACCTCCCTCTAACACGACGCTTACCTCACAGTGACACACGACGCTTACCTCACTGTCACACACGCCACGCGACGCTTACCTCCCTCTGACATGCGACGCTTACCTCACAGTGACGCGCGACGCTTACCTCACCGGGATACACGACGTTTACCCCACAGTGACGCACGACGCTTACCGCACTCTCACACACGACATGCAACGCTTACCTCACTCTGACACACGACGCTTACCTCACAGTGACACACGACGCATACTCAATACTAACACGTTACGCCTGCTCAATGAAGCCATTCACCTGAATTTGGCTTGTGATAGTTGATTACTCGGTTGACTAACGTGACCTCTGCTAACTGTGTTGACCTGCCGCGCCGACCTTCCACCCCCAATCACCGTGCCGTCGTCAATGAATCGCGCGAGTGAAACCTGCCTAACGATCCATCGTTGACAAATATATTAATATAATCATAATACCAATTGTTGGCTTGGGAATACAAGAATAGTGTTTAACTTAGCAACCGATGGTTAACAATGGTAGCTTACGAAAACCTGGCTTATAATTCAGTCACCTATTTTGTACCCGGCACACTTCTCGATTGATAAAACAGATCATATAAAAAAACAATCCTCTCGAAATTGATCAGTTAAATTCAAACGTCCACTGCCTGCTGGCGGTTGGACCAGCCCCCGTCTCTCTGTCCGTTGCTGACCCCATGTATCTGTCGACTTGGGATACCAGTTTGATCAGCGACAAATGTCATCGCTCATGCTATAGGTACAACAACACACATGACGTACGTCGCCCATAAAGTTTTTTCAACAACTAACATGGCGCACACAGCCAGCACCAGCGAGTTAGCACCCACTGGTCTGCGCGGCCAGCACCAGCGAGTTAGCACCCACTGGTCTGTACAGCCAGCACCAGCTAGTTAGCACCCACTGGTCTGCGCGGCCAGCACCAGCGAGTTAGCACCCACTGGTCTGCGCGGCCAGCACCAGCGAGTTAGCACCCACTGGTCTGTACAGCCAGCACCAGCTAGTTAGCACCCACTGGTCTGCGCGGCCAGCACCAGCGAGTTAGCACCCACTGGTCTGTACAGCCAGCACCAGCGAGTTAGCACCCACTGGTCTGTATAGCCAGCACCAGCGAGTTAGCACCCACTGGTCTGTACAGCCAGCACCAGCGAGTTAGCACCCATTGGTCTGTACCAGCGAGTTAGCACCCACTGGTCCGTACCAGCGAGTTAGCACCCACTGGTCCGTACCAGCGAGTTAGCACCCACTGGTCTGCGCGGCCAACACCATCTGTCGCTGACTCAGACGCCATTCGCTTTCTCTCGGCAGCTACAACAGATTAAATGATAAAGCTTTTAGTAGGTAAGTCCCTGCAGTGTATGGAGGCATTGTGCCAAGCACCTGTCGAAGAATACGCCCCCTCAGTCAGACAGACGCTCGCCCGGACAGATGTTTGGGTCGCTTTTAGCCGATTGACGTCATAACCGTGACAGGTATTATGAGAGAGCAGCTTCCAGAAAGCAGTCAGCATCCACACCCTACGAGTGTAGATGCTGATACAATAGCGGATATGTAGACTCCGAGTCAAGGTTGCCTAGTGGATGTGGCTTGGAATGAATCAAGGTTGCCCTGTGGATGTGGCTTGGAATGAATCAAGGTTGCCCAGTGGATGTGGCATGGAATGAATCAAGGTTGCCCAGTGGATGTGGCATGGAATTAATAGCGGGGATTCTTATTCTCAACCCTTCTACAACAGTTCTCATGTAGAACTTTCAAACCTGCAATTCCCGGGATTGTCTTATGGCTGACAAAGCAGGTGCCTACGATTCACGAGCCGTTGGAATGGCCCTCGGAGCACAATTTCTTGAATAGGACGAGGCCCTATGTATCAATGAGAAAGCTAGCCCTACAAGACGTCCGAGTAGACGTCTTACTATGTTTGAAAACGACGCAATGATATAAATTTTGAGATCGATTCAGATCGATAAATTTTGAAGCGGTAGAAAATCCGAAACACAGCACCATGTTTGTTTTCAAGTTCAAGACCACGTACATCGCGCATGTTCAGAATGACGTGACCAATCGACGACTTCTGCATCCTGCATCTGAACTCGATAAGATACAGCAGATTGCATTCAAAGTGCGTCCACGTGCTTCGCAAGCTTAGCAGGGAGACAATGCGGATGAGGCGGCGGAAAATCACGGGAAATCACGCGACCCAGTATTTTCCAAGATGGCGGTCATCACATAGCGGAAATGATATATAGATGGCAAGAATCGCATCAATCGGTGGTAAGCTTTTGGTGCGATGCGACATTTTTCACAGGCTCTTGATATATGTTGTTTTCTAGATGCCTAACCCAGCGATGTAGTCAAACGCATGTTTTAATGTGCGCCCAAAATATCGGAGCAGAACGGTACATATTTATATAACCGTTCGACCAGAGCTATGAGAAAGCCGAAATAAACCCATAACTTACGTAAAGCGTTGATGCGTTGTTTTAGTTGGTCACCGCTTGTGTTGTATGACGACCCAATGTCTTCGCTGAGTAGGCGGCCTCGTGCGAATTTTGGCAGCAGTCAGTTTCCTGCATGAACATGCATGTGTGTGATTGGCCTTTGCCTTCCACCCCAACCGCAGTAATGCTAGCATCGTGTTTTACGACGGCGTGGAGTCTGCTTCCTATCAGGTAATGTACCCTTAGTGACTCAATGCAATAATGCCCGGTGTGCAGCTTACTGTGGCTTCAACCACACTGACATCACCCCAGCTTCTCTGCCATCACCACAGACTCTCTCTTATCACTACAGCCTCTCTGTTATCACCACAGCCTCTATTTTATCACTACAGCCTCTCACTTATCACCACAGACTCTTGGTTATCAACACATCCTCTATTTTATCACTACAGCCTCTCACTTATCACCACAGTCTCTTGGCTATCACCACAGCCTCTATTTTATCACTAATGCCTCTATCTTACCAATTCATCCTCTCACTCATCAACACGGTCTCTCTGTCATCACCACAGCCCCTCTGCTATCACCACAGCCTCTCTGTTATCACCACAGCCTCTCTATTATCACTACAGCCTCTATGTTATCACAGCAGTCTCTATGTTATCACAACAACCTTTTTGTTATCACCACAGGCTTTATGTTATTACTGCAGCCTCTATGTTATCACCACAGCCTCTATATTACCACCTTATCATCACAACAGCTTCTATGTTATCCCCACAGCCTCTATGTTATCACCGCACCTATATGTTATCACATCAGTATCTATGTTGAAACAACAACCTCTATGTTATCACCACATTATCACTGTAGGCACTATAATCACCACAGGCAACTACAGCCTATGTGTCATCACTACAGTCACTACATTGTCACTACAGCCTATGTGTTATCACCAAAGACACTCAGTAATCACTATAGCCACCACGTTTTCACTATAACCACTGCATTGTCACTATAGCCACCATGTTTCAACTACAGCCACTACATTATCACTAAAGCCACTACCTTATCACTAAGCCACCGTGTTGTCACTACAGCCACCATGTTGTCACAACAGCCACCATGTTGTCACTTCAGCCACAATGTTGTCATTGCAGCCTTAATGTTATCACTAAATACACTATGTTTTAACTACAGTCACTACATATCAATACAGCCACTATGTTATCACTACAAACTTACAGCCACTATGTTATCACTACAGCCAGTATGTTATCACTACAGCCATCATGCTATCACTACAGCCACCATGTTGTCACTGCAGCCACCATGTTGTCACTGCAGCCACTATGTTATCACTACAGCCAGTATGTTATCACTACACCCACCATGTTATCACTACACCCACCATGTTGTCACTACAGCCACTATGTTATCACTACAGCCAGTATGTTATCACTACAGCCACCATGTTGTCATTGTAACCACAATATTATCACTACAGCCACCATGTTGTCACTACAGCCACAATGTTGTCACTACAGCCACCATGTTGTCACTACAGCCATCATGCTATCACTACAGCCACCATGTTGTCACTACAGCCACTATGTTATCACTACAGCCACCATGTTGTCACTACAGCCACTATGTTATCACTACAGCCATCATGTTGTCACTACAGCCACTATGATATCACTACAGCCACTATGTTGTCACTACAGCCACCATATTGTCATTGCAGCCATAATGTTATCACTAGATACACCATGTTTTAACTACAGTCACTACATATCAATACAGCCACCATGTTATCACTACAGCCACCATGTTATCACTACAGCCACCATGTTATCACTACAGCCACCATGTTATAACTACTGCCACCATATTGTCACAACAGCCACAATGTTATCACTACAGCCACCATGTTGTCACTACAGCCACCATGTTATCACTACAGCCACTATGTTATCACTACAGCCGCCATGTTGTCACTGCAGCCACTATGTTATCACTACAGCAACCATGTTGTCACTTCAGCCACCATGTTGTCACTACAGCCAGTATGTTATCACTACAGCCACTATGTTATCACTACAGCCGCCATGTTATCACTGCAGCCACTATGTTATCACTACAGCAACCATGTTGTCACTTCAGCCACCATGTTGTCACTACAGCCAGTATGTTATCACTACACCCACCATGTTGTCACTTCAGCCACCATGTTGTCACTACAGCCACCATGTTGTCATTGCAGCCACTATGTTATCACTACAGCCACCATGTTGTCACTTCAGCCACCATGTTGTCACTGCAGCCACTATGTTATCACTACAGCCACCATGTTGTCACTTCAGCCACCATGTTGTCACTACAGCCACCATGTTGTCATTGCAGCCACTATGTTATCACTACAGCCACCATGTTGTCATTGCAGCCATAATGTTATCACTAGATACACCATGTTTTAACTACAGTCACTACATATCAATACAGCCACTATGTTATCACTACAAACACCATCTTATCACTACAGCCAATATGTTATCACTACTGCCACTATGTTATCACTACAGACACCATATTATCACTACAGTCACTATGTTATCACCACTGTCACTAAGTTTCAACTACTGCCACCATGTGTGTATGACAATCTGTATTATCGATACCTAAACAGTTGGTTTGAACTCCTCTTGATCGGTTACTGTTGGTTGAGTTGCTGATTCGTATATTCCAAAGGCAATACAATATAAACCATTTCTATAGATATTATTTTAGCTACAATTTGAGTGGAATCGTTTGTAACCTTGTTGCAGCTAATATGACAGAGATGGAACGGCGGTGGAAAATCGAGTTTCACGAGTGGAGTACGAACTACATTGTAGATTGGAAGTTACAGTATGATCGCTTCCTCCTCCACCACAATCAACAATGTGAAAATGAAGGATAGAGCTCTCTTCTCCACTGCTCACAGCTTCATTGTTGGCTAGGTCGGTTGTGGGGTGGCATACTGGTGCTTACATCACAAACTGCTGCACATTATATGCCATGCTGTAGGTTGGATGGCTAGTAAGCAATTGTTATGTCTCCTTGGCAAATTTCATTACTATGTTATGCGCGGAGATGAAGCCAAGGGTTTTATTATTTGAAAATATTTGAGCTACCATTCATTAATTAACTCACATTTGTAAAAGTTGTATTTCTGTAATCATGAAATTCGTTTAATAAATCGTATTAGCTGCTTAAAGTATTAATCGGTAAAGCAAGAAGCTGTTTAGAAGTGATAATTAGTAAAGCAAGAAGCTGTTTAAAGTCATGATTGGTAAAGTGAGAAGCTGTTTTAAAGTGATAATTGATAAAGCAAGAAAGAAGCTGTTCAAAATTGATAATTGATAAAGCAGGAAGCTGTTTAAAGTGATGATAAGGAAAGCAGGAAGCTGTTTAAAGTGATGATAAGGAAAGCAGGAAGCTGTTTATAGTGATGATAAGGAAAGCAGGAAGCTGATTAAAGTGATGATAAGGAAAGCAGGAAGCTGATTAAAGTGATGATAAGGAAAGCAGGAAGCTGTTTAAAGTGATGATAAGGAAAGCAGGAAGCTGTTTAAAGTGATGATAAGGAAAGCAGGAAGCTGATTTTGTTTTGACTATCGACAGTTGATGTGTTCTTATATTTACTCAGAGATAAGATATATAATGGAATACTGAACACATTGATTGGAAACTTGCTTGGCATCTGTACGAGGCCTTTGAACAACCAAGTCAACCATTTTATATAACAGCAAAAATACTATTAAGTCTACTTTATGTTCATGACGCCAGTTAACAATTGGGTTAATTTCGTGTTTATGGCAATATAAGAGTTATTATTGTTTTTGGGGCTAACAAACATTTCAGTTAATTTCATGTGCATGATGCCAATTAACATTCGAGTCAATTTCATTGTGATTTATACTGATTTGAAAAGTACATGGATATAAGGCCCTGCCTTGATAAAATTGTTTTTAAATGTACCCAGTAGTTGAGAGCAGCCCATTTGTGCTATAAAAATCCTAAAAACTAGAGTCCTTGCCATGAAAATTAACATCATGGCTTTGATCCTTGCCGCCACGAGTCGAATTAAAGAACTAGTCGAATTAAAGAACTTGTAGCTACGCTATGAGGGCTCACTCTGATTAGCTATGCGGTGAGTATGATAAAGAGTGAATAGCATAACTAGTTTGAATGAATGCAGCAAAAGCCACAAATGGACCCTTCTGATGTTGATGGTTCCTTGCGAACTAAAAATCAGCTCTGCGTGAATTTAACCTTCGAATTATTAGACAAAAACAATACAAATATCTTTCATACCAACGAAGAATAATTTTTAGTGGCAAGCTAACCGCCCCAAATTTGACAACGACCCCTCTTATGTTGCTGGCTACATGACCCCTGAGATATTTGTGTAAACTTATTAATCATATCTTGTACTTAACAAGACCAAAGGAGAAGATAGTTAGCTGTATGTAATTACGCATGGATACTCTGGTGTTGATGGCTACTTGCTAAATAAAATTAGCCTTGCACGACCTCTGACCCTTAGTTATTATAGTAAAACTTATAAAAGATATGTTGTGCAATTTAAGTGCAGTGGGGAATAATTTTTGATGGCAAAATTTAAAATAATCCTTCCTTCCGTCAGGTAGTCTGTCAGTTCGTAAACTTTTTTTATGGCGCGTTTTCATATAAAGCAAGCTCCCTGAACCAAATAAGATTTCTTATGATAATTGGTCTTTTTTGAGACTAAAATTCAGCTCAGCATGACTTTTGACACCTGATGTAATGTTGGATATCTAATGCATCAATTAAAACCAAGGTTGCATTATGGTGAATTTTTTCATAACTTGATGGTTTATTGGCTTCTTGTTATTGTTGCACATCACACGCTTGTATTGGCGCATCGAGTAGGAATGTGTAGATTGGAGACAGTTGACACCTTTTATATTTGCTAATCCGCACAATATGATCTTACTCCATGTGATTGTGTAGTTACGATGCTGGTCGCACCACCATGCGACAAAAGCTAGTTTATTCGCGGGACACAAGCCTATAATGTGCTCAGTTGTGAAGCTCATGTTGACATTGTTTGCTTTATACATTAAGCCGCGTCCGAGTGTTACTCTTTACACCCAGAGTGATCACACAATAATTAACATATGTAGGTGTTTTTGTACATGTGTGTGACAGAAATGTCCAGGTGGACATCACCCGAGCCACAGTTCACGGCCTCTATCGAACCTCTCTGTCCCACTACAGCCTCCTCACACGCACACCAACATCCGACTGCTGCCGCCACCATGTTATTTCTTGCCTGGCTTTATCCAGTGACGTCATTCTAGACGCCAGTTTGGTGGACGTTTTCTCTGCGCTGATTGGTGATGCGCCTGGTACTCGTGCGCGCTGCTGGTATTATAATGGTACCGCAGAGAGATGAAGCTATGGATGTGAAGGTCGTTTGAAAGGATTGCTTGTTGAAACCAGAAGAGGCAATGGCGTCCACGGCATGTACTGCGAGGTCATGACGAGTAATGCGAGGTCATGACGAGTACTGCGAGGTCATGACGAGTAATGCGCTAAGAGGCTCGCTGTGTGTTAGATATGTAAGTGTTTATGTCGAGGCCAAATAGCGTGAGAAGGACTCGAGGAGAGTGACAAGTAATTAGTTGTGCGCGTGTATCTCGATCATGATAATGACGTGGCACATTGGTGTCCTCTTGAGGGAGACCACGTTATGTCGTGCCAAGGTCAAGATTAGAACGGAACAAATTTGGTCTGTAGCAGATGACATAATTTGGCGAGATTGTGACCGTTCCGAACGATACAAATATTTGCAGGGATGTTTTGACTGCCCACAGTTAGAACGCGTGGTTCCTTGCTGCTGTGGTCGGTGGCTACTGCTCACCGCCGTCGCTCTACCAGAGGCTCTTTTTTCTTGCATATTGTTGGTTCCTTTCACACTCACAAGGGATACATTTGACATCACTTCTATCGCTGAAAAAAGTGCTGTGGTCACATGACATGTTCCCAGGTAGACTGTCACCTGCTTATCAACATGGCCAATTCTATATCATTTCCGCGATCACTATCGTCTAGGTGGATCTTCACATTCAACTCGCGCACAATTGTTGTGCAATGAAAGTCACTTTCAGTAGTGGGTTTTGCATGAAGTTTTCATACCTAGGCGAGGATAGCTCACGTGATGTTTTGTGTTTCACGTTGACTATTCGTGGTGTGCGTTATAGACGAGAGAGCACGCCATGTTTATAATCGTCTTTTTATTCACCCATATGCGTCATCCATCTTTGATATCATCGTATACATATGAATCCATTGTGCCAAATGTTATATGGACGAGTAATGAGTTGATTCCTGTGTGCTGCCTCCAGCGGGCTAACCACTCAGGTTATGCCTGTGGACCCCCACAGATTGACCACTCGGGTTATATCTGTAGACCCCACGGGATGACCACTCAGATTATGCCTGTGGGTCCCCGCGGGCTGACCACTCGGGTGGTGCCTGTGGAACCCCACGGGGCTGACCACTAAGGTTATGCCTGTGGGTCCTTGCGGGCTGACCACTCGGGTTGTGCCTGTGGACCCCACGGGCTAACCACTTAGGTTATGCCTGTGGACCACCAAAGGGCTGACCACTCGGGTTATGCCTGTGGAACCCCACGGGAGGACCTCTGGGGTTATTCCTGTGGGCCCCCATGGGCTGACCACTCGGGTTGTACCCGTGGACCCCACGAGCTAACAACTCAGGTTATGCCTGTGGACCCCACGGGCTGACCACTCGGGTAATGCCAGTGGACCCCTGTGGGCTGACTACTCGGGTTATGCCAGTGGACCCCTGCGGACTGACCACTTCGGTTATGCCTGTCAATCCTCGTAGATAATAGCTTTGCTCCAAGTAATCCCAGCCTTGTCTTGGTGTGCGGGTAAATGAAGTATAAAAAATTCCAATGTGTGGTCGTTAAATGCAAGAAAGTTTCACTTGACGCACATAATAAATTTTCATACCTAGGCGTTGATAGCTCTCGAGATGTTTTGTGTTTTACGTTGACTGTTCATGGTGTGCGTTATGCACGAGAGAGCACGCCATGTTTATAATCGTCTTTTTATTCACCCATATGCGTCATCCATCTTTGATATCATCGTATACATATGAATCCATTGTGCCAAATGTTATATGGACGAGTAATGAGTTGACCCCTGTGTGCTGCCTCCAGCGGGCTGGTCATTCGAGTTATGTCTGTGGACCCCCGCAGACTGGCTACTCGGGTTGTTCCTGTGGACCCCTGCGGGCTGACCACTTCGGTTATGCCTGTGGATCCCCACGGGTTATGCCTGTGGACTCCTGTGGGCTGACTACTCGGGTTATGCCAGTGGAGCCCTGCGGGCTGACCACTTCGGTTATGCCTGTCAATCCTCGTAGATAATAGCATTGCTCCAAGTAAACCCAGCCTTGTCTTGGTGTGCGGGTAAATGAAGTATAAAAAATTGCAATGTGTGGGCGTTAAATGCAAGAAAGTTTCACTTGACGCACATCTCTATAAATTTCTCTCTTTTCTTGATTCCCCTTGTGCCAAATGTCAAGGCCATGGTTCCCTGTTGCCAAACTATCAGTGTTAACTGCATGTTGTTATATTATATATATATATATATATATATATATATATATATATATATATATATATATATATATATATATATATATATATATATATATATATATATATATATATATATATATATATACATATATATATATATATATCTATATATATATATCATATATATATATATCTATATATATATATATATATATATATATATATATATATATATATATATATATATATATATATATATATATATATATATATGTTTAACTCGCGTATTGCGATTTTTTACATGATTACTATCAATATACACAACACTTTTAGGAAAAGTTGCATGTTTACTGGGGAGGGACTTTACTCGTCCCGCTGCCCCGCATGTTTACTGGGTGGGGGGGGGGACTTTACTCGTCCCGCTGCCCCGCATGTTTACTGGGTGGGGGGGGGGGGGACTTTACTCGTCCCGCTGCCCCGCATGTTTACTGGGTGGGGGGGGGGACTTTACTCGTCCCGCTGCCCCGCATGTTTACTGGGTGGGGGGGGGGGGACTTAACTCGTCCCGCTGCCCCGCATGTTTACTGGGGGGGGGGGGGGACTTAACTCGTCCCGCTGCCCCGCATGTTTACTGAGGGGGGGGGACTTAACTCGTCCCGCTAGTTCGCTAGTCTTTATGAATGCCATTTTGAAGCGTTTGAACAAAGTTCATGAATTTTCAATTATTGTAAACTGTACTATTTTCACACTTTTACAGATTAAAGCATATAATACTTACTTTAAATTCACATAGATTATGTTATCTTTTGGTCACTATAACGTTGCACTTACTCGCGTCCGTTTGTGCCAAGTTACCAACAACAAGTGTAACCTTTATAAACTCAAATATTGTAAATAATGTTTTTTAAAAAAAAAATCTTGTCGTGTTAATGCATCGTTTACGCTTGATTTCATTATTCTTGACTGTACGGGGGTGGGGGCGGGTTTCATGTCTATTAGAGATAGAGCCCCTACTTGGCGGGGCGCAGCTGTCAAGGCTTCATTGTGCAAGCCAGGAGTTGTTGCAGAATGTGAATGTGTCTATATTTAACGTAGCTTTAGGACTCCACGTACCTTCGTATACTCAGCAGGTTGCTTTCAGTTGTCTTGGTTGTCTACATTGTTCGTTTCATTGCTTATGTAGATTGCACAAGTAATCAATTGCAGGTTTGGTCTTCATCCAATAAATACTCACTCCTTTCAAAGAAACTAGATTGTTGCAGTTATTGCTGATATTATTATTGATGTTGTAAAAGTAATATGCCACATGCTGGTTTATATGTGCTGAAGATGCGTTGTTTTCTCAGTGTAAGCGTTTGTTGTGTTTGGAAATGACTAGTCATGTAGCGATAGCGGACCGGAAGTGGACGCATTAGCGGAAGCTTGTGGTTAATGGCTGCTATTACTTTGTTGAGATAAGGGCTGTAATGATATTATGTGTCGTAACGTATTGAGATCGACATTTACATAGTTTTTCGTGTGATTTGTTACTTTCTGTATTTCATTTTACTGTAATAAATTAATAGATTAATCGGACGTTTTTCTTCCGAAAAGGCGGTTTGCTCTGGACTTACACGGAATGTACGCCTATCCGGACGTGCAAGTTGAGCTGCGCATGTAACTATGCAACTCGGCTTCAAAACTTATTTGTTCTGCGCAGACAGATTGGACGTAGCCATGAGTCACAGTTCCCACTGATATTTATACGTGCGGGCAAATATGAATCAGGTCATCTGTTGAACGGAGTGGTCATCCATGCAATAGGGTTCATTAGTTCGCCGGGTTAAATTGGACTAGGTGTATTTAATGATCACTTGTAGCCAATAAGCGGCCTCACAAGAGACTTTCTTAAAGCATCAACGAGTCGCTAAGTCTTCGCAGTCTGCTCTGTGCCCGGAGTCAGGGCATCATTTGCTGTTTGATGAATGGTCACTACATTGGATCAGCTTGGAACCTTCAGTAAACTCAAAACATCGCTGCGGGAAACATAACTTTCGACATTATGTATCCCTCGCTCTATGTATCTCTCTTACTCTCTCTCTCTCTCTGTTTGTATATATATCTAAATGCATCTCTTTCGCGCACGCGCTCTCTATGTATCTCTCTCTCTATGTCTCTCTCTCTCTCTCTCTCTCTCTCTCTCTCTCTCTATGTATCTGTCTCCATGCATATCTCTCGCACTATGTATCTCTCTATGTATCTCTCTCTATGTATCTCTCGCTCTATATGTATATCTCTATGTATCTCTCTCGCTCTATGTATCTCTCTATCTCTCTCTCTATGTATCTCTCTCTATGTATCTCTCTCTATGTATCTCTCGCTCTATGTATCTCTCTCTCTATGTATCTCTATGTATCTCTCTCTATGTATCTCTCTATGTATCTCTCTCTATGTATCTCTCTCAATGTATCTCTCTATATATATATTTCTCTCTATGTATCTCTCTCTCTATCTCTCTCTTTCTATGTATCTCTCTCTATCTCTCTGTCTCTCTATGTATCTCTCTATGTATCTCTCTCTCTCTATGTATCGCTCTCTATGTATCTCTTTCTCTCTATGTATCTCTCTCTATGTATCTCTCTCGTTCTTTCTATTTATCTCACTCGCTCTCTCCCTCGTGTTCTCTCTATTTCTCTCTATCTAGCTCTCCGTCTCTCATCAACATCACTTGCTCTAGGTGTAGCTGGTTGGTTTGAAGCTGGCCCTGTTCCCATATGCTGTCGTGGGTCCCACGTTATAGATGTTCACATTATGAATTAGTTTAAACTCATATATTTCTTTTAGTCAACTTACTTTGTTGATTAAAAATTTACTACTGTATCGTTGTATACCGAACTCTTAACTGGAGGCATTTGTGATTATTCCAATCACAGGTAGAGTCGAGAATTGAGGAACTGTGCAGAAGCGTTTTCTTTACATAAATACATACAAGATGCCAGCATCCTGTCTTCATCAGTGAACACAGCGGTATACATACAAAAATCCAAGGACAAGTTTACTATAAAAACTTAGTGAACGTACAGTCATAATGCCAACCAACTGTCCTCACAATACTTAGCAAGACGAGGCGCAGACGAGGAACTGATCTGGTGATGCAGTGCTCAAAATCTAAGTGACATGATGAGATTATTTTTAAATATACTTAATAGCTCAGGTATCATAAGAAATCCATTGAAGTGAGTCCATTCTGGAAATGAGCAACTAGGTCGTTCAGTTCGATGGTGATATTCTCTCAATAGATTAACGACGAAAAGCATCATGGAAATAGCGACGGAGACTGCTGTTGGTGGTCAGTTGTTGAGTCTGCGAGACATAAGGTACATCTGCCAAACAAGACGTTTGTACTCGCTGTCCGCTTTAATGTGCTGACACCATAGACCATTTCCTGATTCAATAAAGATGGATCCAGGCACTTTGAATATGAAAATAAATCAGGAACTTCTAAAGCGATACGATTTTGTTGAAGTAGCGTCTCTCCTGTAACACCCTCATGAACATCTGCTTCAACAATCAGTCTGCTTAAGAAATATTATCAGGATGAAAACAGAATAAATGTATGGATCTATCAGAGTTCAAAGAATAGCTATTCTTGATAGAAAGATGGGCCAAAAAGTCAATCACAACACTCTCCTAGGTAGAAATGGGATCCATCGGCATGTCACTATACACAATAGAGGATTACCCAAGACTGCTAACAGTCTATCTCTCCGACCGACCTGATATCAACGACTTATTGTTCGATAATGATATATTATGTTTACCAGAAACATGGCTGTCCAAGTAAGAATTATCATGTCTAAACACTATTCACCCAGGCTTCCATGGTATGGGTGTCTCAACGACGGACCACTCTGATGGTATGGTTCATGGACAAGCCCCTGGGGGTACTGCCATCTTACGGAGAAATTCTCTTGACCCAAACATTAAGTATATAGACATGGCTCAAAATTGGTGTCACGCAATTGAAGTGTCTTTTGGTACCAAACAGTTTGTTTTAATTAATGTTAATTTACAATACCAATGTGTTGAGAATGAAACTGATTACTTGGATCCCCTCGGTGCGATTAATGCCTTTTTGCAAGAACTTGACAACACATGTTTTGTAGTTATTGTTGGAGACTGGAATGCAAATGTCAAAGACCCTGTCAATTCCTTATTTTCTGGGCATATGCTAGATTTCTGTAAAGACCTCAATTTGATCATTTCTAACCAAACTTTATTGCCTTCTAACAGCCTGGGGTTAGATCACACAGTCTCTATAGCAGATTTTTACAATGTTATCAATGATATGTCTGTATGTTTTGATATTTATGATGAGGATCACATTCCTTTTTATATGACACTTAGGTTAGAGTTATTATTTGGTCTAACCATACCAGACTCACTATCTGGTGTCAACTCTGATCATAAGCAGACACATAAACTATTTTTTTTTCTTCATAATAACTTCATTCGATGCTGCTCCAATCAGAGCAGGAGCAGTTGAAGATATAATTGAGGATATGCTACATTTTTATGTGCAATGTTTGGTGTCCAGTGTTGCCGATCTGTAATTCGTAACATTATATATAAGTTTATGATTAGATTGGATTCATGTCACAACAGCTTGTTATGTGCCATTCTTGCCTCCAGTGTAAGATACAAATCTAGTATAAGGAAACATTGGCATAACTTACTTTATATTCATAGCTAATGTCTTGTATCAAGTAGTATGCTTTCTTCATGATCTCAATATGGACCAACTTTTATCATGTAAATGTTGAGTCTGCAATAAAGTTTTCTTATCTATTATTATTATTATAATAATAACTCCGCTTGGCAATGTAGATTTGACATTGTTCTAGAGTCGATTGCTTCTATGAACGCACGTTACGTATGGCTGCATGTTGCAAAACGCCTTGCATTCTGAAGCTATACCAGACCATCTGAAGTTACCAAAGCTAATTCCTTGAACAGTGGGTGAGGCTACTGTGTGTTGAGGGTAGAGCAGATGAGACTACTGTGTGTTGAGGGTAGAGGGGATGAGACCACTGTGTGTTGAGGGTAGAGTGAGGTGAGTCTACTGTGTGTTGAGGGTAGAGGGGGCGAGGCTACTGTGTGTTGTGGGTAGAGGGGGCGAGGCAACTGTGTGTTGAGGGGTAGATGGGGTGAGGCAACTGTGTGTTGAGGGGTAGATTGGGGTGAGGTAACTGTGTGTTGAGGGTGGAGTGAGGTGAGGCAACTGTGTGCTGAGGAGTAGAGTGAGGTGAGGCTACTGTGTGTTGAGGAGTAGAGTGATGTAAGGCAACTGTGTGCTGAGGGGTAGATGGGGTGAGGCAACTGTGTGTTGAGGGGTAGATTGGGGTGAGGTAACTGTGTGTTGAGGGGTAGAGTGAGATGGGCTACTGTGTGCTGAGGAGTAGAGTGAGGTGAGGCAACTATGTGTTGAGGGGTTGAGTGAGGTTAGGCAATGAGGGATTAACAGTTCCTTGCGCCGAGCGTATTAACGACAGTATTCGAACTTATAGTAAAGATGTCCTGTGCTTTGGAAAAATTAGAACAGAAAAATATACTGGTCAAATATAAAGCCATGTAAGTTGTAATTTAAGAATCTGCATATACTCACAGGATACTGAGGCATTCTACAATCCGAATGCACATGGGATGCGTGCCTACCTAACATGGGATGAAGTAAAGGAACAGCATGCGGCAGCGCCCATCTGCACGTTAATCCCTAGCTGGCTTGACATGCTAATTACTTACGACGACCACCGCTCAGTTTATTCACACACCACAAAGGAAGTTCAGGCTTGAGGTCTATGTTAATGTGGGCATGCCCGTTGTGATCAAACTACTTATGCCCTTGATCTGTTAGAAGGCTGTCATTTTGCTGAGTGTGATTCTCTGCTCAAAAGTCGCTAGTCGATCTAGAAGTTTATAATAAATTCCCTGGTAAGCGGCTGCTTCTCTACCTGTATTTGATATATTCAAATCATTGTTCAGTAAATTCATTGTGGATAGCTAAACAGACTGACCTCATGGGCTATCCCTAAGACAGTTAAACAGGCTTACCTCAAAGATATCTCTGCCTGCAAAACTGACTGACCTCACAGGCAATTTCGCAGACCACAAAACCGATTAACCAAAGAGCTGACATAACAGCCTACCACATTGGCCTCGAAACAGATTGACCTAGGAGCTTACCCCATTGGCTTCCAAACGGACTGACCTTACAGCATGCCCCACTGGCCACCAAACGGACTGACATAACTGCCTACCCCACAGGCCACCAAACAGACTGACATAATAGCCTACCCCACAGGCCACTAAAGAGACTTGCATAACCGCCTACCCCACAGGCCAACAAACAGACTGACATAATAGCCTACCCCACTGGCCATCAAACGGACTGACATAACAGCCTACCCCACTGGCTTCCAAACTGACTGGCATAATAGCCTACCCCACTGGCCACCAAATAGATTTCTCCCAGGCTATCCAACAGGCCACCAAACAGACTCACCCCAGGCTATCACACTGACCTCTAAACAGACTCACCTTCCAGGCTATCCCTCAGGCCACCAACAGACGCACCTCACAGACTTTTCTGTAGGCCACCAAACAGACTCACCTTCCAGGCTATCCCTCAGGCCACCAACAGACGCACCTCACAGACTTTTCTGTAGGCCACCAAACAGACTCACCTTCCAGGCTATCCCTCAGGCCACCAACAGACGCACCTCACAGACTTTTCTGTAGGCCACCAAACAGACTCATCTCCCAGGGTACCCCAAGGGTCTATTTGTTAAAATACGCTCTCTTTTGTTTCACTATACACAACTGGTAGTTGAGTTTGGCCGTAGCATCCAACCACAATATGCCCATGTCAGGAAGGCTTATATTGTTGAGCCTCATGGGTGCTGCTCTATTCAAGATTGCCTTAAAGTCTGCGTGAATTGAACCTTGGGCTTGCATCTGTTAGCGTCCATTTTTTTAAATAGATCATTTTAAGGGAAATGATCCTATAAAATATCAGGTTGTTTACAGGAAATTTTGAAAATCTTAGCTCTCTAGGACCGTCAAAAAATTGTGAATCGCCATTTGGGCCTTTTGTGGATCCTCCTCATATATCTAGCCATGACATCTTATGAACTAGTACCACTAGTCCACATGCACCTCCAACCCCTTGCGTTATGTAATTTTCAAATGGCCCCTTTTCCAATGATAGCCATCCTCAAACATTAAGCACACCTTTTCTTCATATTAACAATTCCTTTCTTCTTGTTTTCAGCACTGTAGGCAACAGATGATTTTTCTTCAACCATCCACCCAGTTGTGTAAATTTTTCAAGCGACATCCCAACAACCTCTATTCTCTTTTAATACGCTGGAGAGATCTCGTCATTGCTCTGGATTGCCTCTCGATAGTGTCGACCTAATAGTTTTTTCCCTCACAGAACAACATACGAATTAAGTATTTTCTATTGACAAGGATATTTAACTTTTTGACGACGGGGTTTGGGTGTTTGCCGTTGAATGTCGGA
This sequence comes from Urechis unicinctus, assembly GCA_034190875.2. NCBI lineage: Eukaryota > Metazoa > Annelida > Polychaeta > Xenopneusta > Urechidae > Urechis > Urechis unicinctus. Next base: position 38,890,224 of record CM067348.1, on the reverse strand, counting down.
AATTTTTTATGATACTGTGCTATAAAGTGATGTCGTCATAATCTTTCATTGTGCCCACAAAAAGGCGCGAAAATAGCCAGACTGGCTCCAACAACAGGGTGTCCCAATAGCATTGCTATACAAGACAAGGACTTTTGACGCCTTGCATTTTGTCCTTTCTAACTGATGGTTCATCGATATATGATACCCCCGTGATTCTCTAAATAATCATGTAAGTTTCAAATTAATCCTAATAGTGGTCACAGAGATATTATCTCCCAGACATGACTATAATGCTACAGAGGAAATGTGTTGAGAGCCAATGAAGACTGTTATCAGTGAGGTGACGTCACACTTTGTAGCCCTATCACTGCAATCTTCGTTGCTAGTTTGCCTGTACTGACTCCTATCCATCACCTCACTATGCTACATAAAGACACAAAAAATACCATATCCAAAATCTATACAGAGATCTAGATTTACTCCAGGTCAAACAACTTCACACTTTTAAATTTTATCTACAAATACTCAAAAAACAATCCGCCACCTTTATTCAATAAAATGTTCAATCCAGATATAAGTAGATGCCATGAAGCAATGTGTTATTCACAACAACCAACTACATCATAACTCATGGAAAAATGCTGATGAATAATTATTGCTGTAAAGTCTGGAAGGAAATACATAACTAACTAAACCATTGCAAAGCTCATTTGAAAACCCTATAAATATAAGACAACCTGCTGGCATTCCGATACCTACCTCTAAACTCCTCTATTACTTAATATTTGTTTTAATAATGAATAAGCTGCGTAATGTATGTTTCTATATTATATATGTATGTATAAGTATTGTTCTTCTCTGCTTTGTTTTTTCACTTCTTTTTATATATATGCCATTATGTTGATGATAATGAACACCATGACTGAATATGTTTTTGGTTTTTTTCTGAACACTTATTTGTATCGCACCTTCGTGTTGCTGCCCAATGCTATAATCAATATTCGATGTTTTATCAATCACAAACTATTGAGGACACCATCTCGGTAGGTGCAAGCCTCCTTAAGGCCCGTTTATGTATTTCTTTCCATTGATTTTTGTTCTTGTTTAAATATAACGAAATAAATTATCTCTCTATCCATCAACACTGACCGTTATGACTCAATTACAGTAAACCAGTAGGATGTTTAGTAGTCCGATGCTGTGTAGTAGCTTATACTACACTAGTTTATTATTGTTTGCGTTTCCAAGGAAATGGCTTCAAAATGACAACTGGGGTAAAATTTGATGATGGCGCCGGGGGTTTTGCAACCAACTGCTTCCCCGTGCGGCCAATTGTGCGTCAGGCAGATGAGGGTATGATTTGAAACATTTACTGATCTAAAATTGGACTGTGTCTCTGGTGTTATAATGGACTTGTCTGTGTATTTATTATTTTGTCCTATTATCGACCACAATAATAATGTTGTATGATAGTGGCTTTTGATTAATTTGAGTGCGGTGTGTCTTAAAACCCCCCAGGGCTTATATATATATATATATATATATATATATATATATATATATATATATATATATATATATATATATATATATATATATATATATATATATATATATATATATATATATATATATATATATATATATATTCAAAACATTTCGTCCAGGCTAGAGAGCAGATATTGTGTCCGTTCGCCTCCTCATCTCAGAGCGAGTATTGAATACGTAACTTAGCATCGTTTCTCAGACTGGCACGGTGGCAGTCTAGTACCATCGGCATGGCCTCAGAAACATGCTTGAGTCACGCAAAGCAGTGGAATATAACTTTGCTGCAATAAAACCTGACAGTACCTCGTACCCCTTACTTAACCCAGCCATCGCTGTAGCCATTCCTACGACTTATTGAAAATCAATTATTTCCAGAAATGGCTTACTTACCAACATATTGACTTACTAATTGACAAACTAGCTTTAAATCAAGTTTTATGTTATCTGTTCCACATATGCATGTGAACCATTTCAACTGGGCTCACTTCCTGCTGGGGCCAATCTACCATGCAGGTTTAATCATATTGGTAGACTGGCCCTATGCATGTGTACTTGGATGAAGAAAAGCCTGAATGAATAATTCAACTTGGAAACAGACAACTGTAGAGGTGGTACTACTCTAGCATGAAGCATCTCCGCTGTATAGGGACAAAATGTCAACATCGTACATTAGTTATGAACACAGGAGAAATTGCTCAGTCACAAAACAATTTTATTGTTTTAACACCTAATAACAGTTGATATCTTTGATATGTTTATTCAGTCATATTATCAATGTTTAAAATAAATCACAGGTGGAGGGGCATGGTTAATCGCACAGAGGGCAGAGCAGCGAAAAAGATTCAAAGCATTGCTCTGCTCCAAACCGAGGACGTTTGATCAAATCCGTAATGTAAGACTCCAGTCTGAAAAAGAAGGGACATCTTTTATACCACCTTCCATGCTATACGATGATGAAAAAGACAACCGTACACTTGATGGATTTTTCTTGGTGAGATATTGAAACAATCAACTTCCAAAATAAACAAAATTGATTGATTTATCCATTTCATTTAAAGTATTTAATGCTGATTGTTTTCCAATGTGTCATGACCATAGCTCACTTGGCCATCCCTCTGTATTGTGCATACAGTGGTTCTGTGTGGCCATAGTCCGAATTTCAGTATGGTCAGACCTTTGTTTGGGAACAGAGAATTTTCTCCTCCTTTTGTTTGCATTCATGAGTCAGAATTTTGTATTGCTTACAAAATAAAGTTTAAACTAAGCCTTTTTATAGCAATGAAACAATGGGTTAGAGGACTTATAATTTTTTGAGGGGACCGGAAGATGTTGGGACCTTTAAATTTTTAATGTTTTCCCTGTTTTAGCTCATGTTGTCAATGAAACCAAGTCTTACTTTGCGATTCAGATGAAGCATTGCTGTGTGGAGGACCCTTCTGATCTCTGTTCTGTTAACATCTCGGGTCAAGGCCTCAGTGAAGCCAAGAAAGAAGACTTTCCACTGTTTGATAACGTGGCTTACATCAATGCAGCTGAGAACATTTTGCCACTTGGTATGTATGGATGATGGCAAGGGATAATTGTTCTCAATTCAAGCAGAATTGATGAGTGTGCTTGGTTCTTTTGATTTCAGAGTGTTTTGGCAGTTTTCCCATTGTACGAGAGGTTGAAATCCCACTTAATGGACTACGTAGTTTAAAGCTGACGGCAGAAGACTTCCCTACATTGGAGGTTGGTCAGTAGGATAAAGTAAAACACACAGTTAAATAGGACAACATCATTTTAAACCACTGTCTGAGCTACTGTTTTTATTTCATGACTTTCTAGATTGTAGTCAAATGGAGTTGAGATTAGTTTGTCATGATCTTTGTCCTTGGATTGATGCCTACTATGTGAGTCAGACATGTCTCTTGCTCCCAGCTTCTGGACCTCTCATTTAACAACCTATCCTCACAAGACCTTCTTGCTCTTGGTCTCCTGCGCAACTTGCGGATTTTACATCTGACTGGCAACGGGCTTTCTACTTTACCTCCTGACCTTGCTCGACCACAAGTGGATGACAAAAAGTGAGAAACTCCTACTACTGTAAACTCCAATTGTCTCCTAATGCTCTATCACTTTTTGTTTAAAGTGACGTCATAACTTTTGGCTGCATTAAACCTGATTATTTCAGCGGCCGCCGACTGGAACGCTTCCCCAAGCTGGAGATCCTTCTGCTGGATGAAAACCGCTTAGCTGACCTCACCACATTTGCCACTCTAGCTGGCCTGCCCAGGTGCGGCACCTTTACATAGATTCCAGTGTCCTCTGCATTTGATGTGTATCCACATTGGCTTATGTAGGCTGCCCTGGTCTTTTGCCTCTTGTGGTGGTATTTATGAAGGGGTTGGGGTTTGAAGTTGGGCAGTCATTTAGCAGTATTTGGGATTACTTGACATCATGATCACGGGGATCTTTTAGCAGCATGGTCAGTTGGGTATGATATGAAATCATGGTTAGACGGGTATAATTTGACATCATGGTCAGTTGGGTATAATTTGACATCATGGTCAGTTGGGTATGATATGAAATCATGGTCAGTTGGGTATTATTTGACATCATGGTCAGTTGGGTATAATTTGACATGGTCAGGAATCAGTTGTAACTCAACGCCAAGTTCTTGGGGAACATATGCATGGTCGATGCCTGTATAATTCATTCTGCTGCCTTGCCAGTCTCTCATGAGAACATGCAAACACCTTGGAAAACAACCTTTTTCATTGCCTGTAGGTTAAAGCACCTGAGCTTGTGTAAAAACGAGATCAGTTCTGTGCCCCAACTTATGCTGGTGGAAGGTAGACATGTGACCCAACTCCAAGACTCCAGAGCTAGCTCTGCAGCCAAGAAACGTCACAGCAGTCGCAAATCTCATCGCTCGAACCGCAGCTCACCTGACAGAGGTAAACATCAGCTGAGAAAGTCACAGCGCAGCCAAAGTGCTGATAGGGATGATGAAAAAGAGGCTGCTGTTGAGATGACCTCTACTGGTCACTCTGCAAACCACACCTCTCCAGAGATGACACACAACATTCATTTGTCTGACCCAGGTGAGGCATTTATGCATGGCAATGCCCTGTTGCAATATTAATGTCACTGATATCTACATCTACAGACCCTGTAGTTCTGTGGATGTCACTGATATCTGTATCTACATACCCTGTGGTTCTGTGGATGTAACTGATATCTGTATCTACAGACCCTGTGGTTCTGTGGATGTCACTGATCTGTATCTACAGACCCTGTGGTTCTGTGGATGTCACTGATATCTGTATCTACATACCCTGTGGTTCTGTGGATGTCACTGTTATCTGTATCTACAGACCCTGTGGTTCTGTGAATGTCACTGATATCTGTATCTACAGACCCTGTGGTTCTGTGGATGTCACTGATATCTGTATCTGCAGACCTGGTGGTTCTGTGGATATTACTTTTCTCTATCAATAACTTTCGATGACACCATCCTCACAGTGGTTTTAAGTTGAACTCGGAATGTGTGGTTTGCCTGTAGGAGATAATGTGCTGAGTAAGCTGGAGGAGCTGGATTTAGAGAAGTTGAATTCTCAGATAAACGAAACCACAGAGAAGCACAATGTTTGTGATGATGAACTAGAGAGGGCTGACTTGGACAAGCACACTCCACTACCGCCACCTTTTCCAGAACTCAGACACATCAACCTGTCACACAACATGGTAATACAACCCAGAAGACTACTGTCCTTTTAAACTCTCTCATACTTTTGAGCAGTTTGGAATTATTTAGCGTAGATGTTTGAATTGTGTTGGTATTATGTACTGTCAGATCTATGAAGAAGAGGGACTTCTAGCTATTGCAGCATGGCCCCAACTGTCTGAACTGGTTATTCATGACAACCCGCTGACGACAGAGAACAGCGGAGACCCTCCCATACTCACTCGCTTCCTTCACAAACGCCTGGGGGTACACATACAACGGTAGGCAATGCCCCTATCACACTCCAGTACAGTCTACTGCTGTACTACCAAGTTCATTCTATTAGGCATGCACTGCCCAAGTACAAAGTGTCAGGCACGTCCACAAGAACACGTGGAAGTCATCAGGTCATAGAACATTGCCAAGCAGTGCATTGCTAATGGTAACCAAAGGTGGCTCTTCCACAAAGTTAGTTAAATGGGCTTTGTTGAACAGTCACCTTGTGTGTGTTGTTTTAGAAAGAAGCCAAGACCCTTAGAGAAACCCCATGTGGAAGTAGAACTCAACCCAGAGAGACAGGTAATTTTATCTACACCTCTTTATGTAATTGGAGGAAAAACTGGTAAATATATCTATATCTCTAGGGAGAGAGAGAGAGAGAGGTAATTATCACCACATCTCTAGATGTCATCAGAAACAGAAAGGTTATCTCTACACTTCTAGGTGTTATCAGAGAGAGAGGTTATTCTCTCTACACCTCTAGAAGTCATCAGATGGAGAAACAAGTATTTATCACTTTACACCTGTCATCAGTGATTATATCTTCAATTTTAGACGTAACCAGAGTGTCAGGTAACCTGCTTGGTGTCACTGAAGAACAATGGCTATATTGACCTGTTTACCTGCTCATATTTGAGATGAGTAAATGTATTTGTGTTGAAGGTGAAGACTAAGATCCTACCTGTCCCGCGATGTGATGTGGAGAAGTTGTTGGCTATCGAAGCCCCTCCCCCTTCTGCTGGACCCGCCCTTGTCACTGAAGGCTTGACCAGTGAACATACTGGCACCAGCTTCTCAACCAGTAAGCCCCTCCCACCCATTACTCCCACCCCAGAGTCATCACTTGAATCTCCAGACAAGCTGGAAGAGGAAGGTTGTAGCAGTGAAGTGCTTGTTGATGATGAGGGGATGGAAAGATGTGGCCTGTTTGAGGGAGACGCCATCTTTATGACTCAGGTTGATTTTGATAGCAATCATATATAGACATTATCCAGGTAGTGCTGTCTTTGCTTAGAATAATACAAACTTGAATGTATTTCCTTAAATAGAATGCTGGAATGTGTATGTGCTTCACTGAGAGCTAGGGTTGGTTGTAAGAGCAGGTAGATGAAGTTGGAGGCCAACAGTCAGGGTCGGCAATACCTGGTGCAGGAAAGGGCAGCCCGATTGCTTTGAAGAGCCCGACCAAACACAGGAGGGGCACAAGGGATGACAGAATCACTGGCTTTGAGGCGCTGCTTGAATCAGATGAAGAGGATAATGCTGATCAAATACCACTACCTAAAGGTAGCTATCAGCACTGACTCCATGTCTCAATCAAATACCGCTGCCTAAAGGCAAATGCTTATTATCATGCGTTATTGCATCCAATTAAGGCAACTGAACATGCAACTGAACGATACAAATGGTGTAGAAAATTCCCTCAGACCAAAACAAACCTTTGAATCAATATGGAGGTATATTAAATAGGAATTCATTGTGAACCTGAGGTGCTACCAATCACACCATGTTTTGCAGCCATAGGGAACTTTATTAACTGTGTCAGAAGACAGAACAGTTTACGATGAATGCTGTGTGCAGATATTCAGGGTAATGTGCGAGCTCTGCAATATGCACTTCGGCATCCACTCGTCTTCCGAGATAATGTAGTCAACTTGGACAAACCACAAAAAGTATTCAAGCCCCATGTTAAGGTAATCATAACTCCCTCGTTCATGTTGATAAAAGCTCAATGTGTTGTCAATGTCGGCTGCCATGATTGTTCCTCTCCATCACCTCACTGCTTGCTCTAGAATCAGCCTCCTGCCGGTCCATCCAGACAAGGCAAGGGTCAGGTGATCAATGAGGCCCTCACACACCTGCACAAGAGGACCACCGTAGATGAGGCACCTCTCAGGGAGGTGCTCCTTTCGGGAAGGAGGAACATGGAGAAGAGGTTCCCTGGAGCAGACAGACTGCTAGGCGAGGTACCCCTGTTACCTGTGACATTTTGCCTTCACTGACCTGACGTATAAAACCTTTTCTCCCTCACCTTTTCTCTATGCTTCCCAATCTTTGCTAGCTTACCTTTGCTACACTATCTTCACTGCCTTTACTTTACCACCTTACCTTTACACTTTTACTTCTTGATCATCTCTAGCCCCTCTTATGTTTTCTTCTGGGTTTCTCTATGCCAAACTCTGTTCTGCAACAACCAGGTGCACTCCCAATTTTGCAGCACATCTGTACGTACCCAGCTCCCCCACACAACTCCACCTCTCACCCCGCACTCGTTGCACTCAAGTCGAACAAGTCATAGTTCTTGCACTACCCCAGCTGTCATGCACACTCTTCCCTCATTGACACCTTCAGAGGAGCAGCACCTGGGAGAGGAAGCAATCCAGTACTGGATCACTATATTGGAACAGCTCTACTGACTGACCCAGCCAAACAGTAACAGCTTCTTTGTTACCCTTAATGCACCATCTCCTCTACCTCAAAATCTCACCTACCTCACCATCTCCCCCACCTCACCATCTCCCCCACTTCACCATCTCCCCACCTAACCATCTCCCCCACCTCACCATCTCCCCCACTTCACCATCTCCCCTACCTCACCATCTCCCCCACCTAACCATCTCCTCTACCTCACCATCTCCCCACCTAACCAACCCTCCCCCACCTCACCATCTCCCCCACTTCACCATCTCCCCCACCTAACCATCTCCCCCACCTCACCATCTCCCCTACCCCACCACCATCTCACCCCCCACCTAACCATCTCCTCTACCTAACCACCATCTCTACCACCTCACCATCTCCCCCCACTTCACCATCTCCCCCCACCTCACCTCTCCCCCACCTTCCTCTACCTCACCATCTCTCCCCCACTTAAACCATCGCCTCTACCTCACCATCGCCCCCCACGAACCCATCTCCTCTACTACCTCACCATCTCCCCCACTTCACCATCACCCCCCCACCTAACCATCTCCCCCACCTCACCATCTCCCCCCCTTCACTTCACCATCTCCTCTACCTAACCATCTCCCCCACCTCACCATCTCCCCACTTCACCATCGCCCCCCCCACCTCACCATCTCCCCACATCACCATCTCCCCCACTTCACCATCTCCCCCACTTCAGCATCTCCTCACTACCTCACCATCTCCCCCACCTCACCATCTCCCCACCTAACCATCTCCCCCACTTCACCATCTCCCCCCACCTCACCATCGCCCCCACTTCACCATCATCTCCTCTACCTAACCATCTCCCCCACCTCACCATCTCCCCCACTTCACCATCTCCCCCACTTCACCATCTCCCCCACCTCACCATCTCCCCACATCACCATCTCCCCCACTTCACCATCTCCCCCACTTCATCATCTCCTCTACCTCACCATCTCCCCCACCTCACCATCTCCCCACCTAACCATCTCCCCCACTTCACCATCTCCCCCACTTCACCATCTCATCTACCTCACCATCTCCCCCACCAAATCTCCTTTAACTTGCCATCTCCCCTCCTCACCATCTCCCCCACCATTTCCTCTACCTCACCAACTCCCCACCTCACCATATCCTTTACCACATCATCTCCTCATCTCACCATCTTCTCATCCTCATCATCACCTCTACCTCACCATCTCCCCTACCTTGCCATCTACTACCTCACCTTTTCCCTACCTCACCATCACCTCTACCTCATCATCTCCCCTACCCACCACCTCTCCTGCCTCACCTTCTCTCCACCTCACCATTTCCGGCAAGACACCTTCAGCCGCTCCTCATAGTGTCCCCATCGGACCTCTCCTGTATGCCTGTCACGCTTGTTTTATAGCTACAGATTCTCAGCTTCCTTCTTCTCTGTCTCTCATATATATACTCATACATACATTCATACACATAGCCTGTTGACTTTTTTTTATTGTTGTCAGGTGCAACGCCGATATAACTCAGTGCGTGCAAGTTCAATGAAAAATGCTCGTCAAAATCAAATATCTGACGTGAAAGCTATTCTGGATGACACTAAGAAGGATGTACAAGCTATGGGCTGATGACATTTGGGATATAACATTTACAGAAAGTGTGGTCAATTTCTTGTTGACGTCTTTGCTGTGGACTGATAACTTTGGCTATCTGTGATAAAATATAAAGCTATGTACCTATTTCTCTATTTAACTGCTCACAATAAGCATAGCTGTTTAAGAGTTGTGGCGAGTGTATGTGATTGATTTAGAATTAAAAAAGGAAAAATAAAATGATTTGGTTATGTCTTTATTTGAACACTGTGGGATGCTAGAAATGGTAGTACTAGTGCATGAGTGAGGCGGAAAGGGGAGAGATGTTGTGTCTCGTGGAGCCATGGAACATAACTCGGCAAATGTCTGGTGGAGGAAATGTGGTAGTGGCTGCTGTGATAATGGTGATAGTGGTAGTGGCTGGTGTGGTAATGGTGGTAGTGGCTGCTGTGGTGATAGTGGTAGTGGCTGCTGTGGTATTGGTGGGTGTTGCAGTGGTGGCTGTGGTAGTGGCACCCGTGGTAGTGATGGATGTGGTAGCACTAGTGGTGGATATGGTAGTGGCAACTGAGGTAAGGGAAGTTTTTGGTATATCGGCACATGATCACTAATGTGATATATAACGCCTTGAAACTTAGGATGAATATGAAGAGATAAGCCGCCTTCAAGGATAAATGAAAAAGGAGGGAATTCGCAACCAACGCCAAATAGGTTGCCCCATATCAGTCGCTTCTTACGACACGCAGGAGGACACAGTGGTCTTATTCTACCCCCGGATGCACAGGTCCACCGGTGGGGAGGTGGGTGTGGGGGGAGGAAGAGGCGGCTGAGGAAATGTCGGCTGTTGAAGTGGCAGCTTTGATGATAGTGGTTGATGTGGTAGTGGTGGCTGTGGTGGTGTTGGGTGTGGTAGTGGTGGCTGTGCTGGTGTTGGGTGTGAAAGTGATGGCTGTGGTGGTGTTGGGTGTGGTAGTGGTGGATGTGGTGGTGTTGGGTGTGATAGTGGTGGCTTTGGTGGTGTTGGGTGTGGTAGTGGTGACTGTGGTGGTGTTGGGTGTGGTAGTGATGGATGTGGTGGTGTTGGGTGTAATAGTGGTGGATGTGGTGGTGTTAGGTGTGGTAGTGGTGGCTGTGCTAGTGTTGAGTGTGATAGTGATAGCTGTGCTGGTGTTGGGTGAGGTAGTGGTGGCTGTGCTGGTGTTGAGTGTGGTAGTGATGGCTGTACCGGTGTTGGGTGAGGTAGTGGTGGCAGTAGTGGTGTTGGGTGTGGTAGTGTTGGCTGTGGGGCATTGGGTGTAATAATGGTGGCAGTAGTGGTGTTGGGTGTGATATTGGTGGCTGTGGTGGTGTTGGGTGTGGTAGTGATGACTATGGTGGCGTTGGAGATATAATATAGGAAATAATCTAAATTGTTTTGTGTCAGAGGAAGACAAATCCATTAGACAGAAAATACTCAAGTGCATTGTTGATATGAGGTACTTGGAGGCGGATGTTAAGGTGAAGCTCTGAAAGGCATCCAAGGTCAAAAAGTTGGGTAAGGTAAGGTAAGTATAGGGTTTAACGGCACACCAACACTTAATAGATAAGATTGACCTGATTAAGCAGCCGCCTTCTAGGATAAATAAAAATGGAGATGGAAAAGATAAAAATGGAAACAATTATCCTAGGGCAAGTCACCACCAGCCGATTGGCTGAACCAGGCCATTCCAGCCTCTCGTCTAGGTGAAACCGGGCCAAAGTGGTGTGAAGCAGATATGGCCTTTGCAAAGACCTCCCCACTCAACCACCAGTATCCCATTGTTCACTGACACAAGTCGCGACCCACGGCCACGACAGTCAGTGGGCCGGGCCTATTCTACCCCCGCACCCACAAGGGGGGGCAAGTTGGGCCCCTTTAGTGACATTGCTCAGAGCATTGGGAAAGGGTGGATATGTGTTGCCGCTAATGGTTGGCTTGTACCAGAGGTGAAAGGCATTCGTGTTGAGAAAAAGCTGTCATGGTGGATGATTTCCTCAAAGGAACAAGGTCCTGTAGCGTATAGAACGATGGAACGATGGTCAAAGATAACATAGGTTGGGGCGGGGTAGCTTTATCCTGCGTTGTGTAACCTGTTCTAGACATATCATAGTTATCTATCTCACTTATTGTATCACCATCATACATATACCATTAGCTGTCAAACAGTCATAACGTTACTATACTTGTAATCCTTATCTGCCTCATTGTAATACTGGTAATTTATTTGTAGTGCACCTGCACTCAGCGATTACTCTGTATTCTATCATGTAATACCAAATAATTTACGTATGTGATTTGAACCATGATTTTTACTCAGTCTGACACTTTAGAATTATTTGTAAAATAAAATTAAATGTTTACCCAAAACATTGCTGTTACTAGACTCCTTCACAAAATACATGTTGTCCACTGATCTGGAACGGGATATTGCCAGCACCCTCCATTGCTACAAGCATGGCTCGATTGTTATAATACTATTGATATTTTGTGACCAGGTGAAAATGTCTTGGCTGGGATTCTAACCAAGGACTCTGCTGACCGCGCAGATTCTCCAACATTATTTTCTAGGCTTTTCTTGTTTAGATGCTCCTTTGTTTTAGTAAGGTTACTCACTGCCTGTAGTTGCTGAGTGGGGACTAGCCAGAGAAATAACACCAGTCCTGGAGTAGATTTGCTTTACGGGTTTATTAAAATTTCAACAATGAAGCTCCCTGGAATCTCGGTCTAAATCTTGTCCTTGACTAGTTGATCTCCCCGAATTCATATGCGAGGGGTGGTTATATAGTGCTCCGGGAGTACGATTCCCCAGATGACTTTGACCAACCCACGCTATTGTCGGGTCATATCGTGCTGATAATTAAGGTGGGAGGCAGGGGAGACTCTAGCTAAAATAGTAATATAACATAAGTCATTTTTATCACCTTTTGTTGTCTTAAATTCAATGTACCACTGCCTTAATTGATTTCATCTCTTCTGTAGACTGGTAGAAAAATGCGGATTGTAACTTTGTGTCATTGAGGTTGTACTGCAACATTGCAGTTGATGTCAAGAAAGTCAGTCCTTTCACAGATGTTATTATATTATGACGGTCGAATATGGCTTCTCCTTGACCATAGAGAAAAAAAGTTACTAAACTTGTTGCATTTTCAAGAATGTAGCTTTGTGTGCAGCGACTGAAGTCACCCAAATATTAAAAGTATTGTATTTTATGATGATCATTGTCAAAGCCAACTAAGCCTAACTAACCAGGAGCGAGTGCCTTGCCTAAAACCTAAGCAGCTTTAAAGCAGCATAATGATTCTTTCTTTTGATAGTCAGCAATTTTTTATTTTTTCCCCCTCCAGCTTCTCTCCAGAACGGTTGGACATATCATCATGAAATTTTGGGGAATGATAGATCAAGTTGGGGCACAACTACCGATCCAGTTTGACGCGCATGCGCAGTGTTGGAGGCTTATGGGATCGATTTTTCGTCGATTTTTTCCCCAATTTTCTATCTCCTCCATAACTACTGCAGTTACAAACATATGAATTACATGGTTTTAACAAGCAATTATCGTAGCATGGAAAAATACTTGTTTTCACGTTATGTACTTTGTATAATGACATGAGTTTTAGGGTACCTATCGCAATTTTTGCTACGAGTTCTCTCCTCGCTGATATCTCTGAAACGGCTGTATTTACACACATGAAATTTTGTCAGTATTTAGAACTTGGCCTCGTGATAATGATTGTAACAGTATTTTAAGATTTCACAGTAAAAAACAAACAGTAAAAAGGACGTTCATTTTGAATGTTTTCTACTGCGTCAGCTTAGCGAGCAGGCTATCTGCAGGTCATGTCTAAGTAGGCCAAACCTTACGTAATCGACCAGAGGCAGTCATCGCTTCTCTCGCTTTGCATTGACTTGGCTAAGGAAGGGGTCATGTCAAACATCTAAGCGACAGCAGCTTGTGACATCTATCCGAAAATAGTGCGCGTTAGCAGCTCCCCTCGCTGATATCTATCGTAAACGTGTGCGGCGCATAGGGTGCCTTAACATCAACCTAACGTTATGTAAACAAGGCGCGATCACGCTCCCGATTGCTGAACTAATACAGCGGGTTCAAAGTAAGATTTTTGGCTTTGCGGGACCTCAATACACATTACTTCCACTAAATGGTTCTAGATAGTTATAACGCCGATGGGGGTATACTGGATACAGTTTTGGGTAGCCTAGTGGGTGTTTAGTAGCAGACCATAGTTACTTTGGGGGTTTCCCTCCCAGTTTTTGTGTTACAGCGGGTTGAAAGTGAGATTTTGAACCCTATGTTAACTCAATATACAAAGCTTCCACTAAATGGTCTAGATAGTCATAACACCGATGGGGGTATACTGAATACAATTTTGGGTAGCTTGGTGGGTGCATAGCACCAGATAAAAGCTATCTTTGGGGGTTCCCCTCCCATATTTTTTGCTTAAGCGGGTGCAAAGTGAGATTTTGGACCCAATGTGAACTCAATGCACATGGCTATTAATAATCTGTTCTAGATAGTTAACTGGCTGATTGGGGTATACTACATACAGTTTTGAGTTGCCTTATCAGTGCATAGCACCAGAGAATAGTTACTTTGGAGTCAGCTAAATTGCTCTGGACATAGAAAAACTTGATTGTGGAACAATGTACAATATTTTGTTGCTGGGATATGTTTTTAATGTATGGGATTGTTCATTGCTATTATCACTGGTTTTTTTTTGGGGGGGCGAGGGGTTAGGGGATGGTTCTACAGATTCTTACATTACATGACAGGCTCTCACACTAGGATTATTAACGCATGACATATGGGAAAGCAATATCCCTATTCGGCGACAATGCAATATCATTCAAGAGAGACAACAAGTTTATATCATTTAGCATGTGTTCATAACTGGTTTTAATCATATTTTATTTTATAAAATTATGTGCTCGAATTCATTGATTTCTAACTTTGATTTCTAACTTACCGATCCTATTATCTGATTATGGACTTGATTGCACAAAAACCTTTCAATATCGCTCAAAACTAAAGTTTACACACCATATATAGTTTAATAACGAATGATAACAACAACGCGGGTGATTTTAGATCCACTTGTTATCATTTCTCACAGCACTCGAGTCATATTCGACATTTAGCCGCAATTACACAAACGAAGATTGCAACATTAAAATAAAGCATATCGTAGCCCTACAAGACGTCAGGTATAAATCCATGTTACCGTTATGACCGGAGCTAAGCATATCGTAGCAGACGAAAATATCAAGCTATCTCGAAAACATAGTAAAATCTGCAATAAGGTATTTGCTTCTTTTTCTTCTCGCGAGATCTCGTCTTATATGGTTCTACTATTTTGCGCCAACTTCACACTGTAACAATACCGTATTGCTGGTCGTCCAGGCTTGCCGATGGAAGACATGCCGTTGGCGCTTGTGCCAAATCTAGTTCCATTTAACCCTAGCCCAAGAACTACTGCCTGTATGTACAGCAGTTCTGGCCCAGTTTATTCATATCCAATTAAACTTCAGTTGATTCACACCTTTGGGAATGTTGATGTTTGCTGTCTCAAGATGAGTCTTTGTCTGGCTTCTTAACAGTCCCAGTATATATGTGACAACTAACACATCATGTCAAATCATTACTTGTTCCAGCATGGAATTGGCAACGAAACTTCTGACACGATATAAGCTCTCGTAGTAACAAGTCCTTGCTTGTGATAACAGATAATAGTCCAGGTTCATCATGTCATACCCGGGGCGTAGTCAGGCTTGTATGAATGTAATGCACAGACGGGGGAGTTCCAGCCCGGGGGGGGGGGGGGGGGGGGCACTTGAGTGTATAGAGGTAGTATATATGTGCCGCGCGACGGGGTATGTTTTTTCGGCCTCTCGACTGGTACGACGGGTTTTTGGGCCTCATACTTGTACGACGGGGTATGTTTTTCAGCTTCAATCTGTGCAACGGGTTATACATCCCTATCCAGCATATGGCCAAGTGCCCCCGCCCCCCGGGAGTTCCAGACAGAATAAAGTCTACCCCCCCCCCCCCCACCCACCTTAGCTTTTGACTTTGATGCCATTTTTGGCCATATTCATTTTTTCACTGATCAAATTGATGTTATGAACGTGCATAAGTGCGTATCGCTGGCTAAGCTCCTACATACACTCGAACACTGAATATGCTCGACTTAGTATTGATCTGAGCGCCGAGCGGCTACTTCCACAGACATAGTACCAAAGATCTTTGATAGTTCCTCGACATGCGGAAATCTCACATCGGGAACCGAGCGACTAGCAGTTCTGGCCCAACAAGATGGCTGATATGAGCCGGCTGATATAACGTATCAACTATATCACCGTCCGACAGGGTAACCCCTTTACTAGACCTATCGGAAGTCCGACCGGGGCTACCTCTTTATGTTTTCTTTTTGGAATGATGTAGGCATAACAATTAACACCCCAATGCCATCCCCGGGGGGGGGGGGGCACTTAGGTGTATAGAGGTAGTATATATGTGCCGCGCAACGGGGTATGCTTTTTCGGCCTCTCGACTTGTACGACGGGTTTTTGGGCCTCATACTTGTACGACGGGGTATGTTTTTCAGCTTCAATCTGTACGACGGGTTATACATTCGCATAATACCTTGTACGACGGGGTATGCTTTTGGCCATTTTGACCTTGTACGACGGGTACGGGTTTTCGAGGTCCCGCGGCACACCCCTATCCAGAATAAGGCCAAGTGCCCCCCCCCCCCCGGGTTGCCATCCCACACACAGGCGTTGTTGGACATCAATCACGGCATTGTTTCATAATTAGTTCACTTGACAATTTTCGCAGGCTGCTTTTAACCTGAACAGTAGCCCTACATGACGTCTGGGTAGACGTATATTTATAATACCGTCGCCCTGGGCAAACTGAACAGCTGATTGGGTTTGTTATCATTACTTGTTGAATACCACGTGTTCCAGGCTAAAAATAGATTTAACCGATTTTTCACCAGTATGTTTCTGCAAATTTTATTATGTTATATTATATTTCCGTTACATATATAATACATAAACAGCATGATAAACGTAATATATTGAATTAGACAGCACGCTTGAGAAAAAATTATCGTCCGATTTCGAAAGTTCGAAGCTTCGCGCATGCGCGTTTGGTATGTTCTCCGTAACGGGTGCTATCTCAAGCTTCGATAAAATTGTGCAAAAACTACGGAATACATGTAGGAAGCAATCAAATTACGGTATATCATTGCTGAAAAAACTTATGAGCAGTCACAGAAGATACGGACTTAAAGGTTGGTGATCGACCTCCAAGTGCATAAGTAATTTTTCTTTGGATATATTGGCGCGGTCTGACAATATTTAAAATTCCGCCGGCTCTCCTCGGGTGCTGTCGTCTGCTCACGAATACAGCCGAGTTTTCGGGGTGCGACGAGTAATTTCGAAACTGGATATTCTGTCGCATTTTCGCTTGTTTTCACCGTTATTCACCTACAATTACATCTTTAAAGATGTATTCCAATATACTCAGTATTTGTTAAGCATTTCCATTGTTATTTCTTGAAGTAATATTTATCGAGAGGTTTGGCCGAATTAAAAACCTTCCCCTTGCGATGGGAAAGGCACCGGGCTAGCATAGACCTCCGATTCATCAATGTTTTGCTGTGACTGAAAAAAGTTGCAAACGGTAACTAGAACATATGGACTAATCACAATATACATTCTTGAACATTTCTGTATCATTTACCGATAGTGTTGTCAATTGAAATTGTGACCATCCCAAAACTGCTTTCATTTTTTGACCATCATGCCATAGGCCAGTAACTCTATCATCATGCTATGTAACCATTGAAGCAGAAATGTTATCCCCAACTTTCCATAACATAAGCAGGGCTTGAAATATCCACCCGCCCGCCTGCCAATGGAGGGTGAAATTGGAGTCGGGCGGGTAAATAATCACAAACAGATTTTTTCCTCGCTAACACCTCGCGCCCAGTTCAATACAACAGCAGTGGAGCTCGCGTGATTAAGCGCCGCTTGAACCACAAACCCGACAAACACATGAGATAAGAAAGCTTCCCGGCTGTATACTATCATGTCTTGCGTAATTTATTGACCTATAGTATTTGAACTGAAAGTAAACTGATTAATAAACCGATGGCATAGATAGGCTCACAGAAAAAGTTATACAACTCCCGTGACTTGATTGTTTGTGAAGACTTTATAATCCAGAGATCAGGAATCAGCTGGCTGCAGTCGGTGTATAATTTTGACCCATCACGTATTGTTGTGAAGACAAGAACATGGTCTACAGCCCACTTACGTAATGCGCGTGGCATGTTTTCTTTAAGCGTTTCTTGCGAGTTCACTTCCAAGCCGTCGGGAAGCATGCCTATATAATGGCATGCGATTTTTTAACAGTACACAATTTCTGAAGATGTCGATGTGGCGCTATGTTCACAGTTCCAAACCTCCGCCGACTAAGAAAACGCAAATTTGAAGAGGACGAATAAAGAGCCCAGCGAGCACAGTACGAAAAAGATAAGCACTACAGACGCTGGAATCCTGCCTGGCTAATTAATGAAAGAGGCGAAAAACGTGAATGGCTTTCGCATGACAGCGAGAAGGACGTGATGTTTTGTACTGCATGTAGATTGTTTGCCATCAAAGAAGTGATGATGTAGATGATGACGAGGAAGAGTATGTGTGTGTGTTGGAAAATTGTGCTATTGACCTCATTGAATAAATGTATGCTTTTTGTATGTTTTGACAAGTTTGTAAATATTGATTTGAATGTTGCATTTAATATAAGAATAAATTATTAAAAAAACAATAAAAATGCGTACATTTTTGTTTTTTACTGACAATGTATGGCCGGTAGAAAATTTTTAGGGCCAGTAGAATTTCAAGGTTACCGGCCACACTGGCCAGTAAAATATTTGGCTATTTTCTAGCCCTGATAAGTAAGCATCGCCATAAGTGATACTTTGATTGATTTCATGTAACCATAGAATGGAAGAATGTTTTTTACTAATTCACAACCCCTCTAAATGCTGATATTTAGGAATCAGCTGCTCACTATTAGCCATTGATATCACATAATCACAAGCAGTTGTTTCGGCATTGTTCAGCTTTCGCCCATCCGATGTGCTATGACTTCATAGTGATTCAGGTACCCCAAAACATCTCTATAATCCAATCTCCCATGACCCAGTTAAATGTTGCGCCCTTACTTCCCAAACTCCTTCCACTAATGCATATGCTGCTCTTAATTGTCTTTACACAGCCGGCAACAATCAGCCTTCACCATGGTTACTGTCCCGAGGAAAGTGTACTGCATTATTTCCCCTTTCCCTTTATATGGTTATAATTCTCAGTCAGTCATCCGGTAGATATCGTCAATGGCAGCTATTAAATCAAAGTGTGAACATTTCCGTGGAAGGTGTTACAAAACCAAATGTCATTTAATCAAGGCAATAACCAGATTCCCCTGCAATTACAACCAGGGCTAGAAATAAGCCAGATTCTTCACCGGCCAGGCGGGCCGGTTACCTTGAAATTCTACCGGCCCTACATTTTCAGTTATAAATAATGGTTAAAAATACGCGTTTTTATTGTTTTTTTATTCTTATTAAATGCAAATTTAAATCAATATTTTCAACATACAACTTTTCATGATCCTTGACACTCTTCAACTTGTAGTTTCTATTACCCAACATATATGGTCCTTTACGTTGACCTTCTTTGACGACAAACAATCTACAAGCTGAACAGAACATCACGTCCTTCTTGCTGTCATGGGAAAGCCATTCACATTTTTCTCCTCTTTCATTAATTAACCAGGCAGGATTCCAGCGTCTGCAGCGCTTCTCTTTTTCAAACAGTGCTCTCTGAGCTTTTTCGTCCTCTTCAAATTTGCGTTTTAGAAACGTGAAAATAACGCCCAGACTTCCCGAAAGTTGAAAAAAAAGTGTCAGACATTCGGTCTGACAAGACATAAATCTGTCAGACCGAAAGAAAATCTGTCAGACCGAAACAGATGGAACAAAAACAAAGTAAAAACATTGTTTTATTTGTAGTCATCTTATCACAAGTTATTCTCTGCTGAACAGCATCAGCCTATCAAAGTTCATAAGTTATATGCAGGTCTTCTTCCCATCGTGGACTCAGCCTTAAAGTGTAAAATTTGCCATGGACAGTGGATGTACAAATAAATTAATGAATTCAAATAAAAATGCCTTTGTGTGATGGAAAAGCGGTTACACAAAATTTGTCTACAGACATGAAACGGGGGGTCTCGTTGATTCGTTGCCAATTAACCACTCGACATATTCAGGTCAGTAGGTGCATGTTGTATTTAAATATGAGAGGCTGCCATTAGATAGCTTGGGAGGGACTGGGGTGGGCTGTTGCTCATGTTCTTGTCTTCACACCAGATACCGTGATGGGTCAAAAAATTTAACACCGACTGCAGCCAGCTGATCCCTGATGTATGGATTATAAAGTCTTCACAAACAATTGAGGCACGTTACTTGTATAACTTTTTCTGTGAGCCTATCTATGCCATGGTTTATTCATCAGTTTACTTTCAGTTTATATACTATGTGTCAATAAATTACATGATACTAAACAGCTGAGAAGCTTTCTTATCTTATGTGTTTGTCAGGTTTATGGTTCAGGCGGCGCTTAATTACGCGAGCCCCGCTGCTGTTGTATTGAACTGGGCGCATCGTGTTAGCGCGGAAAGAATCTACCTGTCAATTTGCACTTCGAACTAAATTCATATGAGAAAAATTCCTCACTCCATCCTGGTTCACCTGCTTGTCAGGATATTGTAAGCGGAAGTCTGACAAAACTTGAATGGCTAGAAAACCACTGTTGATACGCATTATTTCTTGTTGGGGTTTGTCGGGTTGGCAGTAAAATGGTTATATGTTAAAAGGGAGGGTAAGATGAAGTTTTTCGAGGATTGTTTTTAACAGGCTGTGCCATATCAGTAGATAAAGGTTCTATTCCCCAGTTAGTTTTCTATGATTTAAGCAGTAAGAGTTTCTCCTCGAATAACACTAGCTTGTCCCACTGTGGGTTATGTGACTGAGTTCTAATGTATTTCTTCCCCTGTGGGTGCAGGGGTAGAATAGGCCCAACTGTATCCTCCTGCATGTCATAAGAGGCAACTAATAGGAGGCAACCTGTTGGCCGTGGGTTGGGATCCATGTGGTTGAGTGGAGCGGTCCTTTTATGGGCCATATCTGCAACACACCACTTTGGCCCGGATTTCACCTAGACGAGAGGCTGGAATGGCTTGGTTCAGTCAATCGGCTGGTGGCGACATGCCCAAAGATAATTGTTTCCATTTTTAACTATTCCATTTTTATTTATCCTAGAAGGCGGCTGCTTAATCAGGTCAATCTTATCTATTAACCTTTCTTGGCACCATATAACCAGGGATGCCAATTTTCCGCAGATTACGTGGCCGCCAGGGTCCATTGGGATCCATTAATCCGCAGGGGGCCTTTGCGGCCCCATGGCCCCAGGCAAATTTTCCTCTTTTTTTACAAAATCCTGTTGGCATCCCTGTATAACACATGAGTGTTGGTGTGCCATTGAAACCTATACTTACCTTACTTTATCTAATGTATTTCTTAAAAGATACTGGATGGAGTGAAGAGAAGTTTCCTAACTGATGCAGGTGTTCCAATGAGCAGGGATGATACGTTAAACTAGACATTGTGAAGGAATTTCAACCTTTACTGGACCACGGTCCATAAAAGTTTTACTGGACTGTCACTGACTTTTTTTACCAAAGTTTTGGCAAACATATATGGCCACGCTGTGCTTTTAAAAATCTGAGTTAAATCTACTTGTGCGTTTCCGGCAACCACTAAATCACCCGAGCATCACGTTGCATGGCAAATGACTAACGAACCAGCGAAAATTATAAATATTGACAGAAAGACGAAAGAGATGTGACACAGCAAATTCTTGGGTTTATTTTCATTTTTGAAGGGGTACTGGCATGTATGTTATATTATAATTGATTACTGGACCAGGGAGCAGTGAACACCTTCACAATGTCTGGGACATAACTTTTAAAAAAAAAAATTTAACAGTTTCACCCACACATGCCAATAGTCTGTAAATCATGCACATTGCTGCAACAGACCAACTGACTTTGTAAATCAGTTTAATTCCAGATAAGCGTTCTAATCAGACTCTCCTCCCTTTGACAAAGTGGCAATTTAAAATCTCCCAAGGACGCAGATTGTTGCCATGACGCAGAAGCTATGGTGTGGGGAGATTTCTCAGGGATTATAGGATGATTACATGGCGTCTTTAAATTGACCGTACCTACAGAAGAGATTATCATACCCATGTGTTTAGACTAGTCTCATTAATATGGATCTGAATGATAATCAATAAGTTATTCGAGTTCTGGAGAGTTATCAGGTTTTTAAGTGGCAAAATCACAATTCAACTCTTGCACATCCAAGATCTTCATTCAATTTATACAGCAATTGTATGAAGAATAAAGCGGTATGACCTTTTTCCTTGGTACATAAATCACAACGCTATTTTTATGGCCTTAATACCATTTTAGATGACGCCGAAAATGATATCAAATGAAAAAAACTAGTTTTCAATCATAATAAATCAAAAGAACAAATCGTACTGTTGCGCAAATTGTTGCCAGTGGTCATTTACATGAGACAACCAAACGGCCTTGACCAAATGAGATCAGTCCACCCTACCTAGGCCTCATATCTAATGGTAGATTTTACTTGACATGCAGCCAAGAAATCCGACCAGTTCCCAACTTAAAACAAAAAAAAATAGCTTGACCCTGGGACCCTTACTCCTCAAATTCGTCTAGGGCCTCCTGGTTGCTTGAGAAGCCCCCTACACTTTCATCCCCACAAACATACTGCCGATGATAGGCATATGTGGGGGTTTTTTTGCAACGATATTGGGAATTTTACTGTTTGATTTCGCTAAGGACCACCAAATAATTCTTAGGGCCACCAGCTTCAGGCTACCATCAAAATGAGTTGAGTTCGACCTGTGCTTAGATTTGTTGTCTCAATTCATGACCCTATATATTCAGACTGGCTAACTGCGATGGCTTGATTCTAAAGGTCTAGCAATGAGTATGACGATATCAATGTACACAAATCTTCAAACTCTTTCTTTTGTGACCCACCTGGTGTTTGGTTAAGACTATTGCATAGACTGAAGACCATGTTATGGTCTCTTGTTCTCTGTGTGAATCAGGTAATGCTTCATGCTCAATGAGCTGCAGATCTACAAATATGTCACCATTGCTGTTTGGGGGTGTTGGGGCAACATGTAGCCACCAGTTAGGCCAAAGCTCCAACAGTATGGAGCTTGATATCCTCGATAAAAAAATCAGACGGCTTGTGCAGAAATTGCGGAAGGTATGTGCTGTCAAATTGCTTATCAATCTTATTGACATTATTTTGTGGTATAACTTTGTTGTGTTGCACTGCTATAATCAACTGAACAAGGCAATGTGCATTTTGTGCTACATTTAAAAGTGTTTGGTTTTGGTGTGAAGCATGAAGTTCAGTTGGAGGTGTTCAACCCGGAAGATATCAAATATGGTGCTGTGATTGGGCAGGGTGGTGAGGCTATAGTTTACCAATGTACCATCATGTACAACTCTTTGCCAGTGGATGCAGCTGTCAAAAGAGTCCTCAACAATTCAGATGATGCTCTCAGCATCACCCTAGATGAAATTGAGCTGCTCTGGTTTGTTCCCTCTTTACTTTGAGGTCTAAAACCATTTGGACTTGTTTTTCTTGTTCTATGAGCATTGGTTGTAATCATACTGTTAATACCTATGCGGTTTTCAAAACATTTAGTTTATCTATGATCATGCCTGACATCAAACTTTTTCTATGTATGTTTATGTTGCTTATCAAAGGAACATATTCTTTCTTTGGCCACGTATTGATCTGTGTGTGTAAGAAAACAAGAATGTCACTAATCTGTAGTTTATAATCCTAAAGTATATTTTATTTGTAAATGGTAGCTTACAATATAGCCATATTTATTTGTGTTTCAATCCAGTTTGGCATGGGATCCCATTGTTACGACAACGCTACAGGTGTATGGGGTGGCTGCTGTGCCAGATGAGCCTGGTTCAGATGTGGGCCATCTTGTGATCATAACAGAGGCTGGACTTATGAATGCATTACAATTATATCAACAGGAGGAAATACCACTGTGGGTCAGCCTCAACTTCTGGAGTAGACTTGCTGCTGCTATCTATTGCATGCATACCAGACACATTATTCACCAAGATCTCAAACCAGAAAACATACTTATCACTGGGGTAAGATGTTTTTCATTCTTTAATGAGCAACTCATGATAATTTGCTGTATTACATGATTCTTTCATATTGCAAAAGTAGTTTCAAAACCACTCAAAGTGGGTTTTTTTATTTGCATATCTTCTTTCTTGCTTTTTTTTAAAATCCGTAAACCAGCTGTCATAAACATGTGTAGACACAAGGGAAAGTTTGTACCTATCCTTATACTGATTTTGATGACTATGGATTGATTGAAAAGCATTCCACATGAGAATATGGTGTCAATTTAAGATATTACCTGATATATACAGGGCAATTTTAACCCTAAAATTCTCAGGGGCACAGGGATCTCTGGGTTAAATCCTTAAGTAAAAAAAAAACAGAGGCCCATTGTTATCTTCAAGGGCACCAATTTTCTTAAACAAAGACATGGTTTTCAAATGTTTACTTTGCCATTCTGAGGAATATGAATCCCTTTGTGAGTCTGAGGGTAGAAAAGGCCCACTGTATGCTGCTTTATGTTGCAAGAGACGACTAATAGCGGGCAGCCTGTTGGCCATGGGTTGCGACTCGTATTGGTGAACAAGGAATCCAGGTCGCTTAGTGGAGCGGTCCTTTTAAGGGCCATGTCTGCAACACTGTCCTCCGGCCCAAATTAGGCCTTGACGAGAGGCTGTGATGGCCTGGTCCAGTCAATCAGTCAATCACTAGGGTAATATTCAGGGAAAACCTGGAAAATTATTTTCCTTTTTTCCAGTCAGGGAGATATCAGGGAATTAAAGAAAAATGCCACAAATCAGGGAAAAGTCAGGGAATTTTATTGGCCCAAAAGAAAAGTGATCAGTCTGTTAAATTTTTATTATGTATGTCTCATGGCAAAACAGAGTATCCTCTGGATGATTGGCTATGGTGGCTTTTAAGTGTGGAAATCCCTCTTTATATTTCTATGGCCTGATGGCTGTGGTTACATGTCCTGTAACCTCTTACACTTAATGCCTATACACTAAAAGGCAAAAGGGAGTAGCGCCCCTTGCCTCCAAAGCTGTTTCTTCTGTTTAAATACATCGTGAGGTGGCCCCTGCTCACACCATAACACTGTATCTAAGGAGAAGTGCGAGTGGAACTCCATGCATATCACTAGCTGCTGCCATCAATATGCCTTCAGTTTCACTTATGGGGGGGGGGGGGGGGTTCTCTCCTTTTCTTGTTAGATTGCTCTTATTCTCATTTATTAACTTGGTTTAACAGTTTATATTATAGGTCCAGCTGTCCTGACTGTGGTGTGCACACTTTTTCTACCCTGGCTGTGGTGTTGATCTTTACTCCTGCAGTAGAGACCATGTAGCTACCTGTAGAGACTATTATTTTTGTGTTTCTTGATAGATTGGCATTTGCTCTTATTAGCTCACTGGTCCAAAGGGCCCAATGTGCTTATGGCATCAAGTTGCGTCCGTCGACATTTTTGAGCAACACGCTATTTGTCAAAGACCGTTAGGTGGATCAACTACATATTAGCCATGAAGATTAGTATGTGTAGTCCCCACAATTTGTTGGCAGCGGGGATGTTTGAAATTCAGATAATTTTTTTTTATTTTTTTCATCTTGCAAAAATACTGTACTTTGTACTGCCGCTAATTAGACCCGTGAGCTACAAGATTCATGGGTCTTCTTTTTTTTCATTTATGAGCTTGGTTTAATAGTTTATGTTATAGGTCCTGATTGTGGTGTTGGTATGCATGCTCTTTCTTCCCTGGAGTGGTGTTGGTCTGAACTTCTGCAGTAGTGACCTGCGTAGAGACGAGTACCTTAACCCGTTATTTGCATCATGTCCTGTAAATTCCGAAAATATTGGTTGGACAAGAAGGAATACAAGGACTGGATAAGGGAAGTTCCTGGTGATCCAACTAAAACGTACTGTGTGGTCTGCAAAAAAACAATTGACTTGAGCAACATAGCCCTCACGTCTCACATGAAGGGGAAAAAACACAGACAAGCTCTTTCCCTAAAATCAGTAGCAACCCCACGGCAGTCCATTAAAATGTTCTCAGGCTACAGAAGCAAGGATCAGCCTGATGCTGTGCCATCCACAACAACTCAGCACCATGAGCATTGTAAAATAAATGATGCCGGATGCAAGACAATGGAGGTCGATGTAGGCCAAGCTTCTGCAAGAAACACAATCACACATTATGTCAGCTCAAGCGATGTCAAGAAAGCAGAAATCATATGGGCACTAAAGTGTATCATGGCACACATTGGAGGTATTTTTCGGGCAATATTTCCAGACAGTGACATAGCAAAGAAATTCAAGTGTGGATCAACCAAGCTGGCATACCTTGTGTGTTTTGGTATTGCACCATACTTCAGAGAGAAACTAATCAACAAGGTCAGAGAAGAAGTGTGCTATGTTGATAGCTTTGACGAGTCTTTGAACTCCATCTGTCAGCAGGGACAGATGGATATTGTCATTCGCTACTTTTTTGGCAATAAGATTGTCTCCCAGTACCTGGAAAGTCAGTTCTTGGGACATGCATCAGCAAAAGATCTTGTTTCTGCATTCAAACAAGGCACATCAGAGCTGAATCCTAGCAAGATGTTACAAGTGTCCATGGATGGCCCCAATGTGAATTTTAAGTTCTTCAATGAACTCTTGGAGGACAGAAAGAAGGAAGATCCTGGCATCCTTCAGCTTGGTAGCTGTAGTCTGCACATAGTCCATGGAGCCTTCTCTACCGGCATCCAGAAAACAGGCTGGAATCTGGAAAAGCTTCTTCGAGCCATCTGGTATCTCTTTGCAGATTCCCCAGCGAGAATTGAAGACTTCAAGTACATCACAAAGACTGACGTCTTTGGGTTCCAGTTCTGTAGCACAAGATGGGTGGAGGATGTCTATGTTGCTGAAAGAGCCATCACAATCTGGCCCAACCTAGTGACATATATGAAGGAAACCCTCAAGAAGCCCAAACAGCAGATACCGACAGTTGCATCATTCACAACGCTTCAGGAATTTGTGGTCAGTGATCCACTTGTTCTGGGAAAGCTGGAAGTCTTCATTTCCACGGCCAAACTTGTTCAGCCATTTCTGAAGAAGTACCAAACAGATAAGCCTATGATGCCATTCATCTCAGAAGATCTGTGTGATATCCTGCCGAGTCTCATGGCCAGGTTTAACAAGGGTTCAGTTCTGACAGAGGCCACAACATCCTACAAACTGGTTACTGTTGCTGTTGATGACCAGTCTACCTGGCTACCCCCAGACAAGGTGGACCCAGGCTTTGCAGCAAATAGAGTACTAGACCAGGCCCTGAAATCTGAGGCTGTTTCCCCATTGGCCAAGAAGGACTTTCTTGTTGCATGCCTGAAACTCTACTCGGCAATGACACAGAAGATATTGGAAAGATGTCCACTGAAGTATTCCATGGTACGTGCACTCCAAGCACTTGACCCTCGGTTCATGGTTGCTCACCAGCACTCTGCTGAAGAGAAAATCAAAACAGTGCTGAACAAACTTGTAGACAGCAAGTGGAGACAAAACCGTGAGTGTGATGAGGTAGTGCGTCAATTCAGAGAACTTCTGGGGCTGCTTCAGCGACAGTTCAAGGTGGAATGTGAGAGCTTTGCTGTTGACACAGAGCGACTAGATAGCTTCTACCATTCAGTCATTGGCCTGCCCCAGAAACCAGAACTGAAGGAGTTATGGGAAGTAATGCAGCTTCTCCTGACCCTGTCTCATGGCCAAGCTGCAGTGGAACGGGGATTCTCTACCAACAGTGACCTCTTGGCTCCAAATCTCAAGACTCAATCATTGGTTGCACAGAGAATGGTCTATGATACCATCACTCTTTCAATTCTCTTGAATCGCTAACCAAGGATGCTGACAAACGGGCTCTGCAGGCTGAACAAAAGAGCAACTTCACGCTTCTTGCAAAGTCAAATGCCTTCAGACAGAAAGCCAAACATATGGAAGATGACATCAAGAAGCAGAAAGATGTTGTCAGTCAACTATTTGCCTCTCTGCACAATGCGTAATACATAACCTTACCTTGCATGGCATAGACATTCCCAGACATTTTGTTTCTAACTAGTACATATGCATGAGCATGCAAATGGGAAGTTTACTGATATTTTTATGAAAATAAGTTGTGTGCCTATCAATAGCTTTTGGTGCCCATCTGAAGTCTTTCTGTTACTTTTACTTTAAATAATATTCTGTTAAAGTTGTATGCCTACCAATAGCTTTTGGTCTGTAAGTTTTAGCTAGTTTTGTATGCATGTATAGATTCACTTTTTTACAAAGATGATACGTGTACCCAGCCTATGTACTGGTCAAGTGAGAGGTCTATGACTAGAAGTCTAGAAGACTAGAAAGGTAGACTTTGACAATAGATTAATAATTTTTGTATGACCTTCTAGCTCCTGAGAATCACCCAGTTCCCAAAGCATAGAGCATTAAAAATTCAAATGTCCAGGAAGGAAAAAAAGTATCCCAGCAGATTCATTTTCAGATAAATTAAGAAACAGTGGCCATTCATACACTTAGAAATAGTTCAGACCTTCTGTTTACACAGGCTTTTTGCACAAGGTGAGGAACAGATGGCTGTAAGGGGAGAAGGGAGGCCATTACATTACTGGTCACTGCAACAACATTGAAGATGTGTCACAGACTGTATTATTAGGGTGAAATAACTATCCTGGAATTTTGAAAATTAATCCGGGGGGGGGGGGGGGGGTGGGAATCAGGGATTTATGTTTAAATGAAATGCTGGGAACCCTGAGTTGTTATTTCCCTTTTTTTCCATTCATCTTATAAGGCAGATGCTTAATCAGGTCCATCTTATGTATTTACCTTAGTGGACACCATGTAACACATTAGTGTTTGTGTGCTGTTAAATCCTATACCTTACTCAGGCACGTGAAAATTCACAAGTATATGACGCATTGATATCTCTTTGATGTCGTCTAATTCCTCATGAAAACTTGTACCATAGAGTAACTCCACTGCTGTAAAACTCAAGTTAATAAACAACATCAATAAATGTACCTTAACACTGCCAATCTCACAGTTAATCCTGTTATTAGTTGGAAGGAATACGGAAACGCAAATCAGAAAGTAATCCACTTCCTAATCCACAGCCGTTATAATAGCAACATGATTGATTCAACAAACACAATAGTCAAATGAAACCAATTCATGAGTGTTATGTCACATTAGCCAATCAATCAGTAACTTTCTTGAAATTTAAGTTTTGTGATTTTTTCCCCATTTAAATGATTGAATTGGTTGACCTTGCACCAGAGGGTTAGCCAGAAATTTCAAAGTGAGTTTCAATGTTTCCAACACTGGCTGCGAGATCGCAAACTGCCCCATCTTGAAACTGTTTACATCGAAACTCTCTGAACTGCGAGGAAACAATGGGTCACATGACGCCCTCGACCAATGATATTTCGTTTCATAATGACCCCACAGCATAATGTTGTTCGATATGACACTGAAATAAAACCAAAACAGAGCACCGTCGTTTGAAAAGTCGTTTAAAAAAAGGCTGTCGTCTTTTTGAATTGGCCGTTGTAATGACGACTCGACGGCTGCCTGGCTAAGTCTATGCCTTGCACACTGATGAAAGAGATGGACGAACAGATCGTTCACGTAAATAACTAGAAGACACATTGTGAGTGTGGTTTATCGAGAAACATTCCTTTTATCACAAGAGCTTGCAGCTGCGAGCTGCTGGCCTTGTCTGTATAACTCTTAACAGGTACTCAGCCAAGAAATATCTGGTGTGGTGACAGTTATTCCTAATTTCGTTGAAGATGTATTTTTTTATATTGTGTTGCAGCTGAAGCGAGACAGAATGGGGCAGTGTCAGGGTATTGATTTCAAAGTGATTGACCTTGGAATGGGAAAACGCTTCTTCACAGAGAAAGTGGCTATGGATGAGATCCTTGGGACCAATGGATACCATGCCCCTGAGGTGCTACTCGATGAATCACATGACTTCCGTGCTGATGTCTTCATGCTTGGCATCACCTTCTCCGTCTTGGTAAATCAACTCAATTGGAAGCAATGTATTGTAACAATATAATGTCAGTGTCATTTATTTTTGCCCAGAATGAACCAAATTTAACATTTTCAACAAGAGGACCGTTTTATATTGACTGAGTCCCTGATTACGTACTGCTCAGCGGCTGTAATACCAAGGTGTGAAATTCTTATTGTGACTCGGATGATCACGTTAAATGGCAGTCCAATCTCTGAAAGGGGATGCACCCGACCTGGTAGCTCAATAATACCTTCGTCCCAGGGGTGTGGGTTTTGCAGTCCGGTCTGGGCAACTGGTTTGTGCCAAGAGGGCGCTGGCACTTAAGGGTAGTTGGCCAATCATCCTCATCTATCGCCGTCGCGATATCACCTCGTTGTTGAAAGTGACATTAAACCACAATATTACCATTTCATTTGCACACGACCCGAAAGGCAACCTGAATGCACAGCTACTAAAATTATAAACATCATGAATATTACCAAGTCTACCAAGCGATTTTAAGACATTTTCATGACTCAGTGGTTTCCAAAGGAAGGTGTTTCTGCTGTTGGTGGAAACATCATCATAACTCAATAAAGTATCTAAGTGAGAAAGTTTTATAGTATCAACTAGTCAAGGTCCCCTAGCCTGATGGCTGCGGGCGCTGTTTACATGTTACTGATATTCAATAGTCTCGCCTTCAGGTCTAGGAGACCTCAATGTCTTGAACTGGACAGGCATCCCAGATTTGGGATGCTCCAATCACAAGCCGTCACTCTCGGGTACTTTTGAGTTGTTGTCTCTCATTGGTCAGTTCTACAATTTCTGAAGAACTTGTCAAACCGGACGAGTGATTTTTATGAGCCGGGCACACATTCTACTACGCCCCGATTTGTATTTTCACGCTGAGTGGCACCGTTAATCACACAGTCGGCGAGAGAAGCAGACACACAACTGGTTCTTTTTAACTGACTATTACCTAAACATACTATTGTGCAGCTAAGCAATTAAAGCGCTTGTTGTGGTGCCAATTTGAACTTTTGAGACGCCCCATAATTCCAGAACACATTCAATGTGTTCTCATTGGCAGCCGACCACTACAATGTCTAGACGTCACATAGAACCGAGGGTGCATATCACAAGCCAGTTCCATGAGCCAGACACGTGCAATTAAGGTCAATCTGGGTCACAACCTTTGCGTTGATTGGTCACGAAGATTAACGAACGTGTCTAATGAATATTCGGACGCGCCACTTTTAGAGCTGGTCGTGTCGTAGACTCAAGGGCGAGAAGCGTAGCGGAACCCCTGGAGTCTGGGACGCAGACTAGTATCAACTACAATCGGCATTCTGCTCTGTTTTTGTGTGACTACAGCTACATGGTCCTATGTTTCTGAAAGGCAGCTGCCTGCCCAACTTGCTGCTGCAGATCCATGAGGCCAAGCACCGTGGAACTGCTGGGCGCCTCTTGTTTGATGCTACAATTGGCCCCTCAATTGATGTTAATCTTGACCTTCCCTTCCCAGTCCGCAGTATGCTATGGTATGTGTATTTTTGTTTGGTGGACGATATACCACTGTCTATTGAAATCATAAGTATTACTAGTAATGATAAATCCTTTAATTTACACTGCATAAAATATACTGGGAACTTAAACAGTTTGACAAGTTTGGCCAAACTGTTTCCTTATAATCAAAAGCTAACATATCTTTAGTCAGTTGTTCAAAGATGACTGCTTTCAAACAGTTGTGGACCAGACCAACACATATGCAACCTAAAAGTTTATTTTGGTAATATGTATCCTTAAAGAAACTTAAGTCTGCAAACTCGGGTTTTTGAGACGGCAAGCTGAGTTGGCCGTCTTAACCATATCCAAAAAGAATGTTAAGTCTCCTAGCGAGCTCAACTGTGAGTCAGCTTGGTAGCTGACTTAGTTTGCAAGCTCAAACTTAAAATGGCAGTCCAGTGGTTATATTTCCAGGAGAATGCTTTCACAGATATAAATATGAACCAAAACATAATCAGCCGTTCATTATTTATGACACCAATTTTTATTGAGATATTTAAATCATTTACGCAGCTAGCTGTTTTCATGAAAATGAAGTGGGAAATTCTTCGGGTCGCTTTGGAAAGACTTATTTTCAAGAAAGCGAGGCAGCTTGCAGTAGTCTAGATCCGAATTGTGGTTTGCAGGATAATCTGAGTGGAAAGGAGTTACCAAGTGAATAAAATATTCATGCACGATTGGTTATGTTACAGATAAATTTCTTAAACTTCATTAATCAAAACAACGGCGCCAAGATTTGCATTTCAATTGTTTAATGTGAGGAAAGCAGGTACCAAGTTTACAAGTCTATGAATCCACTTCATGATAATATGGCAGATATTGAAAGTGCCCCCAAAGCACACCAACGATAAGCTTTTTTGGCAATAAGCACTCCGTTTTATGCTTCAAAGACAAAGTCACTTCATAGACAAAGATGTGCGGTGACCGAGCCACATGCAAATTCCAATGGGACTGTCAAGCAACTAATCTCAGCAAGGAGTGGACAAAAGTGTGTTTTCATCGTGGAATTATAATGTTATTAGTGCAAGCATCGTTGATGGAATTATTTATCCCTCGTGTGGAACAGCCTTGATTATATTGCCGATTATTATACATCCTAAGCGTGGATAACAAACAATGCCGCTGCTTGAAGTGCTGTGAAATGTGTTATTGAAACTCGTGGTCAATGGCTAAACCATTACATGCTTGATATCACATATTGTACAGTGTGGTTGATCAAAGGTGAGTGATATATTCACAAACAACGTGTTCAAGGCTTTTCCTTTTTAATTTGACAAATGATAATGACGTTAGACTATAAAAAATAAAAATTGACTACAGACTTGTCAGTTATCTTGATTCTTTCGTCTAAATTGATTATTCTTCATTTTATTCAATTTTATGTCTAATGAACACTTAAAAACATATTTTCATTTTTTCATGTTAGAAACAAAATTATAGTCATTAGTTTGTGTTTTTGAGCTGGCGGTCTCAGCCGAGTTCTTTAACAATTTGTTTTCTGGATACGCTTGAGTTGGCAGACAGCTAGGCTAACCAACTCGACGATCAAAGTTGAGATTCTTTATGGAGGTTTGTGAGATGTGACTTGCACCCCACATAGCAACTAAATTTTGACTTTGTTATGGTTCAAGTTTTTCAACAGTCATTATTGTAATAGCTAATGGCAGTAAAAGAAAAACCGTTCCTCATATGATTACTGATATGTCAGGAGGGCGTTTGGCTGTAAAGAAGTGTGGGATTTAAGCAGACTAAAATGAGACATTTAATACTAATAGAATTGGAGTCCCTGAATGAGGCTGTTGTGTAGACCAGAAGTCATTCAGACATGAGGGTTTAGTAGTAGATGCAGCGACCTACTCAAGATGGCAGTGGCACTATGCACGCTGTATCCATCATTGTGTTGTCATCCTGGTGCACTCGCTACTGATATTGCTTGTATTCTATTTTAAACAATGTAACAATTGTAGTGACATGATCAATGCACATGAACCAAGCTGACTGATGAGGATGATTGGTCATCATAAAGTGTTGAGTGGCTTGTTGTCACAGTAATGGTGAGTGGCTTGTTGTCAGTAATGGTGAGTGGCTTGTCACAGTAATGGTGAGTGACTTATCGTCACAATGCATGTTATAATGTGCAGTCAGATGCTTGCCAAGCAGGAGAGACGCAACCT
Source organism: Urechis unicinctus (assembly GCA_034190875.2). Lineage (NCBI taxonomy): Eukaryota > Metazoa > Annelida > Polychaeta > Xenopneusta > Urechidae > Urechis > Urechis unicinctus. Next base: position 38,856,569 of record CM067348.1, on the reverse strand, counting down.
GAGTTTGCCTGAGGTGGTGGCCATCTGCCGAGAGCAGGCGTCCATACTTGTGGAGCAACGCCAAGATGTTTCTACTGCCCTCCTGTCCTCTTCCAGTACCAAGGTATGTCTATTTTTATTTGTACTACACCCAGTCAATGAAATTTTAGCTTTGCTGATGACACAATATACCAAGAAGTTAATCGCAAATTAATCCAGTCATTGAGAAGAAAGCTAGTTCTAATAAAAGATTAGTGAATGCCAACAAGTATCAGTGGCTGGTTGTTCTTTGTTTATATGGAGATTCTGCCCAACTCAACCTGTGTGTTATTTATAATAGAGTTCTACAAGGTCACATTCATCTGGTTATGACACAGATGGGCAGCTACCTTCAACCAGGAGGAAAACAAAACAGGTAAGTTCACAATCATTTGATTTTGCTTGCATTAGTGGTTGCTTGAGGGTTACACGTGATGTTGACATCGTCTTACTATGCTATCCACTACATAACTTAATACAGAAGGAGAAAAGAAGTAGTGGCTCAAGACCAACCACTCCACCCATTGTTGGCAGACGCAGTAACAGGCTCAAGAACATCCCACAGTCAGTCATGGATAAACTCACTCCTAGGCGCATAGCCATTGTGAAGCGTTTGGATTGCTGTGCAGTGGTGTTAGATAATGAACCTCCTGCAAAAAGGACTAGACAAGCACTGAGGCTGATGTAGTGGGCTGATGTAGACAGACAGTTGCAAATGGTGTTGAAAACAACACCTGGTGTGTTGTGGAGTAGTGGCATCCCATGTGTGATCACGGAGGACATGCCATCATTGTAGAATTGTGTCAACAAAGGAAGTTCTAGGTGATGATGCATGGTGTGAATCAATCGATGTATTTATTCATTTGTGTTGGATATGGTTGAATTTGCCTTTTTTTCAAACTCATTAGGAATGAATTAATTGATTATGATTGGTTCTTTGTGCTTGCTGTTGGAAAAATGTGCTCTGTAGTGAATGTGGGATGTGGTAATTTAAGGTTTATAAGTTTTATAACAATAATCTTAATGTCATATGAATTTTATTTGGTATATTTAAATAACTGTTGTTGTTTGTTACCATACAAATTATATTTTGTACCAACAAACGTTCCTTTCTAGCATATAGAGAGGATTTCGAGTTGATAAGGAATTGATAATGTTTACAAGTTTTATTAGCTTTTAAGATTGATTTGAGGAATGTTAGCATTGTTTCTTCTTGACTATTATACTTGATTTTTTGGGCATATGTATTGGAAGGAATCTAGTTTGCTGTCCTTAAGCTGTATATTGATGAGCAGCTTTGATTTGTCGTTCAAATGAATGTATGGAGCAAACCTAAAGTAATATTGTCATGGCACTATTTTGCGGAAGGAGACCAATTTGAAGTTTGTAAAAGAATGGGGCTGAATACAGGCATACATATATTATGCCTGGTTTATTGCATCTATCAATCCTGTTTTATCATTCCTATAGTATTATTCTTAAATGAAACATATCTCTGACATGTTTACTATTTTATTTAGTTTCATTCACTCAATGTAGTTTATAATTGCTGTGCAAATAAACTTACAGCCATCAACAAACCAAATCTCAAAAGTTGGGTGGCCATAGTTTGTGGTCTGGTTTGATGAACCAATGTGAAGTTAATTGGCTGTGGTTCCAATCTATAAGTCTATAATTCTGGCTTAAGTGAAAATGGTCTGTTGTGTAAGTAATCTGCATTTTTATTTTTATCTATCTTTATCAAGAGTACTATAACTGGTCTCTTTGTAGCCATATTCCCTGTAAGAAGCTTTCATGAAAAGTGTTTATGTAGGTGCATATGGATATGTGTGAGATTTTCACTTGGGATGACCACTTAAGTTCCTCTATCAAACAATATTCTGCCAATTATTACAACTACTTTACTTCCGTGTATAATAAAATTAATGTCATTGATGTTTTATTATATAAAATCTTAATAATGATTGATGTATCACATATTTGGCCCTTACTATTGTGCAGTGTGTATGTGTGGTTGATAAAAGCAGAAGGTTGCTACTCTTTTGCTTGATTTTTTTCTACAAATTCAGTAGGCTGTTTTTGAGTGTTTGTAACAAAATATTGATGATTCAACTCTTATAGATTACTATCAGGGTAATGGTAGACAACTAGAGTCCTATAGGCCTTGAACCTCTCCTACTTATGACATGAGTTTTATAAACAATGCAACTGGGTTTAAATGGTGCATGACATTTCCAGTACTTACTCGGGAGTGAAAGGTCATGCAAAAGCGTACGAGATGCATTCATGCAACTCGCTCTGTAAACGAGTTGCAATAATGCATCCCGGGGCGCCGGTCGCGAGTTGCATTAATGCAACTCTTAACAGTGACCTCCGACCGGTGACGTTTCTTGCGTTAACCAATATAATCCGATGTGCATGTCATCATTGAACTTTGACCCTGATAGTGGGGTACACATTACATAATAAATATTCATCATTTGAGTTAGTTTTATCCAATTACACGCAAATATAGGATAGGCGGTTTCGACTTTTGGTTTCGAGTCGGCGTTCAAAATGGCCGCTCGTGCGTTTGTAAACAATGTCTAACTCGTTAGTCTTCAGCCGTGCCATGATGGGCCATGGCGACGGTAAAACAGTTTTGGCGAGAGATCGAGCACTGCCAACTTTCATCCAGTGAGCCTAAACATGGCCCCATGGTTATCTATTAGAGAGATTGATCTTCGGATCTTTCTGCTTCACTTGAACTCTTATATGTATGTATAAGAATTTCCCAGATTAATTCCGGTAAGGGAACCTATATTAAACATCAACTCCGGTCACGCATGTTAATTTTGACATTGAAACTTACTGACTATCATAGGAAGTCTTATTGGGTAAACATAGTAAAAGAGATTTTTATACTTTTTCTCTAATAACTTGGTGGTCATCTAGGGTAGATTTATTATTTGTTAGTAGCCATCACAATAAGAGGGGTCCATGTGTAATTTGGGAAAGGTAGCTTGTTCAATAAGAAAACGTGCCACCAAAGTTAACGATCAGACAGACAGACCAAAGCAAATGTAAATGATAAGCTCTGCTCAAAAGCAGAGGTTAAAACCTAAACGAAATGAGTATGGCCCAAATTTCAACAAAAATGCATTTTCAAGGAAATAGTCCACTACGTTGTCACCTCGTTTGAGGTGATGCAAAACCCCTTGTATCTTATTTCTGTTGGCCACTTAGTGTGAAAAACTTTGCCTCACTTATTAAAACCAAATTTTGAAAGGATACCCCTCCCCTTAGAGGTTTAAAAACTCTCCCCTTCCAACATCCGTCTGTCTTTGTATGTCTACATCAAAAATTAACTTATTGGTGATAAAATTAGGTCCATAATATTACCGAGATACTTAATTGTAACTTTGAGTATTTATTCCCCAAATAGGCTAGCTGATACAAGGTGTGTTTGCATCTCTCATTGTCTGAGATTGTTATATCATGACACAGTTTTTCTTTTAAATGAATTCATGAAGGTTGAATATTTGGGCACATCGATTTTTTTGCAATTTTTTAAGCTGTTCAATAAATGGTTCAGTCTGAGGTTGACACAAACTGTTTTCCGACTGCCAGGTACAAGTGGCTCAGCTTGGGCAACATTTGAAAGGTGTAATAATATCCCACGCATGCGTCACCTAACAGAGACAGCGGCAGACTGTCAATCCACCCATTTAGTTGATCTCTTTTCCCCTTGTTGTTGTCCCTACAAAGCGCATATCCTGCCCACATCGTGTTCGAAACAGCAACTTGGCTAGGGTTCTATTGAACCGCTCAACGATATCCAGACCACGGTGAGCCTCTTCTGTTTCAAGAGCGCCCAGTAAGAGTGACAACATGCTTTACCAGGAGCAAGATCAACATGGACAACTTTGCATCATAGTAGGGGCAAAGAGCACTAACCATCTAAGCAGTGGCTCGATCTCTCTAGGTGTTGACTACACAGGCACCCAAATCAATTCATTAAACGAGCGCGTTCCCGCGCGACAGTGACACATATAACGATATATATGGCTGACAACATGCCTATTTTCCGCGAATCCGCGGATTACGTGGCCGCCAGGGTCCATTGGGAGCCATTAATCCGCAGGGGGCCTTTGCGGCCCCATGGCCCCAGGCAAATTTTCCTCTTTTTTTACAAAATCCTGTTGACATCCCTGCATCAACCTCTGTCAAGGCATATATTGACTGCGTGGTTAGCCACCATATAACACACTAGTATTGGTGTGCCGTTAAACCCTATACTTACCTTTTTTGACCGCGTGGTAGACAATCCTGGGATAGAGGGGGACAGGTCTGCCTTGTGTACACTGTGTGCGCTGGGACATAGTCAATTTTGCATCCATGATCATGTACACATAGCCAGGTCTGTAGCTAGTGGTTCTGCTTCCTCAGCTGCATGGTTTGCAATACCATAGTTGACATTCTTATCAAATAAGTAAGTATAGGGTTTAACGGCGCACCAACAATATTAGATGGTGCCTACAAAGGTATATATGAAGAGATAAGATTGACCTGATTGTAGCCGGTGACATTTTTACACTACTCAGACGTCCTGATTGAGCAGCCACCTTCTAGGATAAATGGGAAAAATAGAGTTATCCATGTGGATGAAAATTACATTCTCAACGTTGCTGTTTAAACCGTGCAGACGTGAATGACTCACACTTCCAGCCAGAGATCAACAACTCTCCTAGCGTGTCTGAAAGGTCCTTAGCAACATTTGCCTACATTTGCTGATGGGCGACACCATTAAGTTCTCTAACCTCATTCCATGTTGGTCAGCCACTCTGGTAGAATTGTTTGTGACCCTCAAGAATCTCCAGAGCCTTCTGCTTCGGATTCGTCCATGACACTTGCCCCTATCCTTCTCTTAATTGTGTTGCTTTCATCTGATTTGTCAAAACTCCGGTACTGTCCATTCGCTTGATCCTTGTTGGTCTTCCAGAGATCATCACAACAGTAGAACACGATTTCAAGACCAGAGATCTTGATTAGTTTGGGTTTTTTGAGCGGACAATTAATGACTCGTCCTAGGTTCTTAACAGGAGCTGTTAGCACTCGTGGACGTAGCCATACAGGACGTCTGAGTAGACGTCTATAAGCATATCATCGTCCGACCGGGGCTAGTGTGGACTGCTCCAGGCACAATAACATCAGTGTAACTAAGATTGTGGAACAATTCTCGGAGCTGGTGGTTTTGATCAGTGGTTGCAGGGATGTTTGAAACGACAACCGACTGTTGGATACCTTGGGATGCATGGAGTTATCATTTCGACCTATGGTAGGACATGTTATAGCCACTACCGTGTATTTAAATAGAAGACATATGCTTAATTTATTAAAGAATACTCGTCAAGACAGGGTTTAAAGCAGATTGTGGCAGAAAAAAGCTGAGGATGATGCAGTCTATCTCGCAGTGGGTGGATAAGTCTTTTCTTCCACAAGTTCCAGGTTGCGATCTGTTCTCCATGTGTTTGTTCGAGAAAGAAGAATTATTATTTGTTTGTAGATTTGGATTTTTGGAGGACTATCCAACATCTAGAAACATGCCCTTCTCTATGTACCTCTCCCAGGTGCATTCCTTGACATTTTGTATAGTGGTTAAAATAAGTCTAACTGATGATACATCTCGAAACACGTGTTTATGGTAAATCATTGATAAGAGTTGCAGGGTCTTCTAATCATCCTTAATCAAATTTGTTCTTGCAGTAACTAGATGTGAAGTACAGTACCTTGATTTGCCTACTCTGGAGGTCAGGTAGTCGTTGCGGTGGAAATAGATAAACAAATTAATTATGCTGGACTTGATGGCGACAGCCAATTAACTATCTTAAGACGCATATAAATTATTTGGGTGTGTGTGGAATTAATCAAGCATACCACTGTACATAAATTATTCGGGGATGAATGGAATAACTGAAGAATAATAATAGCATCTCAAAGCTAGATGGATACTGATACGTCGCGTTAGAATTACACCAACCCACAAAAATACATAATCAGATTGATATTATTTCACTTTTCTCAGAGATAACGATTTAATAATATTTCAATTTTTCCTTAAAATGCAGTTTGGAGCAATGAATTTCACCTTTTAAGAGATATGTTACACCAGGGACTGAAGCAGATAGTAATTCGCTAAATGTATTTAGCCCTGCGCGGACGTATCATTTCTATATAGACTAACAGTTCATAGAGTGGACGTCCAGTAGGGCTTTCCGTGAACCACTTTGTCACACGCTATCGTCCGGTACCGAACCTCGAGCTGCGTTCTCCCCAACTCATTCGATCCCATCCTACCCTGCTCCCTTCCCGTCCGATGGGCCGCTCCAAAACAAATTTTGCTTGGCATGCTCTGCTACACTTTTGAATCAGAAGTTACCCTTTCACAACAATGCCTGCACAAGCAAAACAAACGAAGGAGCTTTACGACACCGCCAAGCCGCATGCGCATTCTGCCCACGTGACTTTTCGTTGTCCAATCAGCTTCCACGATCTCGTGTCACCGCCAAGCTCATATTTTGTGTGAAATGCAACAAAGTGATCTGCTATGAATGTGTTGCGGATATTTACATCTACTTGAGCGCGACTGTCCGTCACTGAAGTGTTTCTGATCACTAATCCGGTCACCGATGTGAGGGATTGTTATCAAAGGATATATCAACCAGCTTTCAGTGGAAATGACCTGGAGTGAATGAAGACTTCTTACCGAATCAGGACGCCATTTTGCCAGGATGTCGGACTCTTTCGTCGAAGTTTTCTGACGATTTTGATAACCCTTCCGACTTAAGTTTACTCTTAGTATTTATTTGTGACAGCTTAATTAAAAGTGAAGTGCCAATTCGGGATTATGACGACCTCAAATACAACATTAGCCAACTTATGGGTCAATGATTGTGAGTTGACTTGGTTTACTTCCAATGCACCTGCCGCTTTCTAAACACACCAGAGATCATAAACTCAGGATGCCATGTGGTTCAGACAGGGAAATATTTATTTGTGAAACGGGCATATATTGGCCAGTAGTATAGTAAGCGGGATTCATTAAGTCTTATTGCAATGTGATGCTTGTAAATAACCACAACGGTTCGAGCACAACATAGACTAGATGGCGAGTTAAAGCTGTTGTGGCGAGTTTAAGGGCCTACATCTCGAAGTGGTATAGATCTATTTAAGCATCCTTTTCTTCGAAAATTGAGATTGCTGAAAGAAATACCACTGAGATCAAGTCTTATTTTGTGCATAGGAGGCTCACCTAAATGATATATTTACTGAGTATAATTCATTGTGATTTTTATGTGATTTATTTAAAAGTTACAATTGTTTATTATTCATTTAAATATCTGTTGGTAAATTGAACAGAAACTGCAGCTCGGTATGACTCCTAGTCACTATTAATTGATGTTCTGCAGAACACTTCCTTTTCCTTTGTAGCAGGACAAGCAAGTCCCCTAAAGAGTATAATCACTACGCCGTCCAAGACTGGCGGTTCTGGTGGTGGTTTGAAGGAAGAAATGTTGCAGTTTTACAAGGAGGCCGGCCTAGATTCAGTTGCAAAAGAGGTAAGTTAATTATTGATTGCTCAAGATTTTAGTTCAAGTGGTTATTACAGATATCATCCAGAACTATGATCACTATTGCTATGTTTTTAATTGCATTAAAAATGCATTAAGTACTTAACTGGCCAATATTTTGAATTATAGGCTGGAATACTGGACCTCAATGGTGATCTAACAAGCTTCAAACAAGAACCAATCATTCAACCAAAAACACAGAGTAAGTTACCACACTGACACCTTATACATGGCTCGATATTGAGGAACATCCGACACAAGCACAAGGAGCTTTCATACGCGGTTGTTCAGTCAAGAGCACGTCTGATCAGACTGGCATATTGTTTCAACATAACTGGTAGGAGAGAAGGGACGAGAGTGGGGACAGTCAGATATCAGGGTTTGAAATTGGGGAGTTGGGGGCGTGACCCCCAAAATTGATCTTTTCTTGATCTTGAGTTGCGCTATTCTAAAATCAAGTAAATTCTCACGCACTGACATAGCCCTGCATGAATGTTTCATTCTATACAGAGGTCGTTATCATGCTAGTGCTGACCTGGAGTAAGACCACAATCTCGATTAAAGGAACAGTTAATTTGCAGATGTAGATAAGAGCCTTGGCACACTTCAGTGGCATCTGTATTATTACTGTGACATTTTAGACAACGGTATGGGAAACCAATTATCACAGAAAAATGTGTCCATTGTGTTGTGGTGGCATCATTCAAAACCGAACCAAGCAAATACAAATGGCCAATAAAAGTGGTTGGGCATGTGCAACACCCTGTCATGAGTGTGATGCAGTTTCATTAGCAAGCTTGTCCTGAAAAGGAAGGTGTTAATCAAGGAAACAGTTTGAAAGTCAACACGCTATCTTATTGATTGTGTGTGATTGCTCGTGGCGTTTATCCGGCTGATGGAGCAGTATATGAAGTGATGGGATGGGGATAACAGGGCTTCAAAGTGATGTCATCTTAATCCCTATTTGGGCTATCAAATTTTTTGTCTACTAACCGCAATTGACAGGTGCATAAATAAGTCAACGTTGATCCCTGTTAAAACTATGACAAATATGATCCGCTCTCTAAATATTCTGTTCAGCATTAGCGATGTGATTCTTCTTTTTTAAATGGAACTGTTGATCATGGATTTATGAGTAATGGAAACATGGTATAGAGGTTATGCATTGAGGCTGAAGCCTTTTTGTTGATGGCTGAATGGTTTTAAAAATTAATGCATAATGTAATAGCATCATAGTTCACCGACAGAGCCATATTATCTTAATGTTGAAAGCCATGTCATACCTGAATGTTTCATTTAATTTTAAGTTCAGCTTGTTTGATAATTTACCAACACTTGACTATTCTGGGTAATCTGCAGCCATTCAGATGATTACTGTGCCCGTCCCTTCTCCGATCCGAGCAGGAAGTGTCCTACAAACAACCCCAAAGCAAGTCAAGGTCACATCAGGTTCTCCAATGGTAAGATAGCCAGCGACAGTTTTATTAACATGGAAAAATACATTTAATTGCTTGTTGTCTTACAGTTTGGTTGAAATGTTATAGTAAGCCTAAGGATTTACTTTATAATCATCTTATTCTTGTTTTATTTCCATAGCTGATCAGTGCAGCCCAACAGGGTACTGCTATAGTGCAGAACAGTCAACTTATTGGTACCCCTAAGATCTCGACGCCGCAGTACGTAGCTACTCCCGTTCAGATTCAGTCGCCCTCGCCTAACTGGGGCAGGAAACGAGCTTCTGATTTCTTGGAAGTGCCTGACTCTGATGGGTAAGTCAACATAGTATGGCATCAGCATAGTCTAGTTGTCCTGCCTTTTAAGTCATACTGCCACTATCATTTTATAGTCATTTAAGTTCCTTAAATGTGATACACAGGCATGTTATTTGAATCTACATTTGTTGCAGGAAACGGAGGAGGAGTGAAAAGGGAGGTAAAGGTCTGCGTCATTTCTCTATGAAGGTCTGTGAAAAGGTGCAGAAAAAGGGTGTGACATCATACAACGAAGTGGCAGATGAACTTGTGGCTGAGTTCACAGACCCTGCCATCAACCTGCCAGATCAGGTACATTTCTCCCTCACATTACTCGAACTGCATGATTTTCCTTGGTTGAGTTGTCTTAGTTCACCTCTGTGTGAATGAATGGCACACAGTAGACAAATGATATTAACTTATTGTGTGGTAGGGCTATGACCAGAAAAACATCCGGCGACGTGTTTACGATGCTCTCAATGTTCTTATGGCCATGAACATCATCTCCAAGGAGAAAAAAGAGATCAAATGGATTGGTCTTCCCGCCAACTCGGCCCAGGAGTGCCAAAATCTTGAGGTGCCCTATCACCTACTATATCATAACATTTCCTTTAGCAAATCACATAGTTAGCTCTATTCTAACTGAGTTTGCTTTAGTATAGTATGATAAATTGGAATGTTTTTGAAGTGTGTGTGTTTGTTCACTATGTTTAGGCTCTGTGTAACAAAACATGTATGTGTGTTTTTCAACAAAACATGTATGTGTGTTTTTCAACAAAACATGTATGTGTGTTTTTCAACAAAACATGTATGTGTTTTTTTAACAAAACTTGTATATGTGTTTTCATCAAAATGTGTACGTGTTTTTCAACAGAACGTGTATGTGTATTTTCAACAAAATGTGTAAGTGTGTATTTCAACAAAACGTGTGTGTGTGTTTAGACGGAGAAGCAGCGGAGGATAGAGCGGATCAAACATAAAACCCAGCAGCTCCAAGAACTCATTCTACAGGTTAGTCACTGGTCTCTGGCTCTGTTCATGTTGGGTGCCACAATAGATTAGTAGTATCCGGTTTGCCTTGTCCTGGTTTACACTGGACATAAGACACATCATCGCTGGACCACTGGACATAAGACACATCATTGCTGGACATAAGGTACATCACTGGACATTATTGCTGGACATAAGGCACATCAACACTGGACATGATAAACACAGTGACAGTCACATCACTTGGGTAAAGACTTATAGCAGGCACCTGTATTGATGACTGGTGGGAATCTCCTGCCCTGTCTATTGGTTCTCATCATTTTCCAACTATCCACGTGTAATAACTCTCCCTGTCTACACTATGTCTGCCATATATGAAGATAGACTACCACCTCTATTAAGTGGTTGCAATCCCATGCCCCTTTCCTTGTACTCTGGCATGTCGTAAGAGGCGACTAATAGGGGTATGTTGGCCATGGGTTACGAATGTGTCGGTGGAACTTGGTTGTTGAGTGGAACGGTCCTTTCGAGGGCCATATGTGCAATATGCCACTTGGGTACATATTTCACCCTATCAGGTGGTGGTGACTTGCCGTGAGATAGTCCTTGCATTTTTATCTTATTTATCTCCTTAAATAAGATAAAAATGCCCCTGTGGGTAGAATAGGTCCACCGTATCCTCCTGGATGTCGTTATAGGCGACTTATAGGGGGCAACCTGTTGGCCGTAGGTTGCGCCTTACCTCACCCATGCCTCTGCTCGGCTCTCGTAGTAATGCTTGGTATGTTGTGCTGCATACTTATCATTTTGACTGATCATGAACTTGGTTTTGTGTGATAGCAAATAGCATTCAAACGCCTGGTGGAGAGGAACCGACAGGTAGAACAGAACCAGGGAGTCCCTACCTCCAACTCAGCTATACAACTTCCATTCATCATCGTCAACACTAGCAAGAAAACTGTCATTGACTGCAGCATCTCTAGTGATAAGTGGGTGTTCTTGATACTTGTAAAAACAGGATTTTTGACCCATCGATACAGGGTTGAACACTGATGCATTTATATTTTTGTATTGTAGTACTTGCATTGTTAAGTAGTTATTCTCACACCCCAGACTCTGAATGGCCATTCTGTTGAATATGTAGTTGTTCAAGATTATGAAATATTGGTGAAATCATCCCCGTATTCAAGATTGAGCTTTCGGACGCAACTGATTTGTTTACATTGTAGAAGTGCATTGAGTGTAAACAATGAACCACCACCTCTGTTATTGTAATCTTGGATGTTCTATCGTTGGAATAAGTTTGTTGAGGTTTGATCTTTGATTGCAGATATGAGTACTTGTTCAACTTTAACAATACGTTTGAGATCCATGATGACATAGAAGTGCTGAAGAGAATGGGTCTAGCATTTGGTCTCGAGAAAGGCTTGTGTTCTGTGTCCGACCTCAGTAGAGCTGTCAAGATGGTACCCAAAACACTGGAACCTTATGTTATGCGTAAGTTGCCTTTAAGAGAATATTGGTGAGGTGTTTTATATATGTGTGTGTGTTTGTGAGTTTATTTATATATAGGTATGCATGTCGTGTTCTATATACAAACTTGATCACATGGCGGGCAATGTATGATGTTGACTTGTATTTCGGTTTGCTGTGGTAGAACTGGCCAACCAGAATGGCACAGATCCCATGGAAGCAATTCAGTCAACCAGGTGGGTCAACAGGAACATGTCTTATCAGCCTGTTCCACTTGCTGCTAAAACCACCACCAGTCAACTACCGCTGATTTCAACCTTGTATAACCTTTTGCCTTCTCTGTATGTTTTGTACAGTTCCATGCCTGGACCAAGTCATGACCAGTCGCTTGATGCCGAGGTTGCCATGGTGACAAATGCAGCGACAGTGGGCATTTCTCGACAGTCAAGTGCGGTGTCTTTGTCTCGTGGAGTGGATAGCCCTGATGAGGATGGCTTTTCTGATGAAAGTGATTCTGAAGACAGATGCAGTCCCATTCTGGAGATCTAGCCACTTGCCTCATTCAAGGGATGCGGAGTAGTTTATGCAACCGTGACTTTTGCTCGCTGGCTAGCGGAAACTTATTGTGGCAGCTGGCGGGTAGACACTTTGATGTAGGTGCTAATTGCTCTGTAGGGTACTTTCATGTTGTGGTGATGACAGAGCCTATTCTGCTTCTGGACAAATGCCTTATTGGATGAACTCGGCTGCTGTGGAGGGGAAATGTGTGGGTGTCCTGAGGCACGCTAGCAACTGACTCCACCTGCAATGGTTGTTAATGTAGACCTCGGACGGGTGCGATCATCAAATCAAGTTGCATATTCTCGCCTCCTCTAGTTGTGTCTTCATACCTGCATTGTACCCAGCCTCGTATGGCAAGTTATCCCAGACATATCTTATGGAGCTGAAACCCAGGTGTGTTTAAATGTGAGGGCAGGCAAAGTCGTCCACCGCAATACCTGCCCTGCTGGGAAGATTGACAAGATGACTTGCAGCTTCTGCATCTCAAGTAACCCGGCTTCTTGTTGATTCTTTATAGATTTTATTATGACAGCTTGTATGAGACACTCGATCTCTAGCCTCTTCCACCATTACTCCACACAAGTCTGCATTTGTTTCTTTGGTTGTATCTACATCAAATGGATATGTGCTAATGTTTTATGGCAGGTTTCTGTTGGATGGTTGCAAAGTTCACATATTGGGGGAATAGTTCACATTGATGCTAGAAAATTGTGATACAAGTCTGTGTGTCCTTGACTTTTTTTTCTCTGGCTACATGTGTGATTCCAACTGATCCACACATTATGAAAAGGTTGTGGAATCAGTTGAGAATGAATAGGGTCCCTGATCCACTTAGTGACTCTGTTTATTACTTTTTGTTAATCGAATACAACAATCCACCTTCTACAGACAACTTCTATTTATTACAACCTATATTGAGTGTGTAAGTGATTTCACTTCCATTAGCCGTTGTACATTTATCCAAGTAGATATATCATATCTGGTTGTATAAATAGCTGCAGGATTTCTGGAACCAGTATCCTGCTCCTGAATGGTTGCCTTTAGCGAGCCTCCTCTCTACAGCTGTTTCATTTGTCTAGCTTGGTGCAGGACATTCCCTTGGTGTGCTTGTCCAACTTGCCAATAACAATATCTATGTATCACCAACTCACCCTCTCTTCCCTGGCCTCTACACCAAATAGCAATCCCCTCTAATGATTTGTTTGGTCATAATCAAAGATGAGAAATAAATTAATTAGTGAAACATACAATTCATTGTCTGCTTTATATATCAGTTGTACAGCAAAACTTGATACACAGTCTTCTGGCACTGCCATGTCAGGTGGTGCCATGGAAAACACCGACTTCATATTATTCTCACATAAATAGGACGGGCTTCAAGAAACAAAATCAGCGGGAGAATTTTCTTGAGGTAGCCTTATGTCATTTGGTAGGGCTCTAAACTGGCCAGGGGTATATCTCTTAGGCTACTTGACATTCTCAAAAAAACATTATTAATCAATTATTCACAAGACTTGAGTGGGTTACCCTAAAATCGACAAAGTTGACAAAGTGATGCCAATATCCCACTTCAGGTTTTAGAATATAGATGTTGGCAATGAAAAATCGATCTTATTTTGATTATTTAAGTTCTGCTCCACAGGAACTTGTCATAAACCTTAGGTCTGCCATCTGGACATCTGTATAATTTGTCATTAAGAAAGCTCAAAATCATACATGAACATTTCTCATGATCTCGGCTTGCTAACTTAACAACTGCTTTGCATGAGGTTTGCCTTCAGTTATTTATTTGAAAAAACCCATGCTTATCCCTGTTTAAACTCAAGGGGAAATTGAAAATTTGATGACCTATAGCTATTTTGTTCAGGCCGGTGTGAAGGTTAATGAGACCTTGACCTAACTTTTACCAGGACAAAATAATATAACCTGAAAGCTTTGTTACCCTTTAGAGTGACAATGAATACAGTGTTAAATTATAAACGTTATGATTACGTGTGGTCATAACGTCTTTTAAATCATTTCAAAAGCAGCAGATCTCTAAATATGTCAGATTACATGGAATAAATATTTTATTGAATCTCCACAATCCATAAATGTTGGCACAATTAAGATGTATACATTCTAAAGAAAAATATTCCAACTTGCAGTATGCTTTCAAATCAGTCCACAGTAGACAATTAAAATAGCCCATATAAATCTAACATTTATTGCAGATAGGGCCCAGCATTGGCCAGCGAGATTTAAAGAGGCCAACTGTGATATGACGTTATGAGTCTGCTGACGTTCGCTTATGTGAATTCTACATAAAATTAATGATTATAAATGTATCCTTAAAATGGAACTAAACGAGTATATTATATCTAATCGAATTCATCAATTTCAAGGTGAGCCAAGGTCATCAATATCAAACTCGTTATCTGATTCCCATTCAGATATATTGATGGAGGTTTTGCCAACAGATCCCTGGGTGGCAGCCCCAGCAGGCTGGGCACCGCTTGGCACTTTGGACGAGCCCCACATACTTGTGCCATAGGTGTTGGTTGAGTAACTGGCTGTGTCTGCTGCCAAGCTGCTGCCAACAGGTCCTCCTCCTCCAACTCCCCGCCTACACCAGCCACAGATGGCTACAGTCAGTTTGTGCCCATGTATTGTAGATTTAATGTTATGACTCATCATTTGTTGTTGTTTACACGGTACATCAGTGCAGCATCCTACCTGGAGGAAGGCTTTGGGGCTTCCTCTTCCTCTTCATCTGATGTGATGAGAGAGAAGCTGTCATCTTCCTCAGACTTTGCTGCTTTGTTGACACCAGTGGCAGACACCTGTCCTTCGTGGGACATGGTGTTCACTCCACCTACCGGCTTCTTTCCTCGACCCTGATGGAAATCGTGGGAGTGAAAGAGTCATTCAATAATAGATGGAAATGATATCCCATCTGACAGCCAATAAGAGCGAAGTAGGAAATGATATCCCATCTGACAGCCAATAAGAGCTAAGTAGGAAATGATATCCCAATAAGAGCAAAGAAGGAAATGATATCCCATCTGACAGCTAATAAGAGCAAAGTCACAAGTAGAAAAGCTTGTTGTTTTACCTGTAGCTGGAGTTCAATGGACCGTGATAACTCGGCAACCATGCCGCCTTTAGGACGGGGTACAGTTATGGCCTTGGCAGGAGAATGGCTGGCAGCAGGATTCATATCTGATGCTTCTTCCAATTCACTGCAAAATCAAATACACAGCATTTACATGGAATCAACTCAATTTCAATAAGCCTGGCAGTTTTCCATTTCAGTGTCATTTCTTTATAGAAGAGTTTACTCCATCATTGGGATGAGAAGGACCTTCAGTGCTAACAACACTTGTGGTAGAGATGATCAGAGTCTCCTATTGACAGGCACTAGGAGTGCCCGTTAGCGTCAAGCTGACCCTCCCCCACTCACCTGATCTCTTCCAGGTTGTCCTCGTCCTCGTCCTCCTCATCCTCGTACCTCACCTGCTTGTTTGGTTTACCTGCTGCTGCGGGTGGCTCGGGTGAACCGGCACCCTCTGTTGTGTCATAATCGTCATCCAGGTCAGAGTCCCAGTTAGTGGAGGTCCTGTTCATTCAGAAGAGGTCATAAACAGGGGAAAAGGCAATACTGCTGAATCAGATAAGACTGGGGGCAAAGAAACTATTAAATTAATCATATAGATTTCCTCCTATTTTTGAATAGATATAAATCCATCTTGCAAGCATCAGACACATAAAAGCACATGTTGAACGCCCACATACGCAGTGAAGGAATGTCCAGTACTTGACACTGACACAGACGTAGCATTTCTATTGGTTCCTGGAGGACTCATGGCTCTTGGTGCTGGGCGAGGGGGTTGGGAGCTGTGCCGGGGTTGTGGCAGAGCAGTGCTAGGTAAAGGAGCAGATTGACCAAGGCGTGCTTTCTCAGACGATGGTCGGACAGGGGCACTTGTAGGTCGAACAGGTTTGGTAGCAGTGCCTATAAATGGAGGGGCATTGTAGTGCTGATCACCGTAATGGCAACCACGATTTTAGAAAAATAATCTATGATATCAAACTAGTTTAATAAAAACTGTGTGGCTTGAAAACAAAGAAATGCCATCATTGGAGATAATATGTCTTTTGTCACCAGTCTCCTTGGATTTTGTAGGTGCCTGAGATTTCACTTCTTCTTTAGCCAAAAGTTCCAACTGGTTAATATAGTGCTGACGAATCTCATAAAAGTTCTTATGTCTCTGTAGAAACAATCAGCAAGAGGCACTTACATGCTCCATTTATACATAGAAAACAACGAGACTGGAGTTAGTTTAGTGGATCACAATTCGCATATTATGTAAGTGAAAAAGAAATATTTCACTTGCTTGCATATGTTACTGAGAATGTCCTGTTTTTTATAGCCTGTGATTGTCTGGCACAGCCATTACTATAGTGAAATATTCGTAAAAAAAAGGACAACTGGACAAAGATAAATATTGTAAATAACGTAATATTTACTTTAGCTGTTTGTTGTCGCTCAGTTTTAAGTAAGTCCATCTTGCTCTTGAGTGTGGCAGCTGGGAGACCTTTACTAGTCTGTAAACCAAAGCATTCTAGCTAGAACATGACACGGTCATCAAGAGAGAAACACTACTGAGCCCGCTAAGATCCCGCTCCGATGAAGAAAGAGACATGTACATACTGAAGGCACCCCCCGCTTCTCAAGTTCCTGGACCAAAATCACTTGTAGCTGTGACTTGAGCTCACGGACAATGTGAGGGTTCTGTTTAATGAGGTCGGCCAGACGATTAGTACGAGCTTCGCTGATGGTCAGCGTCCTGCCCAGTCAACACACGCACCACAGCTCATATCATAACCATTGGGATTAAACTTGTCAAGTTCTATGAGTGCATTATGCAAGAATGATATACCCCATGGTAGGCAAGGTTCGTGTCCCAAATGAAGAGGTACCTTCTAAACTCTCTGTGACTTCAAGCTCTTAGACACAGTAAGAATAACTCATTTTCATTACAACAAATATGAGAGAGAATGCGAGGCAATTTATAAAAAGAAAGCTGACTAAGTATAGATAGAAAGAGAACATATTAACACAACTGTTGTAAGAGATGTCAGTTTGTAGACCGTCAGCCAGCTACCCACCTGTGGTCTCCTCCATCTCCTCCTCCTCCTCATCTTGTGGCAGCATGGGGCTGGGCGGTACGGTAACAGGTAGAGTCTTCTTAGGCGGACTTCTTGAAGCCTGCCACACACGCATTACAATGCCCACTTCACCTAGCACTCCATGCTGTCAGCTTACAGAACTAGATAGACACAGGCTGCTGACCAATCTTCACACCACAACGCATCAATGATCTGTTCAAGCTCACCTCAGGCATGTTGGAATCCTGCAACACCTCATCCTCACCACAATGTTTCTCACTCCCTTTGGCTTGCTAACAGAACAGACCATTGTGGTTAGTGAACTTGGCGACAAAGATGATGGCGTTCTCCTTTGCCATATTGTCTATGATGCAGAACGGAGCTCAGTACATCAGTATCTATAACAAGACTAACCAGTCTTCTCACCCGCATAAGCCTCTTCAATCCTATTCATTGTCTCACATAAACCATCCTGGATGAACTGTATGCTTATGTATCATCTCATATGCATGAGCCTCATCAAGTTACCTGTATGAAGCCCTTTTTTCCAAATCTATGATTCAACGGTATAAACACCTGCACTCTTTACCAGTCTCCCCGGCAAACACCTCTGTATTCTTTATCATTGTCTCACCTGTATAAAACTGTATCCTTATTATTCTCACCTGTTTAAAGCCATATATCCTAAATCATTGTCTCACCTGCATAGACTTCAGTATTCATTATCATTTTCTCATGTTTAAAATTGTATTTTAAATCCTCTCGTCTGTATAAACCCCTGTATTCTTTATCATTGTATCACCTGTATAAACCTCAATATTCTATATTTTCTCACATATATGAAACTGTATTCTAATCTTCTCCCCTGTATAAACCCCTGTATCCTGAATTATTGACTCACCAGTATACAATTCAGTATTCTTTATTATTCGCTCATTCTAAATCATTGTCTCACCTGTATAAGCCGCTGTAGATCTTCCACTTGCTGCTGGTAGGTGTTTTCGGCCGCGCCTTTACGGTCACGCTCGCGCTCCAACTCTGTCATGCTTGAATCAAGTGCCATCCTCATCTATACAGAAAGGCCAACACCTATGTTCAACTAAGGCAATGGACATCGTTAACGACTTTTACAAATTTTATTCAGTAATACAGATCTCGAATTAAAATCAGTCTAGCAAGAATTTCACATCCAGATTAAGAATAAACACCTGTTTGAGATGTTTTTCATGCTCCCTGGACATCAGTTTGATCTTTGACCTCCATTCCCCCTCTTTCTTTTGCATTTTCCTCTCCATCACATCCTCCACCTGGCCCATCTAGGCACAAACATCAGCAAAAACTGTATGGCAGGGGTGGAAACTAACGGTCACCTGCCCGCCAATGGCGGATGAAAGTGATGTTGGTTGAGTAGAATCGCCTAATCACGCGCCCCCTAGGCGAGTTAGTTTTCACACCCTCTATGGGTTCATTACTTTCCAGCGTCTTTGCCAAACATCAATATCATGCTTGAGACGCAATGTCTTCTTTTGTCCCAGCATAAAGTCAGCAAGGAAATAGTGACAAGAGAAGGCTCCATGAATGATTTGAGACCACCTGCTTCCATTAATGTGAGATATCAAAACTTCCAAAACTGTATTGGGTTTAAATGATACAGAGTTTACCTGGTATAGGATATTCTTCCTATCAATATTCTGTTTAATAATAACTCAGTGGTCATTCAGGGTGACTGGTGAGGGGTGGTAGGTTGGTGTATGGGGAGGGGTGGCAGGTTGGTGACTGGTGAGGGATGGAAGGTTGGTGTATGGGGAGGGGTGGTAGGTTGGTGACTGGTGACTGGTGAGGGGAGGTAGGTTGGTGCACGAGGAGGGGAGGTAGGTTGGTGTATGGGGAGGTGAGGTAGGTTGATGTCTGGTGAGAGGTGGTAGGTTGGTGACTGGTGAGGGGAGGTAGGTTGGTGTCAGGTGAGGGGAGGTAAGTTGGTGTCTGGTGAGGGGAGATAGGTTGGTGACTGGTGAGGGGAGGTGGGTTGGTGACTGGTGAGGGGAGGTAGACTGATGTCTGGTGAGAGGTGGTAGGTTGGTGTATGAGGAGGGGAGGTAGATTGGTGTCTGGTGAGGGGTGGCAGTTTGGTGTCTGGTGAGGGGAGGTAGGTTGGTGTCAGGTGAGGGGAGGTAAGTTGGTGTCTGGTGAGGGGAGATAGGTTGGTGACTGGTGAGGGGAGGTAGGTTGGTGTCTGGTGAGGGGAGGTAGGTTGGTGTCAGGTGAGGGGAGGTAAGTTGGTGTCTGGTGAGGGGAGATAGGTTGGTGACTGGTGAGGGGAGGTGGGTTGGTGACTGGTGAGGGGAGGTAGGTTGGTGACTGGTGAGGGGAGGTAGGTTGGTGTATGGGGAGGGGAGGTAGGTTGGTGTCTGGTGAGGGGTGGTAGGTTGGTGACTGATGAGGGGAGGTAGGCTGGTGTCTGGTGAGGGGAGGTAGGCTGGTGTCTGGTGAGATATGTAGATTGGTACCTTGTGGGAGAGCTCCTCTCTCAACATGGCTACCTCCTCTCTCTGCTGAGCTAGGAGCTCCTTGTCTTCATCGTCCTGAAGATGACCCAAATTGGAGACACGCTCTGTAGCCATACATAAAACTCCACTATAGCTACACATGACTGCATACAACCACACATATTTGTAACCTTTGATTTGTTCATCAACGACAAGAATAAATTAGAATGTCACTGACTGCTCATGTTGTGTTGAAGGTCCAGCACATTCTTCTCAGCCATGCGGTATTTCTCGTTCATCTCTTTCAACTCCTTCATGAACACTTCCCGCATCTTGTCCATCTCCTCCTGTATCACACACGGCTGGTCATAGCATCACCGACCTAACACACAGCTGGTCATAGCATCACCGACCTAACACACAGCTGGTCATAGCATCACCGACCTAACATACGGCTGGTCATAGCATCACTGAACTAACACACGGCTGGTCATAGCATCACTGAACTAACACGGCTGGTCATAGCATCACCGACCTAACACACAGCTGGTCATAGCATCACTGAACTAACACACGGCTGGTCATAGCATCACCGACCGAACACAGCTGGTCATAGCATCACCAACCACACACCAACCAACAGGTAGATATCTCCACCAAGATGCACTATCAAATAAATACTTAATAACAAAAATACATCCATTGACCTGAACACAGACACACGTCACTTACCCTATGGGATTCGGCCTGCTCATGTTTCCATTTGTTCATTTCTCTCTCAATATCCATTTCTCTTCGACTCTGCTCCAGTTCATCCTGTTCCAGAAATAGTTGTCTCTTAATCAGCATGGATCCATGTATCTATTGTTTTAAGAAATTTCAGCAAATAATGGACACAGCACTGGGAGTACCTGGTGTAAAATAGAGTTTCTGGCATTGCGTTCGTCCACAAGTTGTGACTCTGTGAGGCGTAGACGCTCTCGTATCTCTTCCACTTGCTGGGACAGCACTTCGTTAGCTGTATTGTCGACAGGCGTAGCCTGGGCTGTGTCGCGTATGACAGGTGCTGGTTGAGGGACAGGAAGTGGCTGCTCAACCCCCTGTAACAAGATGATATCTCTAACAAGAAAATGCAAAATATCAAACAATCTCATTTCCTTAAGATTTCTTAACCAACTTAGAATGAGAAGCTTCTTACCTGAGGTGGAGGGATGGCCTGATGCACCTGGGGGGAAACCATCGAGTTGAATGAACCCACGTTGTCGAGATGCCGTCGCATCAGGTGTGACTGGAGGAAGGATGTATTCACAAATGCCTTGGAGCAGAAAGGGCACTGATACACAAGCAAACAATAACAATACTGATACAAAGGCAACAGTGCTGATACCAGGCCAAGAAAACTGATACAATGGCAAGTGCTGATACCAGGCCAAGAAAACTGATACAATGGCAAGTGCTGATACCAGGCCAAGAAAACTGATACAATGGCAAGTGCTGATACCAGGCCAAGAAAACTGATACAATGGCAAGTGCTGATACCAGGCCAAGAAAACTGATACAATGGCAACGGTGCTGATACCAGGCCAACAATAGTGATGTACAGGACAACAAATGCAATTCTGAAAGACAAAAACAACCATACACAAATGAAAACATCAATACTGAGACAGAAACAACAATACAGAAACAAAAACCTCAATACCGAGACAGTTACATTATTACTGACATCAAAGTAACAATACTGAGACAAAAACAACAATCCAGAGGCACAATCAAATAACAATACTGGCACACACATTACAATACTGATGCACACACTACAGTAACAAAACTGGCTCACACATGACATTACTAATGCACACACAATAAAATAGCAATACTGGCACACACTGATACACATACACTGTATTATCAATACTTTTACATGTATATGCTGTTACAACAATGCTGTGTATGCACACACACACATATATTACAATACTGATATGCCTAAACACTACACAAACAAAACTGACATACACTATAAAACAATGCATACACACACAACAATAATGGGTGTACAACAACATAGAGAATGGGTTTACATAATGGCAATGACCTTGTTGTATGCATTGGGCCCAGCCTGGAGCATCTGCTGCTGAGCTAAAATCATCTTCTTACGCTTGTGAGATTCTTTCTTAACTTCGGCCAATTCATTTTGCACTTTCTCCACTTTCTTCTCAGTAGCCTCATGGTTCTGTTCACATATAGGTAGTACAAGATTCTTGTTAACACTCCGATATAGAGGCACATTGACTGCATGCAAACAGTGTGAAGTGTACTCAGCCTTAAAACATACCTCCTTTTCTTTCCTTAACAGTGACTCAAGTTCTTTCCCCTTGCTGTTAAGGTAGTCCTGTGAGAACTGAGGTACAATAACAACAGAAAATAGTAAATTAAATAACAGCAAATGGTAAATTGAACAACAACTGCAAATGGTAAATTGAATAACAATGGCAAATTGATTAACAACACCAAATGGTTAATTGAATAACAGCAGCAATAAATTATATAACAATGGGCAATAGCTAATTAAATAAGATTAACTGATCAACTATTTATGAGAATAATGTTAGCAAGAATAAACTTGAAATACACTGTAGCATAGATCCAGATTTTATTACCAGTAAGTATTCAATGGTCAGCTGTGCTAACTTGAAAAGCTTCACAAAGTTAGAATCCACATTCCTCAAATCCTGTAGACAACATAATAATCAGAAGTGTGAGCAGACTTCGCTGAGTAATAAAATAACAAGAAGCCAATGGGCCACAAAGCTCAGCTGCATATGTCATTATATTCAATGATATAAAACAGTGAAGTTAGAGGAAGATAGGTGTCATACAGGAAAATGATATAAAACAGTGAAGTTAGAGGAAGATAGGTGTCATACAAGAAAATGATATAAAACAGTGAAGTTAGAGGAAGATAGGTGTCATACAGGAAAATGATATCAAACAGTGAAGTTAGAGGAAGATAGGTGTCATACAGGAAAATGATATCAAACAGTAAAGTTAGAGGAAGATAGGTGTCATACAGGAAAATGATATCAAACAGTGAAGTTAGAGGAAGATAGGTGTCATACAGGAAAATGATATAAAACAGTAAAGTTAGAGGAAGATAGGTGTCATACAGGAAAATGAATATCCACGGATTCCAACTAAAGTAAATATCAATGGCACTGACTCACCAGTTCTGACTCTATGTTACAGAATGCAACATTGTGGATATTGTCTTGAAGAGTAAAGTAGTCGAGGTTCCTCGAGATATGATCCACATCTGCTCCAGCTGCAAAGGAAAGTCACAGTACCTCTCAACTTATGTATCACAATGGCTTGCAATATTCTTGCCAATAAGCATTGAGGTAACACGGCTAACTTAGGTAAAGGGGTGAACAGCATTTGAGACAATATTTGTCTAGGTGCCATCAGGCCTACCCATGGTTCAAATCCAAAGCAGTGTGTGTGTGTCTGTGTGTGTCTGTGTGTGTGTGTGTGTGTGTGTGTGTCTGTGTATATATATATATATACCATCCCAAAATTGACAAGTCAAAAAAATCACATAAGTATATGCCCCACAAAAAACCTTCATTATCCACACCAATACACGTAATCCACAGATAAGATACAAAGACAAATAGAAATGAACACTTATCACTTGTTTATGCTTGAGAAATCAAGCATTCTGTCCACACCCACACACAGTAACTCGAATACTCTGAGTCTATGATTCATAAGCTAGAACCCCTTCGATTTCTTTGCTGATGGTGGCTTAGCCCCTTTCAAGAACCGTTACATGGACATGGCAACGAGTGACATTACGCTGGAATACAGCGCCATTTATATATTATTTATCCGTTTTAAAGCTAGTGTTAGACAACAAGTGATTCTGCAGGTGATGATTACAGTTGTGGTGTGATCTGCACCTATCGAAATGTGCTTATCTAATCTGATACGTAGATTTTTCAGACTAACCAAGCTTTTTCCAATCAATACGATCAAATCTCTTCTTGAAAATGGTGCTGTTTGATGGATGATGGTGTGTTGAGTTATAGGGTCCAGTTGGCAGCCCCAAAGAGAAGCTACTTGCACCAGTTACCTGAGGGTGCATCATACTGGACAGTGACACCACACTCCACTCAACTCTGCAGCAAATGAAAACACTCACAAAATGAAATCCACATTTGTGAGTTGATGGTGGTCAGTGAAGTAGGTTTCAGTAGATACAGAAACACAAGATGACATGACCGGAGCAAGCTCTTTCCTTCATTAGAAGGATGCATCAACTCCAAAACAGATTCATAAGAGCTTGCATACAGAGCTTAATTATATTTGATAACAATGCAAATAAGAAACAATAGTTGTCTGACCCAATCTACTGACAGGAGGCCAAAATCACTAGTATCATACAGACCAAAACATAGTTGAGCATATGGTGACAGGGTAAAGGTAAAACAAAGCATGCCGTCGATTCCAAAGAAGTTAGTAGGTTCAACATCAGTTTATCAAATAAAACAGAGCTCCACATATCTTTAAAGTAAGTTCCATAACTGTTGAAAGAAGTGTCATATTTTGTCTTCATATTTTGGTCAGGTTAATTCTTAATTTCTTTTTAAATGTTTATTGTAAAAACCTTCAGGAAATGAAATCATAACGTTCATGGTTTCACATTATAAACAAGGGCGCACCCTAAAGCAGAGTTGCAGAATCACCTTGGCAACTCAGGGATCAGAGGTTGTGCAGCACTGATTTATAGTTTGCAAGGAAACATCAACATAATTTAAGGCTGCTAGCTTGCTTCACAGAAAGACAAATGGATGACAGTCAAAGAGTAAATAGGGCCTATAGGGGTATATAGTAAATGCATATTTATTTTTATTTGGTTTTAGCATTAGTTGTTGATGGTGGGGATGAAAACATTCTAATGGCAACATAAAAATCAAACACTGCACACACTAGATGTCAGCATCCTGTGCTTAGTAGGGGTGGCAGCAATTTTTATCTTTCTAACTCAAGTGGCTCAGAAATAATGGGGGTTTGAAGTTGAGCATGTGTGCTCCAACCGTGACCGAATGACAGTGACGCTTGCTGGCACCGGCTCACGCTCATTGCTCTACAGCCTGATGCCTTTATTCATTGATCCCCTCTACCACTTGCTGCAACTTACCCGCACTGGTTGACCCTGACACATGCACAATATATCATGGTATATTGTAGAAATATCACTACACATACCTTTATTCATTAACCACATCAATGGTTATTACAAACCCCTCCATTTTTTAAATGATAAAATCTGACAGTTCTATATTTTTTTTTGTTATATAATTTATTATTTTTCATCCATCTGGTCTCTGGGTTGTTGAGAGACAAGTAAGTTAAATGCAGCCTTCCTCCCTCCCGCTTTCTATGACTGTATGATTTCCCTGATATGCATTTTAAAATTAGTAACAAGTCACAGTAAACCAAATCTTAACAACGCCACCAAAACACAACACAACCTACCAGTTACAATACGCCAAATCTCAACACACCCGTCTGTATATAGAATAGTTTTATGCACTAACCCAACAGACCAACAGTCGATTGGGTACTATGTCTTACAGGAAAACCCACTTTTATCGGTAGATTGACAAACATGCTTAACTTATCACCACTTATCACGTTAAAATTACTTACTGAGAAGAATTTAAAGCCACCAACGGTGAGAGTATTTACTGAATTTAATTGATATGGTTTTTTTTAACCTATCTCCAGGTGAACACTTGATATTCAATTATTTTCTAACTTTTCGGCGAAATTCCACTCTGAATTCTGGTAGTTGCCAACAACCGGTCTCTTGCATGACGTTCTCGTAAATGTCTGCGCAGAATTTGCCAAGTTTTAATCATACCGTTATTGTCATCATCTGCCTGATAAAACGTTTCACAGATGAGTCAATTTATACTAGATTTATAACTTATAACTTTCTGACCTAGTTGCCTTTTCCTTTCCTTTATTCATCATCATAACAAGTCCGTTTCCAACCGACTTACGTTGCGCAATCTCATGGCCATATTGGAAATTTGTTGGAAAAGTTAATTGCCTCCAACACTTGCTGAGACTCATTCACCATACATAATACTGATTATTGGACATGTTCCATCTAGTGGACATCGTGAAGGTCACATGCAGAAGAACAATTTTCTAATGAGTGTATGTGTTTGATGAAATTTAGAATCTACATGAAATTATAACTTATAATAAGAAAAATCTTGCAAGAATGCATAGGAGTGTTCCTTTCTTTGATACTCCGTACAGTCTTTGAGATATTACTGATCAAAGTTGAACAACAGGACAGTAATGTTGCCTCTGTAGTAATGGCCGCGGCATGAAAATCACCTGGGCTTTCCCCGGGATTCTGCAAATGGTTAATGTATTCTCTGCGTCATGAAATTTGGCAGACAATTAGCGGACGTGTTACAGAACACGATAGTGAAAGCAGCATTGCTGTATGTTAAGGGGAATTCCAATTACAAACCGAAGAATTTTGTCCTAATCCCAGCGCAACTACCAGAGAATTTTTTTGTAAGTCAACCTCTCAGGCCTAACATATAGCATTTTATCTTTCTAATAATGGCGATGACATAAAACAGAACCGTCAATTAACGCCCCAGAATTGACGGTTAAAGTTGTTGATATTCGGTCTTTAGGTATATGTTTGGTAGGTATGTGGCAGTCCTCAGCCGCTGTCTCCAGGCCCCAGCTTGGGTCTGTCGCTTATCCCGCGCAGGATGTTCACCGATATCCTGGCCTTGGATTGGCTGTTGTTGAGATTTCCACAGTGAATCCTGCTATTATGTAGATGGAAACCCCTAATTTTCCCTCGTTTTTTTTATTATTCCGTCACGTCATTGCGGAGATAGCGAGATTTTGGTTAGGTTCCACCGCTTCAAAACCTACTTTGTCACGCATAGACATCATCCTAAAGTTAATAGACGTTTAAAACAACATTTCATCTAATAACTTGGGGAAGTTCCATCAATATTGGTTGCAGGAAACTTGAGTTACACTTGTAGGAGTCAACATGTACATCTATCAAAGCATCAAGGTGGGGGTGTTAGCTGAACGTCGCAAAAAGTGGCTGTGCTTGTGCCGCAATGTTTATTGTATATAATTCCAACCCTGTTAAAAACGATAGTTACAGGTTATTCCCATTCATGTATGATACATCAATCGTATCAAAATATAAATGATCGTTGATGCGTTTTGTCAGAAGCTGATAATTCAAACCTACGGACAACATCACAAGCCCAATTCGTCAGGTCGCGCGCATGCGCCATGCCGCACCAAGTAGCTCGGAGTAACGGACAAACTTTCTGAGATCATAATTGTGATCGTGGACCAGGTGTCAATTTTAAGAAAATTAAGGAAGTTACAGCACTCTTAAGATGAACAACGACTTTAAGTGGCTAAATTGAGGGGTCCAGACTATCCCTATTGTTTCAAGCATAATAGCTATCACCAAAACTGACCAAAATTGAAAATTCAAACACTAATCAAATTATAACCGCTTACCTGATTTTCAAAATTCAAATAGCTTTTTGAACCTCTTGCTGGGCTCTAGATTCCTATCAAAAAAATAATTTTTATCTTGCATTGCTACTATTATCCTCTAATTATTATGACTTTCTAATTTACCAGTTCCCTAAATTTGATCATTGGGGGCCTTCTGACAATTTTATTTCAATAAAAGCTTACGATTTTGTTTAATATGACAAAAATGGCTTTCTTATGTTACATCTATTAACAAGTTTCGACTTGTCATAAATGGGGGAAGCAAACTGGCAAAGGTACGGAAAGTAAACAAATACACTGTCGCATGTAATCTGCAGTAACCAGTTGTGTGATATTGAATGATTAACAATCAATAGCTAATTGCTAAGTTATCACTGGCTGTTTGAACAATTGTAGCCTAAAATACAGCACATGGCTGCTTCGAGAAAAAGAACTTACAAATTTGTCGACAGTTGACTCCTTGACAGCTTGCCTAGTTATTTCAATGGCGGTTGAAACTTCCGGTGTAAAATATCCCCAGAAGCAGTTTTTCAGTTTTTCATATCATCGCTACAACGCATGCGTTCTCATTGGGCATCAAAACCCGGCATCATAGCAATAGTTGTCCAAATATTTTAGCGGTCCTTTATTTAAACATTCGAGGGATGTTGTTCAGACATTAACCCATTATTAAAAAAAATCAGATGTTGAGGGCAGTTATTAGTCTGCGTCCCAGACTCCAGGGGTTCCGCTACGCTTCTCGTCCTAGACGTTGGCGAGACTATTGAAACAGGAGAGAGCTTGTAACAGGGCCCGCAGCCAAGGGGCTAGGCAGTTATACAGGTGAAAAATTAAGATCACAAAACCATTTGCGTTAAGTTAATGTTCGGTGGTGGAATTCATATAGTTTATCACTCAATGTTCACTATTTATATGAAGGTATTAGGGGCGGGGGGGGGGGGGGGGCAGGCAACCTGCAAATGGTGTGTGGGAGTTTTATTATTTTTGTATTATTCCTCTTGGTGGAAGGGTCGTGTGTGTTAAAACTGGCAGAAGGGGTGGACCATATCTCTCAATAACGCCCAATGTGAAAAACAGTTACGAAAAGTAAAAACAAAGCACTTAAGGCAATAAATATGCACATGGACGTCACGCGCTATCAACAATGCAACACATGATTCAGGGTTCGACACTAAGGTTTCTAACCAGCTTGTCCTGTAGGACAAGTGCTTGGTCCATTTACCTGTCCTTCTTAATTTTTACTTGTCCCAAACGTGTAATTTTTATATACGTACAATCTGGAAAGTTCTAGTTGCGTGTCGTTGACGTTTGCGTCATAGATTGGCGCGCTCATTTGTTTATATCATGTTAGTTTTGACAAATTTGTTAGAAAAACAACTACCGAAAACCTGCAGGTTAACGCTGAGTACCTTTTAGTTTGTATCAAATTCTGACATGACACTCATAAAGACATCTATAGAACATAATTTGAAAATAGCGTTGATTATGTGCTGTTGAATAACATTTTGACACTGGTCTGTGCATACTAAGAAACGCCCGATCGGTGCAAGAATGCTAGGGCCAAACGACAAGTAGACAACGGAGGCGTATTTTTTTAACTATAAATGGTTAGATATACAGTAACTAAATATGAAACTAATGCTGTGCTTCTTTTCCTGCGTGGGTTGAGTTACAAGCATGTAATATCGTAAGTTATCTGTACTCTTAATTGGTATCAGCTAGGACTGTAAAGTGTCCTAAGTCAAAGTTTGCTTTTTAAAGTCTCGAACCAAGCTCATGTACTGCTGAAAGTCATGGTAAATCCGTGCTTGTTGTGGCTTAGGTCTACTTCAGTGCTAAACTGCTAAACCCCTAATATTTAATTTACGGTTCTAAATTATTTGCGGTACATGGTAATTGCTCCGCAAGCTGTATCAAATTTGACAATCCTAGCATGAGCAAACATAATGTGTCCCAGCACTGTATCTCATTGTTAGCGTCTGCGTAAATTCTAATTCGAACCATAAACAACAAAACTGTCATCTCTTATCTATCGGAGATGGGCCTATTTGGAGACAATCGCCATCGCATTTGCTGTGTGGTTTGCCTGCTTTTCGGGGCCTCGAAGAAACAATACGAAGCTTGCCTGCGGCGCTGGGTCTCCATTTGTACAGGCAGACAAAGTTGAGAATATGGCCTGCCTGGACTGGTTCTTGGAATTTTGCTAGATATATTTCTAGAAAATCCTTTGGCATCTGGTATCGTTCGTAGTTGCCAAACCCAAGGGAATCTAGAATCTCTAGCTCTCTTTAGGATAGAAACAAGTAGGGAAATCTCTTTACTAGCAGATCCCAGTTCTCCGTTCGTTTTTCGAAAGATGGCAGTGCTGGGCGGAGTTTGGAGGTGGAACATTTTCTGGGGCTATTCCACGGATTTTTGCGTACCTTGCTTGCGAAATAGTCTACCAAGCGATTTTAAGACATTTTCATGACTCAGTGGTTTCCAAAGGAAGGTGTTTCTGCTGTTGGTGGAAACATCATCATAACTCAATAAAGTATCTAAGTGAGAAAGTTTTATAGTATCAACTAGTCAAGGTCCCCTAGCCTGATGGCTGCGGGCGCTATTTACATGTTACTGATATTCAATAGTCTCGCCTTCAGGTCTAGGAGACCTTAATGTCTTGAACTGGACAGGCATCCCAGATTTGGGATGCTCCAATCACAAGCCGTGTCTCTCGGTCACTCTCGGGTACTTTTGAGTCGTTGTCTCTCATTGGTTAGTTCTACGAGTTCCGAAGAACTTATCCATCCGGACGAGTGATTTTTATGAGCCGGGCACAAATTCTATAACACTCCGATTTGTTGTTTCACGCTGAGTGGCACCGTTAATCACACAGTCGGCGAGAGAAGCAGACAAACAACTGGTTCTTTTTAACTGACTATTACGAAAACATACTATCGTGCAGCTAAGCGATTAAAGCGCTTGTTGTGGTGTCAATTTGAACTTTTGAGACGCCCCATAATTCCAGAAGACATTCAATGTGTTCTCATTGGACGCAGACCACTACAATGTCCATGACGTCACATAGATCCGAGGGTGCGTATCACAAGCCAGA
The DNA here is from genome assembly GCA_034190875.2 of Urechis unicinctus. Classification (NCBI taxonomy): domain Eukaryota; kingdom Metazoa; phylum Annelida; class Polychaeta; order Xenopneusta; family Urechidae; genus Urechis; species Urechis unicinctus. The sequence continues at coordinate 38,825,842 of CM067348.1, read as the reverse complement.
CACGCGCAATTAAGGTCAATCCGGGTCACAACCTTTGCGTTGATTGGTCACGAAGATTAACGAACGTGTCTAATGAATATTCGGACACGCCAGTTTAAGACCTTATCTTTTCGTAGACTCTAGGCCGAGAAGCGTAGCGGAACCCCTGGAGTCTGGGACGCAGACTACTAGCGAAATGTGGTATTTCTCCTTTGCTGCACGAACAAATAAGGCTTCAGGTCGTATCTTTATGTAGGCTTCTCGTGGTAGGGTTGTTCTTGGCATGGTATATACCTATGTACTCGCATTTGTTCAAAAGGGCCTGTTGGTTGTGCACTTTTAGCCCGATCTCCTGCGCATCGGCTTCTGCGCAGGCTGGGATTCGCCTCTGCAATACTCTGATCGCTTTGGGCCAAATTCGGGCCATTACGCGACGAAATATTATTACGGAATGTCATCTGTTAAATATTACAAAAACATTTTCTGTTGTGTGTGATTAGAATAATAATAATCATTTTGTTATGGAAAACCTTTTATAGGCCCATTATGAGGCATTTATCGAAAAAAAGTAGTTCCGCGGACGTTTCATGGCCGTCAAGCGTTTCTAAAAATGGCGGCAGTCAGATGTGAAGACGAATTTGTTAACGAAAATCGACTGATATAAGCAATAGAAAGTTACACGCCGGGATTGGAAATGACAGACAAGCAGCGAGAGAGTTTGGAGAAGTTGTTCTTTGGAAACTTATCTACCAACGGGGTATGGGAAAAGCCTGATATACCATTTGCTCCCAGATTTGCTGCTCCCCCCAGCCCTCCGATGGGAGTTCACATGTTTTATGGAAAAAATAAAAAGACACACAACCAAAAAAACTTGGACTGCTAATGTTAGAATAAGATTTGCCCAAATTTAATACTTGTGACTGCAGGGCCTTGGTTATATAACCGAAATAACTGCTGCGTATAAAGTAAAGAAAGTTCATAATCAAAGACATCAAAATGCGGCCTTTGTGGACAGTAAACACAGCTTACTTCCGAGCCCTCCCGATAAGCTCCATTCATGTTGACCATTCTTGTTTGTTTATGTTTGACGCGCGCTGCTTGTTATCGCCCGGTCAGAGGTTACAACCGGGTCAAATCGCATGCGCTCCGTGAACTATTGCAGAGATGTTATGTTAGCATTGCGTCAAACATGTCTGCCATGGAGAGTGCTTTTAGCCGTGTTGCCACCTGGGCTGGTGCGGTGGGAGGATGTTGCAATGGTTTGCGCTGGGTTGTTTGCCTTGGTTTGGAGGAGGAGGTTGCCTATCATGTGTACCCGTAAAATTCCCCTGGTTGGTGCTACTCTTCTTGCATGTTAGCTGAAATGCCTTTACTGTACTAGAGGATCCCCCTGTGGGTCCGGGGGAAGAATAGGTCCACTGTATCCTTCTGCATGTCGTAAGAGGCGACTAATAGGGGGCAACCTGTTGGCCGTGGGTTGCGACTCGTGTCGGTGGACAATGGGATCCAAGTGGTTGAGTGGAGCGGTTCTTTTGAGGGCCATATCTGCAACACACCACTCTGGCCCGGATTTCACCTAGACGAGAGGCTGCAATGGCCTGGTCCAGTCAATCGGCTTGTGGTGACTGGCCCTAGGATAATCGTTTCCATTTTTATCTTTTCCATATCCATTTTCATTTATCCTTGAAGGCGGCTGCTTAATCAGGTCAATCCTATATATGAACCTTTCTTGGCACCATATAACACATGAGTGTTGGTGTGCCGTTAAACCCTATACTTACCTTACCTTATGTACTAGAGGTGTACCGGTAAAATTTTGACTAGTTGGGCAAAAACATATAGGTTGCTGTTAATCATTGATGTCCACCAAATTTGGTGTTTGCATCCGTTGGTGACGGAGCTGAATTTGAATTTTTCGTCGTATTTGGATTTTCCCTCGCTAAAGTTGTATTCTCCGCTTCCACTGTCTTAGATGCAATCTTGATGAATTTAGCAAATATTACTTCCTCATTTTTCTCCAAAGTTTTCCTGAACGTTTCAAAATTTTCAAACTCTTAACCGTCATGTAGATCAAGGAGTTATATAACTAAAGACTATTGGTTATAACTCCTTGTGTAGATCTAATCCCATGTATATCTAACTCTCCGCTTCCAATGCTGCGTCGCGCTCTGCGCTACTCGAGCAAAGACGAAGCATGCCTTCCCTAAGCGCATGCGTACGGCGTGCGAATAATGAAACCTCCAATTTTCCAATTTTCGCACGCCGGCGTGGGAATAACTATTTCGAAACTGAAAGTGGTAGTAATCTATCAACAATAAAAAATCCGAGTCGAACCAAAATCCTGGGAGAGGACCCCAAAAGACATTGTCTACTGATAAACACCTTGTCGGGCTTTCCAATCTGTGTCTACTTCACCCACATTTAAGGTAAAATATTACAATCTAGTTCGTAGAACATAAGTATATAACGCGAAAACAGCAACAATAACATCAATCCAATTTTCAACGAACTATCACTATTCGCTATCAGTTTGGGGAAATGTGTAATTTTACTGCTGTGGCTAGATGTCCAGTAATGACATAGATTTGCCTTGGCTATGACTAGGAGTCCGACAGTCTGTAGACTGTATCTAAAAGATGTCTCCATCATTATTTTATCGCTATTGTTAGATATAAACAGCACATGTGTCATTTTCCTGGGTTGAATTTGTAGTGTTTCATCTTGGCTGGCCGTATTTGTTGCTGTCTGTTTTATTATTGTCTATCGTATCCGGGCATGCAAGCCATCCTTGCACTTCATGTTTCTGTGTTCTGTGTCACATCCCGTCATTCTTGACCATCCTTAATTGTACCTTTGATGTTTTCTTAATTGTAATTGTCCCATCCGGTCATGTGCAGTCGCCTGGGTGCATTTTATGTTTATAACATCCGGTCAAATAAGCTCCTCTAGTTCATAAGTCCTTTAGTTAACAGCAACCGGACCTTTAGCACAGGTTTTGAAACCATACATATATAGCCACTGTCTGTTTTAAACTTGGATGCTAAAAAGGAAATAGTCTTTAAATCTAGCATTGGTGGTAAACCTCGATTCCAGCATCAGGTTAATAGTGATGCATGTCCCTAGAAATAAGTATTTTTCACATTTTAAGGGAGCTGCCAATTTTTAGCTGGTGGCATATATTTTATCACCTTTGCTTGAATCAGACATTAAATCAGAATCCAGATGTAGCAAGCTGAGTAAACAAGCTGTTGACACTTCCGCTTTTACAGATGTTTGTGCCATAGTCAATTTGGAACTGCCAATTCGGTCAGCTCAGCTTCATGAACAAAATTTGCTAATACTTCTCTCATTCTTGCAGCCTGTATTTTAGTGTCTATACATTTTATCCTGCATATATATTCATGTTGATGACTGCAATACAGGGACAATTCCACAATGGCTAAATATTCTTCCCCAAGTTTGATACCCCAGTGGTACGTGGATCATTATGATGACTGGGAGGAAATACAGACATCTGAGATGGATGGGATGATGACACCTGATCAGCTAAGCCGACATGGTACAGGTGATATTTGTATGTGGTATAAACTTGAAGGTGACAATCAACTCTTTACATACAATTATTTAGCCAATTGTGTATTATATAAATTGTCAACAGGCCAGTCTACATTTATTGGAGTCATGGAACTGAGAAGTTTTGTTCTTGCTTGTAAATTATATATTCCTACCTGTTGTGAATACTTTAACTGATGTATTAATCAATTTCATATTTTGCTTGTTCAAAGGTATATCTAAAAGCCATTGGAAGAGTCCAGGTTCCATGACTGTGTGCGGTAATGTGGTCTGCAACAAGGCATTTGTCTGGCCGGCACGGGCACACAACTGTCATAGGTTTATATTATTGGACAATATTAGATAGATACTTTTTCAGTAATGTTTTCACATAAAGAGAAAAATTATATCTAAATATTGGAAATATATTAAGAAAATATCTCCTTCAGGTGTGGCAATCTTTTCTGCAAGAAGTGTGTGAATTACAAACGTCGGCTGAATTTGCTGGCCAAGCCAGACCCTGACGGACGGTTATACAAGGTTTCTCCTAATGTTTTCCACTGTAACACATTTTCATGATAGAGTTTCTTTTTGTATATATCTGTTTTTGAAAAATTGTTTTATCAGGAACTTTGGTTGTGTTACGGTAAGGTATGTGGGACTTGTTTTGACCAAGGTCCCCAGACCTTTGGTCAATCTTATAACTTGAAGAATGAGTTCAAACGGCATAAATACTTAAGGGACCATACTGACAGCAGCAAAGGGCAAACCAACCCAAACCGAAGGTAAGAACCTGCTGCATAACTGATTGAATTTGCTGCATTCCTGCTACATGGTAAACTGAACCCTTGGTGTTAAAAATAAATTTGAGCTTGGAATCACTGTATGTACTCGAGGTTTAACTTTGAAGAGGAATGTCAGCGTTTAGTAAACGGATTCAAAACTACCGTTGGCAACTCTGGCCTAAAGAAGACACTCACAGAGATTACATCGCTCATTACAACGCCAGAATGGCAGAAATCCAGGACCAAATCAGTGCGTTGTCTACCAAGTTTAAGCTTACTGGGGAAGAATTTCAAGATGCTGTTCAGCCTTATATCGGGCAGTCAGGGATCACTTTGTTAATACATTATGTTTAACACAGTCACAAATAATGCCATCTTTTAATTTGTGCCACAAAATTTATATTATTATTTTCAACATTATTATTTGAGTGGAAATATTCAAGATGTAATCTGTTTTATTAAGTTGTGTCATTCCATTGATAACAGTGACTCCCTAAGACCATGAACCACACGAATTTTAGCTGTAAATCATTACGTTTACCATTACTTCCTCGTTATGGATTGTGGTATGAAAAGGTAGTGTAGTGACATAATAGTGAAGTATGGAAGTGTGATGATGTGAAGTGTGGTGTAGTGTGGTGATGTAATGTGGTAATGCAGTGTGGTGGTGTTGTGTAGTGTGGTGGAGCAGTGTGGTGATGTTGTGTTATTGCAAGTGTGGTGGACTAGTGTGATGAGTGTAATGTGGTATTGTAGTTTGGTGTTCAGTTGTGATGTAGTGTAGTGTGGTGGTTTAGTTTTGTGTAGTGTGGTGGTTAAGTGTAGTTGTGTTGTGATGTAGTGTGATGGTGTAGTGTTTTGTAGTGTGGTGGTGTGGTGGAGTAGTGTGATGATGTAATGTGGTGTTGTAGTTTAGTATTGTGTTTTGTTGTACTTCGGTGGTGTAGTGTGTTGTTGTAGTGCGGTGTTGTGTTGTGATGTAGTGTGGTGGAGAAGTGTGGTGTATTATTGTGGTGATATAGTGTTGTAGTTTGTTGTTGTGATGTAGTGTGGTGGTGTAGTGTGGTATTGTAGTTTAGTGTTGTGTTGTGATGTAGTGTGGTGGTGTGATGTGGTGGTGTGATGTGGTGGTGTAATGTGGTGTTGTAGTTAGGTGTAGTGTGATGTGCTGTGGAATTGTGCTGTGATGTAGTGTGGTGTTGTAGTTTGGTGTTGTGTTGTTGTGTAGTTTAGAGATGTAGTGTAGTGCAGAATGTGGTGTAGTTTGGTAGTGTGTTGTGATGAAGTGTGGTGGTGTAGTGTGTTGTGTAGTGTGGTGTTGTAGTTTTGGTGTTGATGTAGTGTGGTGGTGTGGTATATTTGTGTTGTGATGTAGTGTGGTGGTGTAGTTTTGTGTAGTGTGGTGTTGTAGTTTGGTGTTGTGTTGTGTGTGTAGTGTGGTTGTGTGTGTTGTGGTGTGTGTGTAGTTGTGTATGTGTTGTGTAGTGTGTGGTGTTTTGTGTGTGTGTTGTGTGTGTGTTCTGTGTGAGTGGCATGTGTGCATGTGTGTTTACATTTGTATGTGTGGTGTCACCTACCTGTGTGTTGTGATAATTGGAGTAAGTGAATAGTGTGGTTAATTGTGGTGTGTGTGGTAGTATGGTGGTGTACCTGCGAGTGTGTGTATTGCAAAGTTCACAGGTGTGATTGTTTGCGTAACTAGGAAAGGCAGATGAAATAAGTTCTGTGTAATGAGTGTTGTGTAGTAGTGTGTGTGATATGTGATGGTTGTGAGTGGTAGTGTGTCATGATTTTCGTGGTTTTGACTGGGATTTGTCATGTATTATTTGTGTGTGTTGACCAGTATGACACGCTGGCTGCCACTTGTCGCGGCTGTTCTGCTGAGTTCTCCCTCACCACGCAGCGGCATCACTGTAAAATATGCAGCACTAGTGTCTGTACTTCCTGCTCCAGTAAGGACCTTATCATTTACATTGCTGAGAATGGGAATGTGGAAGAAGAGATGGAGCAGAACGGTGACCAAGCTGGGGATCACCTACCTGATCCTCGACTGGCTGTGATCAAGATATTGTGAGTAGTGACTCGCTGATGTTTTAACTCTGTGTTAATCTGATCAAGATAGCTGTGTATCATATAGGGGAACTCTCTGATTGTTTAACTCTGTGTATCATATAGGGGGAACTCTCTGATTGTTTAACTCTGTGTGAACTGCACCATCACATGATCTGATTGTTTAACTCTGTGTGTGTGTGTGTAATTTATTAATTGGTGGCTGTATATGTGTCAGTGCCCAGAAGCTGAACCAGATATCTGTCTCTACCTGCGAGTCTGTGCCACCTGTAAGCAGCGCCTCATTGTGAGTGCTTATAAATCATCCATCTCCCGTGTTCACGGAGGTGCTTGTGCAAAGTTCACAGGTGTGATTGTTTGCGTAACTAGGAAAGGCAGATGAAATCAGTGGAGCAGAGGATGGCAGAGAAGAGTCCGTCTGATGAGTGTGCCTGGCACGATGTCATTAGGATCAATGACCAGCTGAGGGACATTCATAATCAGATTGAAGAACATTTACCAAAGGTACAGCTTCAGCTTTTTCAAATATTCCAGATATCTTATACAGGGGCTTCTCCACCCACTAAAAACTGCATATTTATGACCATTACTCTGGATGTCTGTGGACATTATTTGGTACATTATTCAAGCAAGCAGTCTTTATTTTCTAAGAATTTGTCATTTGATTTTCAGTAGACAACATATTAAAAACCATTGATTGACTCATTGACTCACCATGTATAGGAGCCATAGACTAATTGACTTACCACATATAGGAGCCATAGACTCATTGACTTACCATGTATAGGAGCCATAGACTAATTGACTTACCACATATAGGAGCCATAGACTCATTGACTTACCATGTATAGGAGCCATAGACTAATTGACTTACCATGTATAGGAGCCATAGACTCGTTGACTCAACACCTATAGGAGCCATAGACTAATTGACTTACCATGTATAGGAACCATAGACTAATTGACTTACCACATATAGGAGCCATAGACTCGTTGACTCAACACCTATAGGAGCCATAGACTAATTGACTTACCATGTATAGGAACCATAGACTCATTGACTTACCATGTATAGGAGCCATAGACTAATTGACTTACCATGTATAGGAACCATAGACTCATTGACTTACCATGTATAGGAGCCATAGACTAATTGACTTACCATGTATAGGAACCATAGACTCATTGACTTACCACATATAGGAGCCATAGACTCATTGACTTGCCACGTATAGGAGCCATAGACTCATTGACTTGCCACGTATAGGAGCCATAGACTCATTGACTTCATGATTAGGAGATAGACTCATTGTACCATCGTATAGGAGCCATAGACTCATTGACTTGCCATGGTAGCATCGTATAGGATGCCATAGACTCATTGACTGGTACCATGTAGCAGGAGCCATATGACTCATTGACTTGATATGCCACGTATAGGAGCCACAGATCATTTGACAAATGCATTGTCCCCAAGTACAGAACTGGTTCCTGAAAAAGCTTTTACTTATTACTAAGCTTGTACTTATTCATCATGGTAAAGCTTAGTCTACTTTTTTGTTATAGATGTAGTGTTCTGTATTTGATGTTGATATATATGACAATGATAATTTGACGCAATATTTCTTACTAAATTTTGTGTTTCCAAGAAATCATTATATTGATAACAGTGTGTGGTGTTGTTATTGATTGATAAGTTTTTTCCTCGGCTATTCAGCAGAGCTTATTGCATAGCTCTTCTGTGGCATCCATCCATCCGTTTGTTAAATTTTGATGGCACGGGCGATCAGGCAGGCGAGTACGTCTCTCCGTCTATCTTTCTGTCTGTCTGTCTGTCTGTCTGTCTGTCTGTCTGTCTGTCTGTCTGTCTGTCTGTCTATGCATGCTCTGGCGGTCAGGCTGGCAGGCAGGTACGTCTTTCCGTATGCATGCATGTATATGTGTGTGTATGTATGCATGCATGCATGTGTGTGTTTGTATGCATGCATGTAAGTATGTATGTATGTGTATGTAAGCATACATGCATGTATGTATGCATGCATGCATATATACATGTGAATTTCACAGTTAAACTATACTTACACCAAATGAAGCAAACAATGAGTGATGCAAGTACATTGACTATACTTACACCAAAGGAAGCAAACAATAGTGATGCAAATACATTGACTATACTTACACCAAAGGAAGCAAACAATAGTGATGCAAATACATTGACTATACTTACACCAAAGGAAGCAAACAATCGTGATGCAAGTACATTGATGATGCTAAATGCGATCATAATTATTAATTGCAGCGACAACGGTATTGCAGCATTTGAACGCTAAAAGACTACATGCTTTTATGTTTGAAAAAAAAATAAAGCAGAAATGTTTTGTCTATCAAATGGAACAGTCAATGGACACGGGTGAAGTGGTGGTCTCCCACAATCCCGGAAACACTGCTGCAGAACCGTTAAGAAGCCGAACGAATCGCGGGCAGAACGAATCACGGAACGAAAAGTAAAGGGGCCGAACTGGTGACGGGCTGAAACGACCTGACACCGGAAATCGAACTTGCAAAATCAACAGACTAAAACAACGTTCTTGTTGTCTCAACTTTCATTCCTTCCGTCATCTATCTGACCCGCAACTATTGTCAGATTGTAGCTTCACATAAGGTATAATTCAGAAATTGCCGAAGTTATTTATATTTTGGTTACTATCTGTCAGTCTGCAATATTTCTATTGTATCGAATTCACACAGACATAAGCCCTGGCAAGGCAACTCGTCCCTGGCCCTACCCTGGCCCTACCCTGGCCCTGGTGTTTTAATGATCTGATGCCACCTTGGGGACGAGGGGCCGTATGGCAGAATCTGAGCGTTATAAGCAAATTTGCTCCTTCTCGCAATGCAGACAAGGGACAGTTTAAAAAACATAGATTTTCATATCCATAAATGTCTTACCATCAATCTAGCTCCGGTCATAACGGTAACATGAATTTATACTACTGACGTCTTGTAGGGCTAACCATCAATCTTGCCTAGACTCGAGTGCAACAACAGTCATGCTCCTCAATCAACAGAATCAACGAAATCCAACACAATTTTAAAATTGTTGTCCAACATCATCATGAACATGGCTACCGCGCGAATTGAAAACATGAGCCATAACACAGCGAATAAACGAGAATTAACTCAATTATGTTGCATTGTGGGAGTCGGCCATGATGAGTTTTTGAACAAAGTTTCATGATGTGCCGTATTTTAGTGCTCAAACAGAACAATTAGACAAAACTGTGATTTTGTGATATAATCTTGCATTTTGTCACATGTCATATTCCTGGGTTGAATATGTAGTGTTTCATCTTGGCTGGGCGTCTTTATTGTTATCTGTTTTATTGCCATCGTTGTATGTGTTCTATGTCACATCCCGTCTTTCTGACCATCGTTGTATCTTTGATGTTTCCTTAATTGTAATTGACCCATCTGGACATGCGTAGTCGCCTGTGTGCATTTGATGTTTATAACATCCGGTCAGTTGGGATTACCCATCGTAAAAATGCTGAGGCGGGTTTGCCACAATCAGCCGAGATGGACCCTACTCCTCGCATCCTCTGATTGGATGTATGTTATTTAATGTATATGTATCGATATGTGATTGGCTGGAGGACCAGAAAAGTATTGTGGTACGGTTGAGGTGCGAGGCAGTCGAGGCACGAAGAGAGAGAGAGAGAGAGATATTGGAAATAAAGAGACTTGTTACTCAAAAACGGACTTGTACTATTTACCCCCAATCGTAGTACATAACACACAATTTGTTTTGCTTGGAGGGCTTTGGTAAGTTTTAAGTGAGTTCATCGGTCGTTTTGACTTCGGAACCTTCGAAATTTCACAGGCGGCTCTTTGCCTCTACAGCTCTGATGTGAGAGATCGAAAGTAGTAAATAGCGCGGAGCTGTCAGAGGCGGAGTTTCTTTGCCTAACATAAGCCCTGCAGTAGCTGAGTAGGGGTGGCATAGCTCCTAAGCTCCGGTCGAACGGTTATATAAATATATACTTCAGACGTCTTGTAGGTCTAGGGGTGGAAGTGTTTTTGGTCAAATTTGGAGTATCGCCATGTCCACTGGGTAGAGGGTTCGATTTATGATTCAACAACAAAATATTTATCTATCTCAAGTGGTAACGGGGGTTTGAGTTGAGCATGTGTGGACGTTTTTGTGCCCAAAGCGCAACCATCATGCCCGACAGTGACACTCATTGTCACAGGCTCACATGCGTTGCTCTGCAGCCTAACACCTTTATTCTTTGATCCCCTAGCTCTGCCACTTGCAGCAACTTATCCGCGTTGGTTGACCCCGTCTAAGCACAATATATCATGGAACATTGTAGAAATACCACTACACATACCTTTATTTGTTAACAACATCAGTTATTACCATTCCTTCCATTCTTTAAATAATAAAATCTGACAGTTCTATATTTTTTTCTGTTGTACACTGCACTATTTTTCACCCCTCCCCCCTCCCCCCAATGGCTTGGAGATGATAAATTACAATGGTGTTTAACTTTATTTTAAGGAAACTAATTAACATAATGATTTAACAACAGGTATATGAGACATAAACGAAGAACACTACCAGTTATATATATAAAAGTGCACAAGTGAGTATTTACATTAGCAAGCGGCCGTCATATTCCCTCAATCTTAAAACGGGCCATTTGGTAGATGTTTTAGAATGCAATAACAAACTTCTTTTGAAGAAGATCACTGTCATAGATTTTGATTAAATTACTGCAGGTAGTCATGGCCACCCGCAAAAGACGTCACCCCAGGGAAGCCGACGCGGGTGGCAGTTCGGAGTCTGTCCATGAAGGGGATGGCCGCCATTCCACAACACACAGTACAGAGCCACACATCTTCCTCGACAAAATACATCAGTCTGTTTGCCTTGGTGGTTTTCTGGATATGTATGAAAAAGAGCAGTTATTTGACTTGACTCTGGTGGTGGATGGCGACAGGAAGCCATGTCACAAAGCTCTGCTGGCTTCGTCTAGCGACTATTTCCGTGTGATGTTCACCACTGATCTTGCTGAGCGGGAACAGGACACTGTGACCATCAGTGGGATAGATTCAGGATCCATGGATCTTGTCATCAAATATCTATACTCTGGCCAAGTGAAATTGCAGGCAGAAACCGTACAGAATCTTTTATCGGCAGCCAATCTTTTTCAACTTCACGATCTCAAAGAGGGCTGTGCTGCATTCATGGCTAAGCAGTTGGATGAGGAGAACTGCATTGGCATTCATTTCTTTGCCCAGGCTCATGAGTGTGAGAAGCTGGAAACTCAAGCCTGGGATGTTATAGCCCAGCATTTTGAGGAGGTGTCTAATTGCTCAGAATTTCTCGACCTCAGTGAGGTACATCTTATTGAGATCATCATGTTTGATGACATACAGGCATCTGAGGAGGATGTATTTGAGGCATGTCGACGCTGGTTGGAGCATTCATCAGATGAGAGAAGTCAGCATGTGTTTACAGTGATGAAACATGTGCGATTTTCCCTGCTCGATGAATATTTCCTCTATGACCAAGTGAATGACAGTAAAAGCATGCTAAGTGCCAATGAGAGTCTCTGCACAATGCTTCAGGAAGTCATCCGTTATCGTGTACTCAAGAATCGCTGGATGGAATCAGATCTCCGCATTGAGCCACGTTATGGTGCTCCATTTTGTCGGTAAGCTGCTAAGAGTTGAGAATTCTGTCTGTGCCCTCATCAATGTTACACACTATCTTTTCTATTATGTATACATTCTTGTACCACCTTATTGTGTGTTCAGTGTGGTGGCCTATACATCCTATCTGGATGATGAGAAGAAACAGGTGCTGCAGCTGTATGGCCAGCGCAGTGATGAAGTTACCCGTCTCCATGGCAACGTCCTGTGTGACATACCCAATGACATAGAGAACCCAGCCTTGTTAGTTACTGGTGAGTTTGTGCTCTCCAACGTCAATTGTAGCTTTCCCCTGAATGCACACATTAACTGTAGTATAGGGTTTGCAAGGTATTTTATCTTTTGCAGGTGATAATGACATGTATGTCGCTGGTGGAGATGGCTGCGGCAATGCCCTATACAAGTGGTACTCAGAAGACATGACGTTTGAGGAGCTTGCCGCGATGAATGTGCCTCGACGACAGTGAGATGCACGACGGCACTCTGCTGCTTGTCTTGAGATGGATACTGATATTGATAATTCATTAATCAAATATCTTCCACTTAAGCAGACAACTGCTGTGTGGGGAGCACTGCCCAAACTGCCACTCTGACTGCAAGTTGTTTGTGCAAATTAACGTGGGATCCAACGGATTGTTGTGTTAACAGGTTCAGCTTAGTGCAGGTGGACAAGTGTATTTATGCTGTAGGTGGCTGTAATCACGAAGGGAACCTGCGCAGTGTGAGTCGATACAGCGAGGAACTTGACGAGTGGGAAATGGTGGCCAGTATGCCTAAGGCCCTCAGGTAATCCTGTAAACGGGCAATGGTAGTGGGTAGTGGTAGTGGGCAGTGGTAGTGGTAGTGGGCAGTAACATGATTAGCTTGATGGCTTACATGCTGTCAACCTGTTTTTGAAAATACACATGAAGGTTTGACTTCCCGTTGGTAATGGTGTATTGGTTGGAGTGCAGGTGTTTCTGTGCCACTGCTTACCGCGGCAAGCTGTATGTATTTGGCGGGGAGTGTGAGAAGACCAACAAGAAACTGATCCGTGGCAAAACAGAGCTCAACAAACAGACTCTTTGGTCAGATGACTCAAATCATTAATTAATATTGTATTAAAACTATGCATGTTTATTAACCCATGTCATTACTGGCTAGTTAATTAATCACTGTCAGTACAGACTGTTTAGAACTGGCTCATTTGAGGTGCAATTCTTCATAAATGTTTTTCACTCAGCTGAGAAAATACTGAATTATTTCCAACTGTGTTTGGAAATTACTGTTTCTCATCAAGTAGCACAGGTATATATAGGTCCCACTACATCTTTTGCCCTAAAATTTGGTCCAAATTTTATTTTAAATAAGTTACCAATAAGACGAGACTATATAGGCCAGAGAGCTTCACCAATAAGACGAGACTATATAAGCCAGAGAGCTTTACCAATAAGATGAGACTATATAGGCCAGAGAGCCTTTCACATAATGTTGCTATGTGTGACAAGCAGATGCTGCTGAGCAATACGATTCCTGTTTCTCTCCATTCAGATGTTGAAATAGCTACCAGATACATGTAACAAAAAGCAGCAAGAAATTAGTGCCACACCTTGTGACAATTAGTGCTGCACAGTAAATGATTATGCAGTTGCATTTAATGACCACATCATTCATATTCTTGTTTCTGATCCGGATTTCCACTTCTCTTCATTGATTTCTTTCCAAAACTTAGACCTATACATGAGATAATAAAGCACTGTATATCCATTAACTTCTGACTTCTACATGAGTAAATAGCATACTGCATATCTCAACTTCTGTCCTATACTTGAGTACTGTATATTGGTGACCCTGACTAATTTTATGAAATATGTCGGGGTTTTGTTGGATATTTGTGAAGGGGTGAGATTATCCGACCAAGAATGACTTGTGGTAGACAATCCTTTACCAAGTGGCCTCTTGTGGTAGACAATCCTCCACCAAGTGGCCTCTTGTGGTAGACAATCCTCCACCAAGTGGCCTCTTTGAATGACTTGTGGTAGACAATCCTCCACCAAGTGGCCTCTTGTGGTAGACAATCCTCCACCAAGTGGCCTCTTGTGGTAGACAATCCTCCACCAAGTGGCCTCTTTGAATGACTTGTGGTAGACAATCCTCCACCAAGTGGCCTCTTTGCAAGCTCCTGTTAGTATTGCATCCGCCAGGCTGCGATACTGATTTAGAACAAGAAGCAGGGTAATGTTTTGTGGCTGTCAAGCTGTCAATGCGTTGTAAGTGCATTAGCAATGCTGATTTGCGTCCTTGGGTTGGAGCGTGCGTTGTAGTCATGCAATTCTATAGCATTCAAAAGACGTCAGAGACTTTCAGAGACGTTGTGGAGTTGGGAAAGATGACAGGCTTTTTCTTTGTGCGGCTCCTATTAGGTAGTTGCATGTGAAATGGTGCATCATTGCCCTCATTATTCTGCTTTTCACCCGTCAAATGTTGAATGTAGAAGGCTAAAAAGTCAGGCCCACAATCATATCTGAAGTCATTAACAATGCATAGACAGCCACAAAACATGACCCTTATTCTGGTAAAAAAAACTGTGCTCGGCATTGCAACTCCTGGTGGTTAAAGTAACTCGAACATGCTAAGAGGTCAACTGACTTTTGAGTCGTTTTTGTGACCAGATAAATACATAACAAAATAAAATTAAAGCACAAATGCATCTTTATGTAATCCCTATCAATCCACACTGTTTCTGGTAAGATAATTCCTACAGTTCACACTGATTATCCAAAATGTCATCTACACCCCGGGTTATTACCATACCATCGTATTATCTACACCCCAGGTTATTACCATACCATCGTATTATCTACACCCCAGGTTATTACCATACCATCGTATTATCTACACCCCAGGTTATTGCCATACCATCGTGTCATCTACACCCCAGGTTATTACCATACCATCGTGTCATCTACAACCCAGGTTATTACCATACCATCGTATTATCTACACCCCAGGTTATTACCATACCATCGTGTCATCTACAACCCAGGTTATTACCATACCATCGTGTCATCTACAACCCAGGTTATTACCATACCATCGTATTATCTACACCCCAGGTTATTACCATACCATCGTGTCATCTACACCCCAGGTTATTACCATACCATCGTATTATCTACCATCTGGGTTATGACCATACTACTTTGTTTCATCTACACCCCAGGTTATTACCATACCATCGTGTCATCTACACCCCGGGTTATTACCGTACCATCGTGTCATCTACACCCCAGGTTATTACCATACCATCGTGTCATCTACACCCCAGGTTATTACCATACCATCATATTATCTACACCCCAGGTTATTACCATACCATCGTGTCATCTACACCCCGGGTTATTACCATACCATCGTGTCATCTACACCCCAGGTTATAACCATACCATCGTGTCATCTACACCCCAGGTTATTACCATACCATCGTGTCATCTACACCCCGGGTTATTACCATACCATCGTGTCATCTACACCCCAGGTTATTACCATACCATCGTATTATCTACACCCCAGGTTATTACCATACCATCGTGTCATCTACACCCCAGGTTATTACCATACCATCGTATCATCTACCATCTGGGTTATGACCATACTACTTTGTTTCATCTACAACCCGGGTTATGACTGTACCATCGTGTCATCTACAACCCGGGTTATGATGATACCATCATATCATCTACAATCCGGGTTATGATGACACCATCATATCATCTACAACCCAGGTTATTACCGTACCATCGTATCATCTACAACCCGGGTTATTACCGTACCATCGTATCATCTACAACCCGGGTTATGACCGTATCATTGTATCATCTACAACCCGGGTATTACCGTACCATGGTATCATGTTTACTCTGAGTTATGGCAATTTTAGTTATGATCCCCGGGAAGACAAGTGGACAGTGCTAGCAGAGATGTCTACAGCAAGGGCCCTCGCAGGGTGCACCGTCTTCAACAACAAGATTTATGTCATAGGTAATGCTTTCATCTAACTCAACACTCCCACTTAGTTTTACGTTGAAAGGTTATAAGCATGATAGCAGGTGAAGGTGGGTTGCTATCAGTATTATGCTTCTGGCAGTACTTGATGGCAGATGGTTGACACATTTACTGGACAATCATAACCATCAGTGGTATATTTGATAGAGGTTCTGGACCACACACCTTGTAGCTATTATATATGCTGCTGCAAGGAATGTTGACAACAATTTTTTGGCTTTGTACAACACATTCTTTGTATGACATTGGGCCACATTATCTAATTATTTGCCCATTTGGACTACACACAGAGTGTTGGTGTACACTTTGAACTTGACTTGAGCGTCTCTTGTGGATTGGCTTTGTAAAGTGCCATGTCAGCAATAGCAGTACTGAATGGACACTGGCTTATTCCTTGTGTGATTGGTGAACTGCTGTGTGGTAGAGCTCTGCATGCCCCAATTCAATGTGATATGATTTTTTCTTATGTGTCTGTATTGTATTTGGTCTTGTAGAGCCATAGGTTGCCTCCTTTATCCTATAATCACAGTTGATGTAGCACTTATAGCTGGCGGTTACCTCATGGGACCCTGTGAATTTTAAGGTCACTTTATTTCAAATGGAAATATTTATATTGTATTTGTGGCAGGTGGATTTGGAAGTATTACCGAGTCATGGATACGGGATACATCCCCAGATAATGTACTCGACTCGGTGGAGATATATGACCCAGCAACCAACAGCTGGGAGACAGGACCAGACCTTCCTGTGCCCCTCTGTGCCATGGCGGTCCTTAAATACTATGGCAGTATCTATGTTCTTGGTGAGTCCTGTAATCTTGACAAAACCATCCCCAAAACTTTTGATTGTTTCTGGAAGTGAAACAACAAAATTGAAGGCATGAATGGAATCAATTTTTGCCTGTTTCTCAATGACAGACAGAATAAATGTTGAACTGGTAATTTTGTTTTACTGATAAGACAACAACTAGTTTCCACATCTGTTAAATTGTAGTACAAAATAAAATTACCAGAAATAATTATCTGTTAAGTAAAATAAATATTGACTGCAGACCAACAAAAAAACATTGGGGTTACTTTCCATGCATGCTATAAGTTGAAGATATTGTTGTGTTTCTAGGTGGTGAGAATGAGGATGATGTCTCTTACAGTGTGTATTTCCTCACCCCAGAAGGTGCATGGGAGCTCAAGGATGAGATGGTTACGGGGGTTACCGAAACAACCATCCATTCCTCCTATGCCATCCTCAATGTTGACATTGATCTGGCTAACCCCTGAGTTACCTGCCACAATTTGCTTTTGGCATATTCTTGATCTTGTTTGATAGCAAAATTTGTGTTATTTCTCAGATTTTATATTTGTCTTACAATACATCTGCTCAAATTATGAAATGTGATAAGATATTGCTTGCTGTTTCACAAAAATAATGCAGAAAGTAGTTAAAGGTCAGTTCATTGTCATGAAATTCACATTCATATTGACCAATATTATTTGGATAGAGCTGTCATTGTCAATCAGATATATCATTTATATCTTATTAAACTGCAGAACAACCCTTGTTTGAGGATGTGCTTTTTCTATAATATTGTGTTTAAACAGAGATTCACAATTAAATAAATGGATATCTGTACACTCCCCATATTATGGAAACTCAGGTATGTGTTGGATAACGTTATAGTGAACAGAAGAATTCAAAACTTCTGCATCATGTTTGTTTCCATTTACATGTGCCCATTGTTGTAGTTATATAATGCAAACATTTCATTTGTTGGATAGTGTAAACTTGATAACTCTGAAGTGTTTGACATTGTTAAGCGATTTATGCATATGCGGGTACACATTCCTAATGATATACAGATATAGCTAGTTGTGATCGAATCTCTGTCCATGCTTAGCATTCATCAACACATCTTCGACTTGTGCTTTATTTGGTGTGATATTTTAAATGCCTTGAGTGAATTAAGTACAATTATCTCTGTAATATTAGGGGAAATTCATGCCACAGCATTACTCACAGATGTTGCAATAAAATTGTTATTCGTGTCCCTGACTGAATGGTGTATGTAAATTTTGCTTGAATTTGATATCGGATATTCAGATTATTATTGCAATCTGGATTTTGAGGGAGCATATCAAGGGTCATTTTTGGGGGAGGGCTGTCATTTTTAATGATAGCATAGCTTATCATATACACAGAGCTGGGGCAGGACAATTAAGAATGTACTGTCAAGCATTTAGAAGGCAAAATGCGCAATATGCTGCTGTGCAGGTGAGAATCATCTGAAAAATTTGCCTCGTGCACAGACTGTCACCGATTTGACGTATCATATAAAAGTTCTACATTGCTACTTTAAATCCTATATACTATTTGTCTATATTTAAACAAACGGCACCAGGAACAGTAGCCGTGCACGACGTCTTATTGACTATATTACCGTCGTGCGCGGCTACAGGAACAGTAGATTGATTCATCGACCTGATATAATTCTAAACGTTGTAGGGTATCGGTCAGTGAATGTTTTTTCATTGAAGAATGGCGATTAAACACGCCTTCAATAATTACATCATCCAATGTGTACGCTTTTATTAATCAGTCTTTGGCGCGAGACGTCGAAATGAATTCGAACCACATGAAATAATGCATGGTCCTGCAATCCGCTCTTACAGTTGCCGTTGAATTTAAGCCTAAAGTCGACCAACGTATGCTTGCTTTATTGTGCTTTCTGCTTCCAAACACCAGCTAAGTCATGAGCTCGGCTAGTAAGGTAAATTCACCTTTATGATCCATTGTTGGTTATCCACGTACCCCATTCCTCATTGAAACCAAGCAGTTCTTTGGGGCGATAATTGACGAATTTATCAGGCATGACAGTGTTTTCAGTAAGCCCCAGCGAGTTTGACTGTTGACTTCGTTACAGTCTAACTGTAAGTCCCATTATGTTCGATTGCTGCCATCGTTACAGTCTCACTTCAGTTCATAAGCCGCAGTAGCGGAACTGTATACCATGTAGCCCCGGTCAGACGGAAATAATATATGAGACGTGTTTTAATTGCCGAGGCCCGAGTATCTCCGTTTAATGGAGGGCTCGACAATAGCTCTTTTGAACCAAGTTTGGGAGACAGTGCTCCAGCAAGGTAATTGATCAGTCTGTTAGTCTGTTGGGCTACTTGACAATGTCGGGTAAATGCATCTTATTCAATGAACCTCACTCTAGAATACAAATCATACAATATTTTCCGACTTATAAAACATAACAGATTAATATCTTACATCGCCAAAGCTCGTTTAAAACGTTCAGTGACCAGGTGACCAACATTTAACCTAGGCTCATTCATGCAGACAAAAAGTTTGTCTTTGTTGTAGGTCACTGGTCTAAGATTCCAATGCACGACCCAGAATTACAATTACCCACTGCACCAATCAGCTATGATCATATCGTCGCACAATTGTTGGGGATAACAGAATGCTTCTCAAAGCAAATGCTAGATTGTCCACTAACGCTATGACATTGTAAACATCTGCTCCGTGACGTATATTGGGAGATATCCATAAATAGAGGTGCGCTAACAGCAGCCAAAGAAATTCCACATGATTTTTGTTTTGGGAACATAATTAAACAGTCTAAAAGAATAGTGTGTGGGTAAAAATCTCATTTATTTAATTATTGTGGGGTATTGGGTTGCACTCCGACTGTATGTCAGCCATGCTAGCCGGAGTCCTCGGGCTTTTTTCTAGACTGCTTTCTTCAACTGGGGCTAATATCTAGCTAGAAAAAGGCATGTGAGCGACGCACTGGAGTGGACTTGTCCAAGCCTTCAAGGGCCTCTAGGTGACTGAGGGTGAAGGCTCGTTAGAGAGGACTCATAAACTTGGTGAATTTGCAAGGTCAAAGTCATTGAAAAAGTAAAAAGTATTGAATGCCTCTGTTAATAATGGTCGGATCGTTACATAATTTGCATCAGTTTGTAGCTCATTTTAATTGCTAACTTTTCTAAAATATTTCAATGCATCAAAGCAACAGTTTTCCCAAGGGCCCCAGGTAGAAAAATAGTATCAGTCAAAATGTATTGTTTTACCACAATAAAATCATCCATATGCGATCGATGGTCATAAAAATTGGTCCCCAGGTCTATGGAAAGTTCTTAATGGATGTCAATGACTTCATCAGTCAAAAAATGTAATGCAATTTTAAAACGTCGTTTCTCCATCGTTAATGGTTGTATCATAAAAAAAAGATTTGCCTGTCGATAGCCCATGCTATTCTGAACTTGTAACTAATACTTTTTATCGTATATTCTCAATAGTTTTCTCACAAACTGAGCTTAAAGTCCAAAAACACCCCCCAAAATGCATTAACACCTTGATATGTCTATTAATACTAGGTCGATTTTGAATTTGTTGGTAGCTCTTCTAGTATCATTTTGTTGGCCACATGTCAGGTCATATTATGCATAGTTTTCTCATGAATCACAGTTAAAATTTCAGAAAACAGCTAAAATTGGCAAGAAATTTTCGGTCACTTATGGAAAGGTCAATATGCGTTCGATTGTCGCAATCATAACTTAGATTTAGGCCACATAAACATTGTTAAATACAAACAATTCTATATAACATAGTTTATTAGGACAATATTCATGTGTTCAAAATTACCAGTAATGTAGAAGCCTATCTACATAATGGGGGATTGATTACTGGAATATCAGTAACAGTGGAAAAGCCACTTGTTCCCTACTAGGGGTGTACCGCAGGACCTCAAAAACCCATACCTCTTATTCAAGGTGAAGATGGTGTAAAACTTATCCTGTCAGTCAAGCACAAGGCCCACCAAAACCCGTCTTACAAGCCGAAGAGGCAGAAAAAAGACACTCACTCATGAAGCACATGTATACACTACCTCTATACACTTCAGTGTCATCATTGCACATATCCCTAATTGCTGGTCATGTTGACTCTCTTAATACTTTTTTAAAAGACATTTTTAAGGCAAAAGGGGTAACATATTCTCATGGCACTTTCAATTTGATAAATTTGGAGAATTTTAAATTTGAGGGAACATTTGCTGTGGAATGACCCATAAATGAATGGCACAAGCTGCGTTTTGAAACTGTGTTATATGTGTAATAGGTGGGCGAAATATTCGCTGCTGCAGGTACTGCATTTAGTAAGTTAGGGGAGCTGACCATGCAGCTACATCCATCTGCTGAACCCTCTCTGTCAAGGTAAGCTTACCATCCATCTGCTGAACCCTACCTGTCAAGGTACGCTCACCATCAATCTGCTGAGCCTTCTCTGTCAAGGTAAGCTTACTGTCCATCTGCTGAACCCTACCTGTCAAGGTAAGCTTACTGTCCATCTGCTGAACCCTACCTGTCAAGGTAAGCTTACTGTCCATCTGCTGAACCCTCCTTGTCAAGGTACGCTCACCATCAATCTGCTGAACCCTCCTTGTCAAGGTAAGCTCACCGTCCATCTGCTGAACCCTCCCTGTCCAGGTAAGCTAGCCGTGGACACGTTATGTGGGTGATTACCATTCATGTTAAAACACAGTAAGTTCCCATCCTGCTGGTGGTGATGATGATGATGATGTCAATGCATAAATTCATTGGTATAATTACCTTCAATATCTGTACCTCATGTATCTTCCAAATATTGTTCCAGTGGGAAATGGACAGAGGAAGAAATAGATATGTTGAAAGAGTCTGTCAAGAAGTTTGGAGAAGAGTTGAATGTCATTAGCGATGTCATCAAAGGCAGAACCATGTGAGTGGCTTGTGATGAGGCTGGCATTAAGTTAGTAGCATATTATAAGGCTCGCATTTAGTAAGTAACATGTAATAAGGCTTGCATTTAAATAGTAATGTGTGATTAGGCCTGCATTAACATAGTAACAAGTGATAAGCAACATGACAAAGCTTGCAATCAGTTAGTAACATGACAAAGCTTCCATTAAGTTAGCAACATGACAAAGTTAACAATCCGTTAGTAACATGACAAAGCTTGCAATCAGTTAGTAACATGACAAAGCTTCCATTAACTTAGCAACATGACAAAGCTTGCAATCAGTTAGTAACATGACAAAGCTTGCAATCAGTTAGCAACATGACAAAGCTTGCATTCTGTTAGTAACATGGCAAAGATTGCAATCAGTTAGCAACATGACAAAGCTTCCATTCAGTTAGCAACATGACAAAGCTTCCATTCAGTTAACAACATGACAAAGCTTCCATTCAGTTAGCAACATGACAAAGTTAACAATCAGTTAGTAACACGACAAAGCTTGCAATCAGTTAGTAACATGACAAAGCTTGCAATCAGTTAGCAACATGACAAAGCTTGCATTCTGTTAGTAACTTGGCAAAGATTGCAATCAGTTAGCAACATGACAAAGCTTCCATTCAGTTAGCAGCATGACAAAGCTTCCAATCAGTTAGCAACATGACAAAGCTTCCATTCAGTTAGCAACATGACAAAGCTTCCATTCAGTTAGTAACATGACAAAGCTTCCATTCAGTTAGCAACATGACAAAGCTTCCATTCAGTTAGCAACATGACAAAGCTTCCATTTAGTTAGCAACATGACAAAGCTTCCATTCAGTTAGCAACATGACAAAGCTTCCATTCAGTTAGCAACATGACAAAGCTTTCAATCAGTAACAAGCTTCATGACAGCTTCCATTCAGTTAGCAACATGACAAAGCTTCCATTCAGTTAGCAACATGACAAAGCTTTCAATCAGTAACATGGCTAAGCTTGCAATCAGTTAGTAACATGACAAAGCTTCCATTAAGTTAGCAACATGACAAAGTTAACAATCCGTTAGTAACATGACAAAGCTTGCAATCAGTTAGTAACATGACAAAGCTTGACAAAGCTTCCATTAAGTTAGCAACATGACAAAGTTAACAATCCGTTAGCAACATGACAAAGCTTCCATTCAGTTAACAACATGACAAAGCTTCCATTCAGTTAGCAACATGACAAAGCTTCCATTCAGTTAGCAACATGACAAAGCTTCCATTCAGTTAACAACATGACAAAGCTTCCATTCAGTTAGCAACATGACAAAGCTTTCAATCAGTAACATGACAAAGCTTGCAATCAGTTAGTAACATGACAAAGCTTCTATTAACTTAGCAACATGACAAAGCTTGCAATCAGTTAGTAACATGACAAAGCTTCCATTAAGTTAGCAACATGACAAAGCTTACAATCAGTTAGTAACATGACAAAGCTTGCAATCAGTTAGTAACATGACAAAGCTTGCAATCAGTTAGCAACATGACAAAGCTTGCATTCTGTTAGTAACTTGGCAAAGATTGCAATCAGTTAGTAACATGACAAAGCTTCCATTCAGTTAGCAACATGACAAAGCTTCCATTCAGTTAGCAACATGACAAAGCTTCCATTCAGTTAGCAACATGACAAAGCTTCCATTTAGTTAGCAACATGACAAAGCTTCCATTTAGTTAGCAACATGACAAAGCTTCCATTTAGTTAGCAACATGACAAAGCTTCCATTCAGTTAGCAACATGACAAAGCTTCCATTTAGTTAGCAACATGACAAAGCTTCCATTTAGTTAGCAACATGACAAAGCTTCCATTCAGTTAGCAACATGACAAAGCTTCCATTTAGTTAGCAACATGACAAAGCTTCCATTCAGTTAGCAACATGACAAAGCTTCCATTTAGTTAGCAACATGACAAAGCTTCCATTCAGTTAGCAACATGACAAAGCTTCCATTTAGTTAGCAACATGTGACCAGGCATGTGACAAAGGTGGAATAAAGTGAATAACATGTGACAAGAGGTTGAATTAAGTTAACAGGTGACAGAGTTTGTCCAAAGTTTGTAATATGTGATAAAGGCAGAGAAATGATAAGAATATATGGTGATGTTTGCAGTACACAAATCAAGAGCACTATAAAACGGAAAGCCTATGATGAGGCAGGACTGAACCAGCCTACGAATAATCCGACTGTGAAGCGAGCTGTTAACGCTGCTGGCACGACGCCAGGCCTCACCAAACCGTCACCAACAGTTGTCAAGGTAGCCAAGGGAACAACCCCAAAGGCTATTGTCAAGCAAGTTGTACAGACACAGATGGGCAAGGCCAAGAAAGGGAAAACGGACTCAGGTGATTTGCATGCGTCCACTACACTCTCAAATCATATGCTATGATTGGTCCTACTTAAGTCATTCAGTATAATGAAAAGAAAATACTGTGGCATTCAAAGGAATATAAAACTAAATGCTGATTTTGGCCATGGCAAAATACTGCTGTTTCTTACAGCTTATGTAAGTCTGATAAAATCATTACGGGCATAATTGACCTGTTCAGTATATTACAGCATGGTTTGACAGCAGCCATCAGTTAAGCCACCTGACCCATGACAAAGCATTGTCATATCCATTGCGTTATGATCTCATTTGGTCGGCTGACATCATAGTGTCAGGTCATAATGACGTCCATCAATGACTGTACAGATGTCACCTTATCTGCGCTCAACATGCCCGAGGCAGATGTGGATATTGAAGGTCTGGGCGACCAAGCTGCTGCCAAGAAACTCGAGTTCGACTCAGGTCTGGTCATATTACCTCATAGTCTTCCTTGTAGGGACAGAGGTCGTTTAATCACAGCAGTAATTGTGAAATAGCAGACATGGTGTGGCAATTAATCAATGGTAAAGTAGCAGTGTCATGTAACATGCTCAGTTCACGTCAAACGTCTTTTCTCTCATACATATGAGTATAAGGTTTAACGGCTCACCATCACTAGTGTGTTACGTGGGGCCTACTAATACATTCGAGACCTGTGATCAAATAGCAGGCCTTTTGGAGATACACAACTGCCACTATTCACTCCGACTGTGATTCACCCGGCCTAATAACTACCTGTGTGAAGTCTTTACTGTCTGATTGCCTTTCTCCTCACTACCTGCCTGCAGTTCAACTGACACATCCCCTACCTCCAACTCCCTTGTTTTATGTTGTCAAAGTTGAGTCTTTGGCAGAGTAGCTTGGTTAAGCACTTCTCCTTGCCGGTCAGTCTCTTGGATAAGGCCTTCATTTCTACTGCTGTTTATTTCCAATAGTTTCTGCTAATCATGGCAATGGTGTCTTTTCACTTCCTTTCCTGCCTTTATTTCTTTGTTAGGTTTTTCAGGTAAGTTTTTCAGTGTATATTTTATGTTTGTTTGTTTGATATGATAAGTTGTCAGTTAGATCATGAATCCTACTAAGAGAGCTAGTATCATGTAGGCTGTGTTCAACAATAGAACAAAGAAGTGATTGGTTGCCTGCTGAAGTGGCTCAAATGATAAACATTGCGTTCACAATCTATTGTCTATTATTATTATTATTAATATGATCCAGATGGTCTTCTCCTTTCACCATGAAAAAGTGCATAGCCTGAAACATTTTAGTTGTCAAAACAACAACCTTCCAGGGCATTAATACTGATCATAAATATCCAATTCATATAGAACTTCCTGAAACCTTTTTTGATTCTTCACCAACTTGATGTTTATCTGGTCTAAGCAAATCTAAAATGATTTGTTTGAATTGAGCTAGTATGGCATTTTTACTGTTGTATAGGTTGCAATCTTTCATACCCAAACTCAAGAAAACAAACCACAGAGAAAAATTATACATTAGTTTTTGGAAATCTTGTGCCTGAGTAATTATTGTAACCCTCCTGCATAGTTCATACGGTTTACAAACTGCATTTGGGCAGAGCAATCTTGTACTTGCTTCTTCACAAACTAACTTAAACACAGGGTTGGACACAAACTTATTTTGGCCTTTTCAGTTAATATTCACTTTACCTGTACTACTTATGGTGTGCGAGGGGACAACAATTAGATCTGTGTCTATGACTAAGGGAGTAGCCTACACTCTTGTCAGTATGGTATTTGCTTTTTCCCTACAAATTAACATCCATATACACCAATTGAGCCTCTCAGTGAAACCACATTGAGGTCTCTTCCTGTTGC
The DNA here is from genome assembly GCA_034190875.2 of Urechis unicinctus. NCBI lineage: Eukaryota > Metazoa > Annelida > Polychaeta > Xenopneusta > Urechidae > Urechis > Urechis unicinctus. The sequence continues at coordinate 38,799,701 of CM067348.1, read as the reverse complement.
AGTGGGGGCTACATGTGTTTTTATCACATTATGCACCGTTTGCAAGAGCAGTTTCAAGTTTCAGAGTAGTCACAGGCGCTTGATGTGATATGTTTTAAAGATCGACCAAGATAATGATATTTTGTAGGAGATAACTCGGCATGTGATTTCTAAAACGTTGAATACACCACTTATACTACTGTAGACTCCTGTATATGTTGTGACTTGTTCCCTGGTAGGTGTTGAGGTGTTCCAGTGTCTGTATAGACCCTACCCATCCTCTCATTCCCATTGTTGTTGTTGAATTGCAGATGTAGACAGCAGTATGTTGTGACAGGGAGAGACTCCTCAACTGCCATCTCACGTGACTCCGTCATAACGTGGCCTGCTCCCCGGAGGCCATGCAGCTCTTTTCACAGGAACACCTGTAACAAGATCAATTGTGAACATTATGGTCAGGAACACCTGTAACAAGATCAATTGTGAACATTATGGACAGGAACACCTGTAACGTGATCAATTGTGAACATTATGGACAGGAACACCTGTAATGTGATCAATTGTGTGATCAATTGTGAACATTATGGACAGGAACACCTGTAACATGATCAATTGTGTGACCAACAACATTATGGACAGGAACACCTGTAATGTGATCAATTGTGTGATCAATTGTGAACATTATGGACAAGAACACCTGTAATGTGATCAATTGTGAACATTATGGACAGGAACATCTGTAACAAGATCAATTGTGAACATTATGGTCAGGAACACCTGTAATGTGATCAATTGTGAACATTATGGACAGGAACACCTGTAATGTGATCAATTGTGAACATTATGGTCAGGAACACCTGTAACGTGATCAATTGTGAACATTATGGACAGGAACACCTGTAACGTGATCAATTGTGAACATTATGGACAGGAACACCTGTAACGTGATCAATTGTGTGATCAAATGTGAACATTATGGTCAGGAACACCTGTAACGTGATCAATTGTGAACATTATGGACAGGAACACCTGTAATGTGATCAATTGTGAACATTATGGACAGGAACACCTGTAATGTGATCAATTGTGAACATTATGGACAGGAACACCTGTAATGTGATCAATTGTGAACATTATGGACAGGAACACCTGTAATGTGATCAATTGTGAACATTATGGACAGGAACACCTGTAATGTGATCAATTGTGAACATTATGGACAGGAACACCTGTAACGTGATCGATTGTGAACATTATGGACAGGAACACCTGTAACGTGATCGATTGTGAACATTATGGAGCTGCACTTGAAACAAACTCATTGTGTTTATCACAATTTGTTGGAAGTTTCATTATGATGCTATGTGTTAGGCCATGAATGCCACCAGATTTATGATGCTATGTGTTAGGCCATGAATGCCACCAGATTTATGGTGGTGTACATGTCAAGATATAGTTTTGTCTTCATCCAAAGCCATAGTTGTTCCTGTGTTCTGTTTTGACTGTTAGGTGTTTCTTTGTGTGGATTCGCTCACACAGAAAAAAAGCGTATATATACACCGTGAAATCTGGTAATATGTTGCAAATTTTGGACAGAAAATTAGTTGGGTGCAATCTATGCCATGAGATTTTGGAAAGTGTCTTGAAATATTGAACTTGAAATCCATACTAGCCTCTACCAGCAACATCAGAATGTGAATGTCGGTTTCAAATTTATAATTGATCATCGGCTGCGATCATCCATTAATAGTCTAAAAGGTCTAGGCACTAACACTAACTAGACCGCATTTCAATTGTTAACTCCTTGCCACTCAGCAACATGCCCCCCCCCCCCCCCCCCACTTTGTGTCTAAACTTCTGGCTCTTGTTCTCGTTGTGTAACACAGATATCCAAGTAATCTCACCCAAACACACCTTCCTAACGTCTGACCTCGTGCATGTAGACACATGATACGATGCATCACAGCGATACCCTTGAACTGCCTGTGGTCTTGGGTATGGTCAGCTTGGATGCTTGCATATAGTTGAACCGTCTCGTATGCAATTAATATATGTAGATCTACTGGTCATATTATATTTTGCTAGCCCCATTGTCCAATGACAGGCCAGCTTCATTATCAAATAGGCTCAATGCGAAACCTGTACCTGAGGTTTTACCATTTATATATATATTTGTATATATCTGTGTGCGTGTGTTGGCTAAGAGTTGTCTTGCAGCCCTGCTTGGTCTGGCCATCAGAACTGTTTGTCAGTAGTTTGATATTTCAAATGGATTTCCAGCTGGTAGATCGGGGCCTGTTGTGTTCATGATATTTTATGTCAGTTCATTAAGTCTGTGTCATTAAGGTTGTTTGTTGTTATTTGTAACCGATAGTGTCCTTTCGTGTTTAGTCTGTGGGGTGTTCTTACAGGAGAATCTTCACAGCTTTTTGTATATACTCTGTAATAAAAAATGAAAATGCTATCATAATGTTTGTCTGCTCACTTGTGATCGCAATCATAACGCGCTTGCATTCCTTTCGCCTTTGGCAGCAAATAATTACTACGAATTGAGCTAAATAATAAAACCTAAAACATTGATTTTATCTGAAGAACTGAACCTTCTGTTTTCTCATAAAAGGATGCCTGGTTAAGAAACTTTGTTCAGACTGGAATGGGGTGTGCCTACCTAGTCCAACGAGTTACGTAACTAAAGCTGGTTATAATTGGTCCGACCGAGGTTAGGCGTCAGCCCATAAGCCCATAGCAACATTCGACATCCTGCATCCGCATCAGTCAAAACAATGGTACGTCCAGTTTTGTTAATGATCAAATGTCTGTCCATGACTGGAGTAAGGTACCTCAGATAAATGCTTAGCTAAATTTTCATGAATTCTGTTTACTATATATATTCATTTTGAGTCCACACCCGTGCGAATGTAAGGCGAACAACGAATGAAACGGTCGCTGTCTCGTTCCTCTCAGCGTCCACGTACTAGACAGAATGGTCTCGCTCTATCTACCCGCCACACCTAGTGATCTCCAGGGTAATCCAACTCCACCCCGCGCGCGATCGCATGAGGTAATCCCACCTAGTCCCCTCGTAAGAGGATAGCCCCACCTGGTCCACGATCATATCAGGGTAGTCTCGCCTTGACCCCTCGTCAGATCCACCCGCTATCTTCTATGTATACATAAACCCAAGGGGGACAACGATTTCGCCACTAGCTCACCCAAACCATCTTTAGTCCCGTTTACGAGCCTGGCGCGCCTCATAGCCATAAAGTACATGTTATTCTACCTAACAAAACCATCCGCCCCAACATTTGCCACCCCAAAAGGATACTTTTTTCGAGTTCAAAGTTATTTTAGCCGTTTAGGCGAATTACTGTACCCGGAAGTTCAATGATCGTCTGCCCGTCGTCCGGGGAAAAGAAATCGCGAGCTCTGATTGGAGCTCTTAATTAGATTGTCCAATCAGAGCTCAAGATTTCTTTTGTGGTTTGTTGTGGTGTGGTCACGTGACCCACTTTTACTGTATTTAACCTGGGGCTGAGCCCGTCAGGATGGTAAGTCGTAGAAGGTCAATGAAACCATAAACGACTTAAATTCCTACAAACAAACGTCAGGATAGTTGTGGTACATGGCCAAAGCTGCCAAAACCACTATAATTTGAATAAACAACAAATAACGTCAGGGAAGTTCCTAGTAAGTCGGTGTCCGAGTAAGTCGGACAAACTGATCCGAGAAAGTCGGACGATTCAGGATTTATTAACTTGGTTTTATTCCGATTAGGCGGGAAAACATTGCAAGTGGTAAGTACCGGTTGTGATACTTTATTTGTGGGTGTCCTTAATCGTAATTTTGCCCCGTTTGATCGTAATTGTTAAATGTTCGGTTTTGGCGCCCAAATCTAGAGGGCGTCGTCAACTTGGTCGCTGGTGTCGAAACTATATAGGTATCTGTCGTTATTTTACCTATAAAACTGGTATTTCATTAAATGTCACGGTTCTTTCACTCAGTTGGACTATTACTGTCGTTCGCTTGTTTAAGGGTAAGTTTGCAAACTAGATTATAGAGATCGAAGGAAAATACTGGGCGCTGGGATCCGCCAGCAATCTGCCAGGGTTCACGCTACAATTGTATGCACATTTGCCAGTTTGCCATTAAAAATATATAAACCCAAATGCTGTTACAGTCGCTAGACGGCAACCTCAATATGACAAACCCCGTGTGCGTCACAAAATATAATTATAAGAAAAGTGCAGTCATGCACTTCAGCTCAAAGTTGATGAAGAATGTTACTCTTCCCATCTTATATCTTTGAATGGGGAGATATTGCAATATGTCAACTCAGTCAAATATCTTGGGCAAGTAACATTGGCAGACAGTGTAGACAACTGTAAGCTCAGGGCAATATGCTAGTACGCAAATTCCATATATGTAGTACTAATGTTACGCCAAAATTATTAAAGTCATTGTGTACACCTAGTCAAGGTCCCCCAGCCTGATGGCTGCGGGCGCTGTTTACATGTTACTGATATTCAATAGTCTCGCCTAGGGCGAGAAGCGTAGCGGAACCCCTGGAGTCTGGGACGCAGACTAGTGTACACCATTATATAATGCTCAGTTGTGGTTGTACTATCAGAAGATGTCGATTAATAAGTTATACACAGCTTATCATAACGTTTTCAAGCTACAGCCGAGATTATCCAAGCATGAAATTACTGCGTGTGCCATTATGGAGGTTCCATGTTGTTCTGCTGTCATTCGCATTCTCATATACCGTTTCACTTGTAGATTAGAAAAAGTTGACAATGATATCTAGTCAGGTCTATTCCTTCTAGCAGTTTGCTTTATAGGTCACGGATTTAATTATGTGAAATATATCTCATAGTTGCAGAATTGTTGTAGGCCTATATTAACGTAGTTAGTTGTGTAATGATAAATACATGAATATGGACCACTGTATTTATATATGTAATTACAGATGAGACTTGCATAAAGTATTCAATTCAATTCAACACATGCGAGAATAAACATACTGATTGCCTGGCCTCATTACAACTGCCAGTCTTTATTCTGGAACTTTAACATGGCGCTTATTACATGAATTGGCTCCATGCATCACATGACCGCGCAAGTTTTGGAAACCGAGTTTCCTTGCTGTTGAACTATGTTGCTCCTGAACACGGCGGAGTTTCCTGCAAAACATCATTGAAACCGCCATTGAAATAGACGATAACCTCAAAATCAAAAAAACTGATACATTACGTGAAGAAATACATAGTTTGTGTGTCGCACTATGTACCTAAACCACATACCACTTTTCTGGGAAAGCATATTGGCTACGGTGATATACTCGAAGAAATCGATATCGTCCGAGCCGTCCATATCCACTTCTAGCATAGCCTCCTGTCGAACAGAATTCACTAGGGGTGAAAAGCTTATTGGTAGCAATATCTACAAAGGGAAGTCGCCTCTTATCGACCCCCCCCCCCCTCTCAACCCCCACAGCACCCTCACCGCCAAGAGACTGCCAGGATAAATATGGTCGAATGCTGGTTGATACACAGATACCACGGCTACATAAATTACTCCATTCTTACTCTGATTTCGGGCGCAGTGAACTGTTGACCGACTGTCTTCATCATAGCGTTTATCATCTGGTTGTCACAGTCATACATCATAGCGTTTACCACCAGGTTGTCACATTCACGCCCTCAGTCAAATTACAGGCGTTTGGGAATGGAAACTTAGTTGAGTATGTAAAAAGCTTTACCAAGTATATTTCTCTCCACTTACTTCACTGAGGTCAAGGGTCAAACTCTGGTCTGTATCAAACCTACGGAATTGATGCCACTGTTCCAGCACCTAGGAGAATAAAGTCAAGATCAGCGCCCTTTGTCAGCACACTTTATAGCGTTTATCTTGTCAAATGAGAACACAATCAGAGATAAATGAGGACGAGTTGGACATTTCCCCCCATGATTACAGTTGATGATACAGAACGGAAAATTACCTTCAGGGACAAATTGAGGCCCAAACATACTACTGTTATTATGCCATCCATGCAATTTTTGTGCTGTATCCACTGGAAATGTTCAAGATCCCGAACATATTCCTTTAAAATATGAAATAATAACTTACATAATCTTTTGACATATGGGGGAAGTTCTTCATGACAGCTATCATATCCACCTGGTCGTTGTTTGGATCCACCAGTTGAATGTTAGCTGCATATTGACGAACAATCGATAACTTACACATTCGTTCAGGATTTGTTTCATGCGTTCATTCAGTACGTTCTCTATAATGCTTCGGGTTCTCATGGGGTTCATCTGCTAATCATGAGGGTATTCAGTTTGTGTATTACATCAAGAGGCTCTTGTTTAATGTGAATCATGTGAATCATTGCTATCAAAGGCATGGTAGAAATGTTTTGCATAAAATATAACACCAACTTATCCAAACGCCAATACGCATTGCTTCAAACACTCCACTTCTCAAAGAGAGTTTGTGCATTTTGTAGTATGATCGATGTGCAGTATATCGTACGTTTGTAGTATGATCGATGTGCAGTATATCGTACGTTTAACGGAGTCTCGTCGTGGGAGGTCTTCCTTGGCCTTCTTCTTTATATTCCGCTTCCTCAACACGCGCTTGACCTCGTCATCGCTGCTCTCGTCGTCATCGTCATCGCTACCCGTATCTTCGTTCGTCGGTAGATTATAGGTTCGCTTTGGTAGTGGTGTCAACCTGTTTATATAAGTCATGGCTATGCTGTTTAAATAAGTCATGGTTATGCTGTTTAAATAAGTCGTGGTTAAGCTTGTTATATAAGTGCTGGTTATGCTGTTAATATATGTCATGGTTATGCTGTTTATATAAGTCATGGCTATGCTGTTTAAATAAGTCGTGGTTAAGCTTGTTATATAAGTCGTGGTTATGCTGTTAATATATGTCATGGTTATGCTGTTTATATAAGTCATGGCTATGCTGTTTAAATAAGTCGTGGTTAAGCTTGTTATATAAGTGCTGGTTATGCTGTTAATATATGTCATGGTTATGCTGTTTATATAAGTCATGGTTATGCTGTTTATATAAGTCGTGGTTAAGCTTTTTATATAAGTTGTGGCTATGCTGTTAATATATGTCATGGTTATGCTGTTTATATAAATCATGGTCATGCTGTTTAAATAAGTCGTGGTTAAGCTTGTTACATAAGTCGTGGTTATGCTTGTTATATAAGTCGTGGTTATGCTGTTAATATATGTAATGGTTATGATGTTTATATAAGTCATGGTTATGCTGTTTAAATAAGTCGTGGTTAAGCTTGTTATATAAGTCGTGGTTATGCTGTTAATATATGTCATGGTTATGCTGTTTATATAAGTCGTGGTTAAGCTTGTTATATAAGTCGTGGTTATGCTGTTAATATATGTCATGGTTATGCTGTTTATATAAGTCGTGGTTATGCTGTTAAAGAAGATCTGGAATAAAAATTTAGGTTTGCCTAAATTGGATCCTGACGCTAGTTGTATCATAAATTCATATATGAATTTTATTTCGCCAAATAATCACTTTGACAGGAAAAAAACCGTTAGTGATATCAACCTGAACCAACTCAACCCAACTTGAAAAGATGTTACAGTTCCTTTTCAATTTCGAGAATATTTCACATATGATTGGATATCTTGGAGCGAGGATCCCCACAAAATAAAATTCTAAACGTTCCAAAATGAGGCAGAAACTGGAATTGTTTTTATTTGAATTCCGTATCATCAAGGAATTGTGCAACAAATAATTTCCCGCTAACCAAATGAAAAGTACTGGATAAAGGACTAAACGTTTTCAGTCTGTGCTGACGTTAAGCCCTTTAATCGAACGCAACCAACAACATGTTGTAGGTATTTGCAAAATACTATACATACTTCGTGCCGATGGCGTAGGGTGCAGATAATATCTTCACGGGGGGCGAGAGAACATCTCGATCGGTTCCAATGTATCTATTGGGGAGCTCGGATGGCAGGAGCGAAATTGCCCCCATTGCGGATGCCTGATGAAACTTCTCCAATAGTTTTTCCAAGCGAAGAATTTGAAATATCGTGTTTTCATTTGTCATCTTAGATGCTGTTTTATACTCGGCAAACGTAGTCCTGCGGTCATTATTAATCAAATGGTGAACCACGATCAATTATCTAGCACCAACATGAAGTAAATCAGGTTATGCAAGGTTTTCAAGCGCTCGGAGTTGCAGGTGTTAATCGTGTATATAACGCGTCATATTTGCCTATTCATGAGGACCAGAAGACAAGCCCTTTGCAACAGAGAGCGCATGGCACCTGGTCGGAATATAATTACAATGCACTCACTCAAAGTCGACCTTCAGACCATGGAACAATCCTATGGTGATTTTTTGAAAGGTATGCAGCTCACGGTCAAGTCGCAATAGATCCTGCTGACACAGATGGAGTCGACCTAGTTACCTTTGCTCATCTAAGCTTTTTAAACGAACAAGAGAGAGATCATAAATTGCAGAGGCGAGAAATGACAATTGAATATCACAAATACACACCTTTTCCATTCGAAAGCATTGCTTCTTATATTTGTCTAATTCATTCGCCGCTTCTGGAAACAAAGTGCCGTCTATGAATATAGGCAGTCTTAAATCACGCTTCGCTATGTGCAACCTGTTTCTATTGTACTCTCACCTTGAGGGTCAGCTTTTAACTGCAGCTCGTTTTTTAATTTTTCCATTTTCATCTTCTCCTCCATGTCCTGCAGTCAATGGAACACGACGCATCACAACATGGATTTTTTTTAAATAGCCGTCGGTAAATGAGATTTTGATCACTGAAGGTGCTTCTTACATTCGCTCTGTCGAGAAGTTTCACACGCTCTTTTTCCAACTCCACCACTCGCTTCGAAAACTCTTCTTCTCTGCGGATTTTAATGCAAGAAATTTCTTGAAAACGTTCCTATCGTGAGAATAATCACATTCAGCGTATCATTTAAATGACCCCAACGAAAACCAGCGTCTCACGCGCACCAACCTTACCATAGAGGCCCATACAACGGAAACCAGCGTCTCACGCGCACCAACCTTACCATAGAGGCCAATACTGCCGACAAGCGCTACACGGCCTACACCTCCGTCACAGTGACGTCTATACTAACCTGATCTTGGCTTGATCTATTGCCTTTTTCTTCTCCAGTTGCCATAATTGTACTGTTCCATCCCGCTGTAATCTAAGGATATAACCATATTGTAACTTGCTACAATCATTCATGCCCGGAGTGGTTATAGATGGATGGTGTGATGTCGTAATAATAAATTCTGGTGTAAATCAATTGCAATACCAAACAATTTGACAAATATCTGACAGTAACCATAATTACACTAGAACGTACTGAGATATGGCTTGTGTTTTGTCTTTGTTGAGCGCCTCCAGTCTTCCAATAGCGCTGTCTTTCCCTTGTAATTGAGATCGGCTTTGGCTTTCTTGCCACCTCACATCGATAACCTGCTCCTTCAGTCGGATGATTTCGTCTGGCAAAACCACACCATGTCGTTGTGAGCTTTTTTTACCAACATATCATCGTTTACGATCTGTTGGATATCAGTTAATCATGAACTTATAAGCATGTACCTTGTAAGGTTGTAATGTGGAGTTGCAAGCCTGCTGTTTTTTCTTTATAGTGCTATATACAACACAAGAAATACACTTATATTAATATATATATATATATATATATATATATATATATATATATATATATATATATATATATATATATATATATATATATATATATATATCAGTTTTACGTTAATTGAGTTCTTGAGTAGCGATTCATGCTGTTTATATTTACAGCTCCTGTCTTACTACTTCTTGTTGGTTTTGGGTGTGGTCACGTGGTGTAGTTAATCATGTCAACTACGGCAACCGGTGACGTCACGAAAATAGTCATTGTGGCGACCGTACTTCAAATTCAAAGAAAGTCAATATTAGAGAGAAAAAGCCGATGATGGATCAATATGTGTGAGGTATGATATATATGATATTGCTGACATATTGTGGAAGCATTACTGTTCCCTTGGTCGTGTGCATCTAAGTGTATACGTTTGGATAGCCCAACAGAACGTCTTGTTGCCTTCAACTATATCGCCATCCGGCCGGAGCTCACCTTTAGCGAAGTTGTAATATTCTGATTGGTAAGCGTGGTCACGCTGATCAGGTCCAGGATTAGCGAAGCAGGTGGGGGTACCTCGTTCCCTTCCAGTCGCTTTTGGGAGAAACCGTGATACGGATCTTTGAGGAAAATCTCCTCGATTTTAGTCCATTCATCGCGGGTCTGTTAAGTATCACGGTTTATATTTGATAATGCATTTGATAAAGGACAAAAAGGGATCTTTTAGTATTCATTTATCATTGACATATTTCAATTATGCATCATTGCCTGATCACCTGTCATGTTAATCATAAGCTCGAACGCAAAAAACACAAAATGATCATACCACGCGCTCTAATTTTCCAATGACTTGCTCAACTGTGATCGTTTCCTCCGGCGGTTGGGCTACCTCCATCCATGTCTCGACGAGGCAGTTAAAGCCTTTAGTGAGAAACTCAAGATTCTGCCTGTTAAATACCGTGTCCACCATTATCTGCTCGACGCATAGGGGAAGAAACTAGTGTAGATTTATGTGGAATCTGACTCGTTATCACACCGCTGATGCATGACAAGATTCTGTCCATATTTTATTTGATCTGCAGTTTTCAGATTACTAGTAACAGCAATGATTTGCTAGCGAAACGACTAACTCATCCGCGCTTTCCGCGTGTCAATATCAATTTCTAATAAAATCGTTTCATAATCGGTAAGTGATTTCAAGCAGCCGTACTTACCTGTTCTGAGCAACCTGCAGACATACTCTCGGTTCGTGGTCAAATATCTATAGGTGTCTCGAAATTCGATCTTCTTGTATCCTACTGGCGGAATCCCGAGGCAGAACAAGTAACTTCTAGGACTGAAAACCTCTTTTTGTCAAGTTGACAGTTGTCATTATTGCTTAGCAATTATGACTGTTCGGCAGAGAAGATCGTAACCTCTGTGATGGCAGAAGCCGTCATAGCAGTTTGTAACAACACGAATTCACTCGCTCCAAGTGTTCGGCATCTAATCAGATGGTCTCAAGGCGGTTTATTTTCATAAGCCTTGATTTCTGTTGGACCGCTCACGCTATTCTATTGTGAATACGCGTTACATCTATCCATATTTGGGAATAGTTCTTGGGGTGAGAATAAGCGACTCCAGTGGGTAGGTAGTTCGGGGTGAGAATAAGCTCCAATTTAGACGGCGACTATTGGTGGAATAACAGTTTTCGACATGCCCCCGATTAATAGCATTCTTTAAAGTTCATTGCGTTGACGATTTTCTTGATAACCAAAGGATTTCTTGTAGGGGATTGTATCCAAATGGAGAGAACGCGTCACAAGCTTTCTGAATTAGCGGGGATCATTGACTCGGAGAGGGCTTTGGGGTGCGCTAAGACTGGGCAGATTACGCCCCAAACTGTAATTGATAATCCCTTAGTCCATTCCTTAAGTTTGGGTTCCTGGCCAAGAAAAACATAATTTGAAAACCGCCCATAACTGTAGTCGGTCTGCGGCACGTGAAATTCACAGAACGCTTCTTTTCGTAACCTATACTGTTATATTTGGTCATCCAGGTTTTATATCGGTGCCCAGTGGAGTCCGGAACGTTTTATCCACTGTATTCATATGTAGTTTGGAGCACTCTTTGAATGAAAGAAGAAAGAGTATTTCTATTACTTTAATGATTAGCTCTGTATGCCTTCTTATTGGTTAGGCTTCTGGTGAGCGTATTACGCAGTCTACCGTAGCAGGTGTAATTTAGCCGAGGGGTAATTTATGATGCACCTTGAAAGGCAGTCGTCCTGGTAACTTACTGAAGAATACAATCGAGGTGTAGTAAACATTGTAGCCTTATGTACATTCATGATTCGAGGGTGCATGTGCAATCATTCCAGTATAGCATGTACAACAATTATTCGGGGTGTGCGGGAGTATCATTCTAGTGTACTATATTTTCCCTGTAAGTTTCATAAGGAAAAGTCCTGGAACTCAACGAAAGCCAGCCCATGTACGAAGACCCGAGATGCACATCTTCTTCGCAACAGCGCTCGTTTCTGAACCCAGCCATCTCCGTGACTTCAGTCTGTCGACCGGGTTCGAATTTATATATCAATAATATAATACTACATAATCAATGTTTATCTATTACTGCCGATGCAATATGTATGCAAAAATAATGAAATGAAAAATTCAAGCATCATCATCCGTCACTTCCGGTGTCGGCGCTGCGTATTGGTAGCACCATGTAATATGGAGATTATCGGTCATCCGGGTTTTTCGGGGCTCCCAAAATGCATTGCGCGCTAAGCAGCCTTGGCAACGGTGAATACATGCGTTCGGTGATATGCCGACTCCCAATGTTTTCAATCAAACGGAGTGAATTGTCTTTCCTTGGAGCCACAACATATGTTGTGCAATATTATATAAGATATATGATCGACTGGTTTATATGATGGTTGGTTTTTCTTCAGCCTCGGGTCGGCAGGGAAGAAATATCTAATGGGCTAAATCCGTCATTCATTGTTTATGATAGATGTGACTGTGGCCTGTGACATTTGGGGTTAATTGCACGTTTCCAAGATATCAACACAAGGCAGTTAACCTATATGCTACAACTTATTCGCAATGAAGTTGGTAATTAATCTATTCGTTGCCTAACGATCACTTAATTGGAGCTGCAACCGTTTTCTTCAATATAGGTCAACCCACATTTTCTTCGGTCGGAATATTTCGATACGCCAGCTTATCGAATGTCTAGAGCACTCAACGAAATGGCTTTAAATATAATTAGTTAACCATAAGAATATCCACATCTGTCACCCCACTGAATATTGAGACGAGTCAAACATTTGAATACCACAGCTGTCACTCCACTGAATATTAAAATGAGTCAACCTAGCGCTGGTTGGAAAGTAATACATACAAAGCATTCTGCAGGGCCAGAGTCAACCATATGAATACCTATATAGCTGCCAGTGACAGAGTCACCCCCGTGAATATTGAGATGAGTCAACTATATGAATACCTATAGATCTGGACTGATTGTTTCGCCTTATTTCCTTCATTTGAAAGACAGCTCAGATATGTTTATTTCGGCAGGATGGTGTCTCGGTTCTAATGAACAATCATCTGCCTCGGTTTCAATGACTGAAGCTTTTTATTCTAGTGAGACTAATGATTCAACAAGGTTACGAATTCAATACCGGGGCTGATGCTTAGCACCGATGCCATGGACTCGTCTTTATCTTTCAACATGCTATTTGTTTCAACCGGCGTCTTCCCCCCTACCCCCCAGATTATGGAACTCTAGATCTTTGCATGGTTTTATGTCTGTTTTTTAACATAGTATATCATTAACTGTGTCATCAAAAACCCAAGATGAACCATGTTGACTTCTTTATTCTTTACCTCATTACTGTTTAAAGTACACATAGAAACATTTCAAATTGGAATTGCTATTGTGCACTTTATTTGATGTTCCCCAATAAGAGCAAACATAAAGACATAGTAGACTGATATATGGTAGATCTACAAAAAATATAATACTCAATATAAATTGCATTGATTCCCAATGAGCAAAATAACCACGGGCTATCCCAGATACAGCAGGATGCTCCCCCCCCCCCCCCCAATCCTATAAATATACCACCCAGCCAGTGGGGTAAAAGTCCCAAAAGTCAAACTAGCTCATTCAATAGAAAATAATTAGATATTTGTGCATAATAATCAAATGTGCTAATAAACTTAAGCCGATGATAATGTTGGCGACCATATATGATATAATTGCCTTTAATGCCACATACTGACACTTGCAGGCAACAAGTAATGGTAAGTGCATTTATAACAATCCACAATGCCATCTCAATGTATCAGGATTTCCTCATGTGGGGGTGTTACTTGGGGGGAAGTTCAAGGTTACTGGAAACATTACTGATCTAACATCCTACCAAAACTTAAAATGGATGCAGGGAGGGGTGAACAAAGCAAGCTGTATGTCACAACAGTTTTAGAAGGTCATGGCAAGTGTCATCCTCCAAGCTGATGATGTACCTGTACATACTCAGAGTAGGAAAATTAGCTGAAACTCACACTGGAGAGAGGGGTTGTTTTACCAGCTAGCGATAAGTACCTGGTGGAGTTTTTGGAGACTGCGGTTGACAGTTTTGATAGGTACACAAGGCAGGTGATGAGTACTAGTCCCAATAAAGCAGAAAACCATTGCTAATCAATAATGGATTGGATGGTCACGTCTTACGATTGGTTATGAAATGGCAGATGATTCCTACCAAAATGTATCAACCGTAACGTTCACATTCTGCCATTGTTGGTTCTGGATACCACGATTTCATGTACATGTTTCACTTGATGCTACCAATACATGAAAATATACAGAAAATATAAACATGTATATACATATGTGCATATATATATATATATATGTACATACATCACCATATATACATTCATCCTAAATATCAGCTTATATCTCATCTTTTTAACCGACTTCAACCAATTATGCGTTTACGCTTACAATTCAATTAAAGCCCCCTTAAGAGCACCCCTCAGCTACCCTCAAGCTCCCCAGTGTTTCTACAGCGTCATAGACATACTTTCACAGTCAGACAGTTTAAAATTTATATAGCACCATAAAACCCATACATATATGTACCAAAATATATCACCTCTGATGCAAATAATTAACTATACATTTATGCTGATTAGTCTTTATCACTTCTGCTTACAATAGCAATATTTTCTTAGATCAGGATGACTCTTAATGATACATGCTGGCTGGTTGTTGTATTTGTTTATGCGGCTAGCCTCACTGAGAACCTGGTGCATGTTTTCTTTCACTCGAATCTGCACTGTCCCCTCATAGAGACCACCATTCGGAGCTGTTTCTATGGTAACTTGGAGATGAATGATATCAAGGTCATAAGTGGAAGAAAAATTGGCCACCCGTTGGTCTGCATCAATGTTTTTCACGAATTTGAGGACCTGAAACAAAATTATATCTCCCCAAATAGAAAATATTCTTGGGTATTTTCTAAATGAAAAGCACATTTTCGTATGGCATAAGCACTGATATAGTTGGTGAGTCCATAAGCCAGGAGGCCTCAAAGGACTGCTGCTTCTTGTGGGATTTCAAATAAAACATTTTGTCAAGACCAAAGGTCAGTGGTTTACATTGCATTCAATAGCACAATGGAAATAATTACAGAGTGCTCTAATCATGGCACATTGGCCTTCATATATAAATACACAAGAGAGACTTTTTTTTTAATTTGTGCATTTACAACATTCTGTAAGCTGTTACAATTGATTAAACATGAGGTCATTGATAACCTCTCTAATATAAGAGCCAATGAGACATAAAGTTGGCCCAAATGAGATTGCAAAAGGTCTTCTGACTCAATAGCAACAGCAATGTAAATTCTGAACTTGGTTTATGTAAAATTTGAGGCTGTTCACAAACAAACGGACAGAGAGACAGACTGATCGATCAAATATTGTTTGGTTGGCAGAGAGACACAATTTGGGGAGTCATAAGAAAGCGTGCAAACAAAAGTTTAAGGACAGAATGATCGATGCCGGAGTAGAATTATATAACAAGCTCTGCTGAACAGCAAGGCAAAGATTCATTGAATTTGGTAAATAGCTAGCATAATCATTAAATTCACACACACCCAATGAACACCATCACCAGGCCTACAGTCTCTAGCTTAACAGTCACAGGCTCTTGAGTCACAAACTAAATGTTCACTGGCTCTCCAGTCACTGGCTCTCCAGTCACTGGCTCTCCAGTCACTGGCTCTCCAGTCACTGGCTCTCCAGTCACTGGCTCTACAGTCACTGGCTCTCCAGTCACTGGCTCTCCAGTCTCTGCCTCTACAGTCACTGGCTCTCCAGTCACTGGCTCTCCAGTCTCTGGTTCTACAGTCTCTGCCTCTAAAGTCACTGGCTCTACAGTCTCAGGCTCTACAGTCACTGGCTCTACATTATCAGGCTCTATTCATTGGCTCTCCAGTCTCTGGTTCTACAGTCACTGGCTCTATTCACTGGCTCTCCAGTCACTGGCTCTACAGTCTCTGGCTCTACAGTCACTGGCTCTCTATTCATTGGCTCTCCAGTCACTGGCTCTCCAGTCTCTGCCTCTACAGTCACTGGCTCTCCAGTCACTGGCTCTCCAGTCTCTGGTTCTACAGTCTCTGGCTCTACAGTCTCAGGCTCTACAGTCACTGGCTCTACATTATCAGGCTCTATTCATTGGCTCTCCAGTCTCTGGTTCTACAGTCACTGGCTCTATTCACTGGCTCTCCAGTCACTGGCTCTACAGTCTCTGGCTCTACAGTCACTGGCTCTCTATTCATTGGCTCTACAGTCACTGGCTCGGGCAAGCTCAACTTGAACAACTGATCCACACTTAACTTTTCATCAAAAACAAATAGTAATGTTGAATACTGTGTACAATGCAACTCACTTGTTCATTAGGGTAGACAAAACTTGCATTCTTGATCTCCATAAGCCTTAGTTGATGGCATCGGTCTCTTACATGTTCAGTGGCATGGTTTATAAACTCCAGCACAAGGTTAGCTGCTTTCTCTACCCTTGGGTCTGTGATCTGCAACTCTTCCGAATGCATACATGAACACCAATGGAGGTCAATTCCAGCAGATGCACATGTTCTATTCTTTGGTATTTCTTTGAGGAGACTGATTCCGCGGTCAGAATTATGAACAGGAAGCTCTGCCCGCTTGATGTCCAGTAGGTCTTGCAAGGTCTCATGAATGTCAAAAGGGGTTGTCAATTTCATGCGATTCTTTTTAACATTCTGATAGAACTGGGGGTATTTGTCTTGGAACCACTGAGGGAAGTGTAGAGACATAAAGGGCAGTCTCTCCTCCAGTTTCCCCTGCACGGTCATTCGCACTTTGCTGTAACGGGCTCCGTGATCACCCATTACAATCAACAGGGTGTTTTCCAACACATCCTGGTTTCTGAGGAAGTCCAAAAACTGCAGCAGGTCATTGTCTATATATTCTGCTGGGTTGTTGTCTGCGTGAGATAACTCACCAATGAATGCAAACGAAAACTTGGGAATTTTTTGATATCTCATGAAGAACTGGCGGACATAATCCAAGGTAAATTTGTGTTCAGGTTGAGAGCCAAGGCAGAATTCTCGGCTGTTTTCATGAATTGTGGATTGAAGGGCTGCTTGCCAAAATGGACGCATGTAATGATCTACAGGCGGTTGCTCAAAGCCATTCAGTCGCAGTTGGAATGTGCCAAAATGAGGTTGGTCTTCAGCATACAGAGTGACGTAACCTTTTTGTTCATATTTATTCCAAATAAAGGGGAAGATATCAACAAAATGCGAGCCCTCCTTGTTGACTCTGGCCTCAGGCAGTTCAGCCTCCGAGTGACCTATATCATACAACAGTTAATTATCAATCTCAATACCCCTCTATTCAATAAGAGCATATTTTAACTTGTATTGTTTTGATCAAGAAGCACAGCCCAGAATATCAAAATCATCCAACATCTGTAAATCAAAACAAAACATGACCACTGGTTCACAAAAAGCTATGTCCTCCATTCTTTACTTGCTGAATGAAAACAAATCATAGTAATTCACCCAAATTTACCTGTAAGCAACGGAAGCATGGCTGCAGTTGTTGCATCACCAACAATATTATATCCATTCATGATCACAGAGTTTAGAACCTCTTTCAGGTAGGCGTATGTTTTGGGCAGCTTGCGTTGGTAACTAAGATGTGACATGGAATCAAGGGCAAAGACAAGAACGTTGATTCCTAGCGAATTCTTCTCTGCTGGAATATCATTCAGACGATCTTGCACCTCTTCTTTTACATGAATTTGAGCTACAAACTGGTCAAAATCTGGGACAGCACCCGTCGGGAATTCTTCGTACTCATCGTCATACTCCTCCAGATCTAGCTCCTTGGCATCCTCGTCACCCAAGTCTTCTCCAGCATTATTTCCTTCATCTTCTGCCTCTGCATCAGCCTCATGGGGGATATGCGCTCCACCGGGCCCAGTATGATGCCCGACATGCTTCTGATTCACAATCTCTTCCAAACCCCTTTTCACCGCTGCTTCATTGTGCTTCACAGCATGCTTTTCCAGGACCTTTTCAGGGATATCGACCATCCCAAAGCTACCTACCAGCCTTGGGGCATGCACATCTTCTTCTCCACCATCATTCATTTTATTATTTCCCATGCCATTTTCGGTTAGAAGCAGTTTCCTCGATTGATGCCCTTTTGTTTGTTCACTTGCAGCTTTTGATTCGGATGGTTTTGCAATATAACATTCCACCCTAAAGAAATCATGCTTGACTTTAATATCAAATGGAGCTTTTGTCCGAGCATATGTCTTGGAATATGTGTGAACATGATCAGTCATCCATTCTATGGCACGGTAATCACATTTTTCTAATTTGTTTTTGCCGAGCACTGAACGATTCAAATGCATGTTGCCATTACTGATGTAGAACAACTCCTCTCCTTCACATTGTAAGGGGGGCATACTATGGAAGGCATGTCTATTGGCATCAGCAGACAGTGAGAGTGAAGGAACTTTACAAACTGGACCTCCAACTTTGACATGGTGTTTCTTGTGACCTTTTCGTCTCAAATAGAGCTCACCGTGTCCCCCTACTCCAGCAAGTTCCCGGCCAGCAAATTGCTGATCAAAGTCTTCAGCTTTTGAGCTCCTTCCTGAGCTTGAAACTCTTGAGTAAGCTGCAGAGGCAAAATTTACGAGAAACAATCCAAGTGCTATGGCAAGCACCAGGAGGAACAGAGTTCCTAATTTGGTTCGCATGAACCGTCGCACAAATACCGACATTTCCATGCTTTTTTCCTCTGCAGTCATCAATTCAACCTACACAGAAAGGACAGATAATACAACAGCTTATATGCCATAAAATGCAAAGCTACACAGCTATTGAAGCAAACATGCTAAATGTATCATGATGAACCAACCTTTCAAGCCATGGAACAGATATTCAACAACATTGTAAGCTTGGTCAGTAACGGGCTAAGAGAACTATAGCCTGATTCATAAAATTCCAGTAAAACTGGTGTTAGTGTACACCTGCAATCAATGTACACCTGCAATCAATGTACACCTGTCCATAAAGGACAGTTTGGGAAGTACTAAAATGCCCCAAAGTCAATTATATTGTCTTGCGAATACCTGGTTAATATACACATGCAATATGTCCCAATATTCAAGTTAACAGGCAATCAAAAGAAGTTAGCACAAATCAGTTATCCTTGATGGAGCACAAGCCTGCAGAGGAAGAGAATTCAGCACATATTGGACATGTTTATGATACATGGGCTCACCTTACATAACACTTAAAAACCTATAGTTGGTCAGCTGGAATCAATTACTTTAACATCCAACCTGTTTTCAAGTCCTTCAAGTATATATCAATTGATAAAATATAAGCCAGCTATTCACATTGACTGCAAAAAGATGTTTGTAGAGGATGGTAATTCTGTCATCAGAATGATAATTGATTCTAAATAGATTGAACTCAGGCCAGCTCTATGCTAAAGAATTGGCTCACAAACTTGATTACTATAAACAGAAAAATAATTTGGAAAGAAAATGCATCACATTTATTACCGGACTTTTATCTTGAGTACAACAACCAGAATCCATTTGACCTGTATGCTAATGCTATCATGAGTTTATCTCAGACTATGCAAACCTGACATTCCATCCATTGAGAACGGACTATCTTGCTTCTAACACATTACTGTGGCCGTGTGGGTGCTGTTGTTCTTCACACCACTAAGAAACGTCACATCACACCACTAAGAAACGTCACATCACACCACTAAGAAACGTCAAATCACACCACTAAGAACGTCACATCACACCACTAAGAAACGACACATCACACCACTAAGAAACATCACATCACTAAGAAAAATCACACCTCGAATTTCCATATTCAACAGAATAATTGTTACTTCAAAATAAGGTGGCATACGGCAATGGAATGATGGAGGTAGAATGTACATGAAAATCACTCAAAATTCCAACTCATTATCACAACTTACTATCAATTAACTATCCCAACAATGCAATGTAAAGCCGTATAGCTCGAACCGAGTCGAGCCACTGCACGGCACAATAGCTTCTGAGTTATCGCCCAAGATAGCCTGTGTGTCGATCGAATATCAAGAAGACTTCGAACTTTGGACACCACAATTGTTGTTCAGCCGCAGTGCAAGCGACCCGACGTAACAATGAACTTGCGTGCAATTCGTGTTGTCGGTGTGACACTTGTAAACGAGTGTAAAACCAAACCATTTCGCCTGAAAAAGTGCGAGCCAATGCCGAGTTTAAAACCTCCAGCTGTCCCAGCGTCACAAGTTATCGTACATGCTAGCCCCGTCCGAGCTCCCCGTCCACGTCCACTCAGGCGTCCTGCAGCCTGTGGCCCGTGCGGGGCTCGGTCGCCGGTTGACATACAGGCGCATGAACTAGGTCAAGCTAAGCGTTATGATTGGTTATAATGATGGTCAAACGCTTTATCTATGTATAGAACACCTTCCATTTACAAATATCGAGTTTGACCATCATAATGATTAATCATAACGCCTAATATGGTCGTCATGTCTTTGAATTTGCATGCGTCGTCTTTCGGTAGCCGATGACACTCCTCAAAACTACCGATTTATCCAGGGTTCTCAAGCTCAGGGTCTCAAGCGAACACCCATTAGACTGCAATGGTTTCCCGGTGAATGTAGAGCACATGAGTTTACGTTAGTTATGCTTGGTAGACGGTCTATAGGGCACCTTGACCACTAGTCACTACGGCCCCTTACCAGTACGGCACCTCACGGTTGCGGCAAATTGTTTTTATGGTGGTGATCATGTGTTGACTTGTAGTGATTGCTATGCATGTTTGTTTGTTTATTCGAATTATAGTCGTATATATACATGTTAATATACATATATATATATATATATATATATATATATATATAGATATATATATATATATATATATATATATATATATATATATATATATATATATATATACATACATATATATCCATATATACATATATATAAATATACATATATACATATATATAAATACATAAATAAATATATATATATAAATACATGTATATATGCATATATTATTAGGTTATTAGGTGCCGCTGCACCGCGGCGACACGCAGTCTAGTTTGTGCTCGTGTTTTTCTGTCATTTTCCTCGTGTTTTGGCCTTTGATGGGCTTGTGTTTTTAGTGCAGCGTGTGAATAAGATCGTCTACAACATCTTTGAATCAAAGGATATATCTGAATCTGTTGGACTTTCTCATCAGCTGCCCAGAAAGGGACATTGTGTTTTTCCCGCTGCTCAACTACGCGCTTCGCTTCTAGGAAAGCCACGTGCTTTGCCTGGTCCTGTTTTCAGTGTCTTTCCACTCTTCGACCTTGGAAACTACATCAATGTCACCAAACGACCAGCCGCCTTTCTCACCACGACATCAATATGTAACGTGAGTTGCCGATCATGTGACGACCGTGTGCAAATAAAGCATATGCTGTCCTTCACCAGGAAGGAAGGAACTGCTCGATATCTGCGGGTCACTGCTTCTTCATCACAGCACCCGTCTTCCAGCGCCATCTGGAATTTTCCTGCCAAAACACGGGCCTAGCAGGGGCTGGGACACAAGGAGAGTGACAGAGAGACACGAGTCAATTGTAAACAGTAAAGCAAATTCCCGAATAGGGCTAATAAATTATCTTATCTTATCTTACATTCATATAATTTTTGTTATTAGAGATTCATATATATTTTGTGATATTGTTATTGTTGGTACCGTATTGCTGGTCGTCCAGCCAACTCTAAGTAGGACATAAGGGGGTGGGGGGGAGTCAGGAGAGAGAGATTGTAAACAGACATAAAGCAAAGAGAGAGATAGAGAATAGAGCTAGGACAGATAGATATCTTATATTTATAGAGATACACATATATTATATATATATATATATATATATATATACATATATATATATACATATATATATATATATATAGATACATATATATATAATAGATAGATATAAGAGACATATATACAGAGAGAGAGGTCTAGAGATAGAGATATATACTAGATATAGTACAGAGCCTATGCCGCTTGCTTACATATACTCTAAATATAAAAATAAATAGTCTCTATATATATATATATAAGATATATATATATATATATATATATATATATATATATATATATATATATATATATATCCATATTCATATATATTTTTGTTTAGAGATAATATTGTTTGTGTTATATTGTTGGTACCGTATTGCTGGTTGTCCAGGCTTGCCGTTGGACGACATGCCGTTGGCGCGTGTGCCAACTCAAAGAAGTATTTAATATATATATATAGGAGAGATATAATCTATACATACAGATATATATATATATATAGAGAGACATATCTCGATATAGAGAGGAGAGATATATATATATATATATATATATAAAAACCTTACGTAATCGACCAGTAACGTAGGTGTGTGTGTTTGTGTGCATCGAAACATATTTGTATTTAGCAACTAAGCTATGTACGACTACAATTGAGTAAATTACTCTAAACTGGTCACTGCTACGGAACACGTCGTCCTCAAAGGAACTTTTCAAAGATGAGACCACCATTTGTACATCATCCGAGTCACGAGTCAGGTTGTCACACCTTGGAGTCGAACCCACAGCCTGTGGATCAAAAGGCAAAGCAGTAAACCACCAAGCCACTGAGACCGGCTTAGTGCCATTCCCTCGGCTTTGTATTGACTTGGTTAAGGGGTCATGTCAAAACATCTGCTAAGGGGTCATATCAAAATATCTAAGGGGCTGCAGCTTGTGATGACATCTATCCAAAAATAGTGCGCGTTACCAGCTCCCCTCGCTGACATCTATCGTAAACGTGTGCTGCGCATAGGGTTTCTTAACAAGGCGCAATCACAGACCCGATACAAGCAATTATCGTAGCATGGAATAGGCGAAAAAAATACTTGTTTTCACCTTTTGTACTTTGTATAATGACATATATTTTAGAGTACCTATCGCAATTTTTGCTACGAGTTCACTCCTCGCTGATATTTCTGAAACGGCTGTATTTACGCACATGAAATTTTGTCAGTATTTAGAACTTGGCCTCGTGATAATGATAGTAGCAGTATTTTAGAGCATTCACAGTAGCAAAAAACAGTAAAAAGACGATTAGTTTCAATGTTTTCTACTGCAGCAGCTTAGCGCGCAGGCTAACTGCAGGTGCTGTTTAAGTAGGCCAAACCTTACGTAATCGGCCATAGGCATTCATCGCTTGCCTTGGCTGTTTTGAAGGTGGTCATGGCCAAACCTTACGTAATCGACCCGGCGGCATTTCTCACTTTCGTCGGCTCAATATTGACTTGGCAAAGGGGTCATGTCAAAACATCTAAGCGGCAGCTTATAATAGTGCGCGTTACCAGCTATTCTCGGTCCGTCTTTATGTCTCAGCGACCATGTGCACTGGATGTCCCCGTGCAATCAAAGCGGGTATATATACACAAACACACAGGCATGCACACATTTTTATTTTATGTATACACACATGCACTCGGTTTTCGATGCCAAGCTTCCGAGCGCCGAGCCGCTATCTATAAATAGCATATATATGTGTATATTTAAAAGTGTGGTCTAAGCTGTAGGCGATACTGCGGTTCAATTGCTTTTGCTTCCAGACGTCATAATGCCTCGAGCTGGGAAAACTTCAACTGCCCGGCTAAGCCCAGCTACCAGACCCACTCGTAACAGGCAACCCCCAGCCCGTCTGAGATCTGCCAGTCCTTCGCAGCCCACCCCAGCCTCAGATGATGCCACTGGCTCCATTGACAATAATCCACTCAACAGAGTGTTAACATGTATGCAGGATATGCAGGCCACAATGGTCACCATGATGACAGCCACCACTGCCCTCGTGCCGGCTAATACTCCTGCTGCAGAAATATCATCCCCGCCCACTGTTGACCACAATATTGCTTCCATGGACTGCCTCCCAAGTGTTGTGCAATTGCCTCAACAGCCCTCCACAACCTCGTTACTGTTTGATGAGTCCCTCCCAGCAGCTGACAACGTGCACTCCTCTCCGGAATTCACTACTGTGCCTGCCCCAAGCAGCTCTTTGGGCCACCGTCCATTGCAGAGTGCAGGTATTCCAATTGGCACCAATATAAAAGACCCGATCAAAAACAAAATTTGGCAACACAAATTTATAGATTTTCATGACCTGATCCACCCTAATGCCACCTCCCAGTTTTCCGTATCCTTTTCATCGCACGATTCCCAGCCACCAGCCCTCCAGCTGACCCCTAAACGGAAAAGGTCTCTCACTGAAACCCAATGGGCAGCTGCTATGGATATTTTCACAGCCATTTATGTCCATAAATTTCCAAATCAGCTGAATAACCTCCTTACATACAGCCAACACATCAAGGAATTAATGAGGCAGGGGGCTGACTGGCTGGCTTATGACACGCAGTATTGTACTGACAGGGAATACACCCAATGCTCTTGGCTGATGGTCCGTCAGGACCTTGGGCTAAAAGCATACAGAAATGTGCAACAAAAGCAGCCCTTTCTCGGTGGCCCCACAAATTTCCATTCCAAAACCAAAATGCCTGTTGGATACTGCTTTAAATTCCATGAACCCCGCACCCGTTGTACCACACAGAACTGTCCCTACAAACATTCCTGCCCTAGATGCCACAAGAACCATCCGGCATTCAACCCCTGCAGAACTGGTCCTTTCCTCCATCAGTCCAATCCAGCTCCCAAGCCCAGTCAAGCCAAAAACGCTCGCTAGACTTCTAGTGGGTTACAGCCATAGCCGGTATCTAACTGAAGGTTTTACCAATGGGTTTCGCCTTAAGTTTGATGGGGAAGACGTATCATTCACCTAAAAAAATTCCCGCTCAGTTCACTGTAACCTACAAATAGCCAAACAGAAAATAGACCATGAGCTCAAGCTTGGCCGCATAGCTGGTCCTTTTGATAAACCCCCTTTAGACCATTTTAAAAGCTCCCCCTTAGCTTTGAGGGAAAAACAAGAATCTGGGAAATTCAGGCTCATTCACAACCTTTCATATCCGTATGACATTTTATCAGTCAACAGCAATATTTCAGAAACTAATTCTGCAGTAAAGTATGAGACAATCACTGATGCCATTAACCTCATTCTAAAATGTTCCCCCGGTGTTTTCTTAGCTAAAAGCGACATAGCCGACGTCTTTCGTCTAATCCCCCTTCATCCATCCCAGTACCACCTCACAGGTTTCGAGTTCAATGGGTACTATTATGATAAATGCCTTCCCATGGGATGTTCATCTTCATGTCAAATATTTGACACTTTCTCCTCTGCAATTAAGTGGATTCTACAGAACAAGCTTGGGGTACAAAATGTCGTTAAAGTTCTAGATGATTTTCTTTTTGTTTCTAGTTCCCCTTCACGGTGTCAGCTGACCTCAATACATTCAAAAGTCTCTGTACTCAGTTAGGTGTCCCCATTGCTCCCCATAAAACTACAGGTCCTACCACTTCTCTCACTTTTCTTGGCATACAACTGGATACCGTCAACATGGTGTCATTGCTGCCTCAAGATAAGTTAACTTCCTACACGGCAGACATACAGGCTTTGATGAGCAAAAGCAAAATAACCCTTAGGGAGCTTAAGTCCACTATAGGCAAACTACAATTCTCTACTTCAGTAATTCCCTCTGGCAGAGCATTCCTCAGAAGGCTTCATGACTTAACGATAGGTGTTAGAAAACCTTTTCATTTCATCCGCCTTAACAGAGGAACAAAATTAGACCTTGAAATGTGGCTTTCTTTCCTCCAATTCCACAACGGTCGATCTCTCATCAAAAGTCCCTCTGTTGTCGATTCACAGTCTATACATTTGTTCTCGGATGCTTCAAAATCAGGATTTGGGGCAACATATGGCACAACATGGATTGAGGGGCTGTGGCCTGATTCTTGGAAGGGGTATGACATAACCTTTCTAGAATTCTACCCAATTTTCATCCTTCTTTCTATGGTTGCATCAAAAGTCAGTCATTCCTTTATCACATTTCACTGTGATAATCAAGCAATAGTTACTGTTATCAACAAACAATCCTCAAAGTGTCCCCACATCATGAAAATTCTGAGGCCTTTCATTCTAATCTTACTTAAGCATCACATCTCTTTCTCAGCAGTTCATGTTCCCGGTGTCAATAATAATTTATGTGATGCAATTTCTCGTCAACAGGTAACATGGTCTTTGCTACGTCGATTTGGGATGCAAGCCAAGCCCACTCAAATACCGCCTCATCTTCTGCCTTGCAACTCAAATCACATGTAGAATCCCTCACAACATGTTCTCTGAAACAATCCACTAGTAAAGCATACCTTCACCATTGGAATTCTTTAATATCTTTTGCTCTGACTCACCTTAACATGACCATTACCATTCCTGTCTCCTCTGAGACAACCACCCTGTTTATTGCTCACCTTTATCAGTCCGGCCTCAAATTATCCACCATTAGATCATATATGTCTGCAATTTCCTTCGTTCATAAACTATCGGGGGCATCTGACCCAACTGCATCATTTCAAGTGGCCAAAGTGTTACAAGGGGCTCAGAATATAACATCTCTTCGACCGAATCAATTACTCCCCATCACAAAACTTCTTCTACATCGGTTAATTGATGCTATCCCCTTCTGCGCCACATGCCCTTACCAGCGCACATTATACAAAGCACTATTTCTAATCACCTACTATGCCTGCCTACGGGTTGGGGAGGCTGTACATTCAAACATCCGCTCTCATACATTACAATATCAACAACTTTCCAGAAACTCGTTAGGGTTCCTTATAACATTTCTGTCTTTTAAACACAGTGGGCCTAACCACTTTCCTACAATCCTGATCACTACTCAATCAACCAGCCTCTACTGCCCTGTAATAGCATTGTCCAATTATATCAGTAAACGAGGACAGATTCATGGTCCGCTTTTCATGGATCAATCTCGCAACCCGCTTAACCGTGGCCACTTTCTTTCTTTCCTCAAGGCCTGTCTGTCATTTTGCAGCCTTCCACTACATTCATACAACACTCATTCCTTTCGCATTGGACGTGCTACCCAAATGGCGGCCGACGGGCACCCAGATAACACCATTAAAGCCACGGGCCGTTGGAAAAGTAATGCCTTCCTAAAATACATTCGACCAAACCATTTAACTTTACCCAACTAGCAAATACATCTAAATACCTCCTTGTGGATCAGCTTTAGTGGTTCTGTTGGGCAAACATATCAAATTTATTATTCGTTTATTTTATTGTTATTTCTTTCCCACCATTTGGCTATTACACTTAGGTATGCTATAAACCAGCAAGGGAAAGTCAGATTTCGCTGCCCCTACGCTTGCTGCAACATCACAACACCAAGCAGGAGTCAGCTTTTGCTGTTCCTCTACTTGTCGCAACATCACAACACCAAGTAGGAGTCAGCTTTCGCTGCTCCTCTACTTGCTGCAACATCGCAACACTAAGCAGGAGTCAGCTTTTGCTCCTCCTCCACAGCACCACAATACAAGAGTCAGCTTTCGCTGCTCCTTACATCTCACCATTTTATTTCTTCTTTTCTTTTTCTTCTGGATGCCTCTCGCAATTCATCTGACTTGCTCGTTCTTGGCGCTCTCCGAGGGCATCCAAATTATTATTACTAGGTTGCATATTTGATATCAATATCATTATATATTATTATGTTACATTGAATGTATAGTGCATAATGTCTTAGATTTTAGTTTTGTACATCAACATTCATGCTACAGTTTCACTGTCAAATCATAAGTAAACATGCCTATCATCTGTAGCTAGCACAATATATAATTTTTCTGTCAGTATGTTTTTATCATTCACATACTACTTTTATGTAATTATTTCAAGCTGCTATACTATGTAACACATCTATTCCACTCGATGCACTTCCATGGAATTTCTTCAGGAAGAGCAGCAGTTTGAAATAAAAATACTTATTTACCCACACTCTAGTTGGGTCCCTGAATTGTCTGAGCAAAAAGTTATGTCTTGGCCGTTTTTTTTTTTTCCTTCTCCTGTCAAGGTTTTTCGGGCTTTTCTCCGGAACGGTTAAACATATCAACATGAAATTTTGGGGAATGATAGATCAAGTTGAGACACAACTGCCGATCCAGTTTGACGCGCATGCGCAGTGTTGGAGGCTTATGGGATCGATTTTTCGTCGATTTTCCCCCCATTATCTGTAACTATCTCCTCCATAACTACTGCAGTTACGAACATATGAATTATATGGTTGTAACAAGCAATTATCGTAGCATGGAATAGGCGAAAAAAATACTTATTTCCACCTTTTGTACTTTGTATAATGACATATATTTTAGAGTACCTATCGTGATTTTTGCTACGACTTCTCTCCTCGATGATATCTCTGAAACGGCTGTATTTACGCACATGAAATTTTGTCAGTATTTAGAACTTGGCCACGTGATAATGATTGTAACAGTATTTTTAGCATTCACAGTAACAAAAAACAGTAAAAATGACGATTAGTTTCAAGGTTTTCTACTGCAGCAGCTTAGCGGCATGCTAACAGCAGGTGCTGTTTAAGTAGGCCAAACCTTACGTAATCGACCAGAGGCCTTGGCTGGGTTTGCATTGACTTGGGTAGGTGGTCATGTCAAAACATGCTAAACCTTACGTAATCGACCAGCGACATTTATCACTTTCGTGGGCTCAATATTGACTTGGCAAAGGGGTCATGTCAAAACATCTAAGCGGCAGCTTATAATAGTGCGCGTTACCAGCTATTCTCGGTCCGTGTATATACTGTCTTTTTGTCTCAGCGACAGTGTGCACTGGATGTCCCCGTGCAATCAATGCGGGTATATATACACACACACATGCACGCACACATATATATATATGTATACACAAAGGCGCTCGGTTTTCGATGCCAAGCTTCCGAGCGCCGAGCCGCTATCTATAAATAGCATATATATGTGTATATTTATAAGTGTGTGTGTTTATATATGTATATATATATATCTATATTTATACATATATATATATACACATATAGAATATATATATATATATATATATATAAATATGTATGTATATATATATATACATATATATGTACATGTTTATATATATATATCTATATATATATATTTATATATATACACATATGTATATATATTTCTATATATATATACATATATTTGTATATATACATATATACATATATATATACATACATATATATATATATATATATATATATA
Organism: Urechis unicinctus; assembly: GCA_034190875.2. Lineage (NCBI taxonomy): Eukaryota > Metazoa > Annelida > Polychaeta > Xenopneusta > Urechidae > Urechis > Urechis unicinctus. Next base: position 38,770,160 of record CM067348.1, on the reverse strand, counting down.
TATATATATAAATTTACATGTATACATAGATATATAAACTATATTCGGCAGGCACGCCATCGGCAAGTCTTCCAATGGCAAGCAATCGGGTCTGTGATTGCGCCTTGTTAAGAAACCCTATGCGCAGCACACGTTTACGATAGATGTCAGCGAGGGGAGCTGGTAGCGCGCACTATTTTTGGATAGATGTCATCACAAGCTGCAGCCCCTTAGATATTTTGATATGACCCCTTAGCAGATGTTTTGACATGACCCCTTAACCAAGTCAATACAAAGCCGAGGGAATGGCACTAAGCCGGTCTCAGTGGCTTGGTGGTTTACTGCTTTGCCTTTTGATCCACAGGCTGTGGGTTCGACTCCAAGGTGTGACAACCTGACTCGTGACTCGGATGATCACGTACATATGGTGGTCACATCTTTGAAAAGGGATGTAAAAGATCCTTTGAGGACGACGTGCTCCGTAGCAGTGACCAGTTTAGAGTAATTTAATCAATTGTAGTCGTACATAGCTTAGTTGCTAAATACGAATATGTTTCGATGCACACACACAACACACACACACCACGTTACTGATCGATTAAGTAAGGTTTGGACTTCTTTTTAGTTGGCACAAGCGCCAACGGCATGTCTTCCAACGGGTAGTCTGGACGACCAGCAATACGGTATTAACAATATTACCCAAACTGATGTTATCTTATACATGAATTCCACAGTGATATGATTAGAGTTGGCACAAGCGCCAACGGCATGTCTTCCAACGGCTAATCTGGACGACCATCAATACAGTATCAACATATTACCCAAACTGATATTATATCATACTTAAATTCCACAGTGATATGATCAGTCTCAGAAGAGCAGTGTCAGTGAAGAATTTATTAGTGAAAAATTGAAGTATAATATATTTATAACGCCATTGTGACACTCTATTGTGAGTCATTATTCATGGTAAATTATCCGCATAATTTTTCAAATATCATATTTGATAAATTACACATATAACATAGTAAAATTACTTAGATAATACTTATTATTTCAAAACATATAACTCGAATAACACATAACATTGAAATATTGAGCTCAAGATGAAATATATATATATATATATATGCATATTTGTATATATATAGATATATATATATATATATATATATATATATATATAGATATATATATATATATATATATATATATATATATATATAGATATATATATATATCTATATATATATATATATATATATATATATATATATATATATATATATATATATATAAAACACACACACACTTATAGGTTTGGCCTACTTAGAGTTGGCACAAGCGCCAACAGGATGTCTTCCAACGGCAAGCCTGGACGACCAGCAATACGGTACCAGCAATATAACACAAACAATATTAGCTCTGAAACAAATATATATATTTATATATATATATATATAGAGATATAGATATATATAGA
>CM067348.1:38736198-38756198 GCA_034190875.2 Urechis unicinctus | reverse complement strand
TTTTTTATATATATATATATATATATATATATATATATATATATATATATATCTCTCTATATATATATATATATATATATATATATATATTTATATATATCTCCCCATATATATATATTGATATATATATGCATATATATGTATATATTCATATATACATATATATATATATATTTTATGCTGTTGTGACCCCAATAGGGCTGCGCGGTTCTGGCGCAGTGGCGGTCGGTTTTGGGACAACCGTAGGTGAGGGTTCTGACACCACCACTCTCTATACTACACCACTAATTACAGCGCTTTGCTCCTTGTTCCCCAACAGCGTTACGTGGTGGGCCCGACCTCCGGGTTTTGCATCCTTTCTTGGTCTTGGTGATAGCTTTACACCTGTACGGATTTCTTTAGCCCTGGCTTCTTGTATTTTGTATTTGCATCTTGGCTGCCGGATAGACCGACTTTTTCGCACATCTTCTAGGTCACTTTCTAATAGCACAGTTTTCTCCCCCAAAGTACATATTTACTACGGGAGCATTAGTTTAACAGAGCGTATCTCACACTTGCTGAACAGATTTCTCACCAGGTCATCGTAATCACTGACAACATCTCTCAACTCGATCTCTAAGTCTACATCTATCTTCAACTCTTTTACACAACCTTCAAGTTCAGCAATACGCTCTTTGGTGTTCATTTCTATACCTAGCGCCTTCGTTTATTCAATAGGTAGGTATATACAGCGCGCAATAAAATCTGTATTGAGGTGGGTCAATATCATTCACAATCCGCTGGACGGTGTAGAAGCACTTTCTAATGCTTCGTATTTCCCATGTTGGATCAGCGCGTTTTTTTCATCGATTGAAAGTCTGGTATGCTTTTACGGATCAACAACGGAGGAGCATCATCACAACAAGAAAAGCTAGAAATTAAACCTTAACACTACTGGGGCCGCTTGTGGGCTACTTTGAATTGCTGGAAAATTTATCAGTTGGTGACTGACCATCAAGGTAACCTGGCCTTATAGCGACAGCACTTGAAGATGGTAATATCGCGGATCATGAGTTTAAACTCGTCTTAGCTGAGGTCACAAAATATACCCAAATTAATTTTTTCAAGATTGTACCAGCCCACAGTATACGTGATTGACCTTAGGCCAACACATAGATGCAGTGTTGTCTATCGGATTTTGCAGGGACACAGCCTCACCGCTTTGAACATTTGCCAGAGTTTGATACATGGTCAACTATGTCGGCCTAATAAATCAATAGGAAAGTGTTCTGCGGCTGCGGCGTGTCAATCCACGACCAACTTAAGGCTGAAGATTCCCTCGTCCAAGCTGTCTACACTACTGGCAGAACTACAAGCGTCTCTACCTCAGGTTCATGCCCATGACCCCCATAACAATCCATACGGTCGGAGGGTATGAGAGACTCCGTAGTGAGTTCACTCTTAACCCAATCTAGTCAAAATGACTAGCTAACCTGGTCACCCAGCTATCTAAGTTAGTCAAACTCTGTAACGACTAATCACATGGTCAAATCGACTAAGCAACATAGTCACAATGACTAGCAAGGCTGGTCAGGTGTTATTTGACTAGTTACCTAGTCAATTTGACCACCCTGAGAGCGTTATCTTCTCTTTGTTGGGAGACCACGATGCGCGGATCACACGGGTTGGTTACATAACCACAGATGCGCGCCGCGGCATACCGGAAGTTTGACGTTTGCGGCGGTTCTTTAACCAGTTGCTGCAGGAAATTGGAATTCTTCAGTTGAAATTTTCTGACAATCGCCTCCATACTATTAGGTGATAATATTAAATAGTTTTCTGTATTTTTGTATGTATTGTCGTGTACCATTGCTAGTATCAGTACTAATGAGTGCTTAGCTTCAACCATAAGTCTACTATGTGTTTTAGATTGTCGCAACGCAGGACGACACCAGCAATAACATCTGTTGGAGAAGCTGTGGATGTAACAGAGGTCATGGCCATGGGCATGCTGATGGCCGCCATTTATGTGTTTATGTGCCTTACCACCTATCGACCAAAAAGACGTTTCGTTATGTAAATTAGGTCATGCTGGTCATTGATGATGAGGCTAAAGACCCTGTTGATGCGAAGCTTCTTTGTGTCAGGGCTAGTATTAACAAGGGCATGCATGTAAGTGTTTATATACAATAAAGTCTACTTGTTTTGCATATTATGTTGTCTGACTTGTTTTTACACTGGTTCTTACACTGGTTCGACCTTTAATCATAGTCAAACTGACCTTCATTCATAGTCAAACTGACCAAATCTTCTAGTCGGTCTGACTAAGTACAATAGTCATTACTACTTACGCTATAGTCAATGTGACTAATGAGATAGTCATAGTGACTAATAGATTAGTCATATTGACCACTCTTTACTTGACTAGGTAGATTAGTCATTTTGACTAATCAATATTTGACTAACTGCATTAGTCAAATTGACTAACACATTAGTCGTTTGGTGGACAGTCAATATGACTAGCCAAGTTAGTCAAGTTGACTAGATTACATTAAGAGTGTTTGGTGTAGGCCTAGGGGTGCTATATGCACATGATGTGTCGTTAAGGTTGCGGGCCGGTACTTCCGTAATGACTCTACACAGATGGCGGAAAAGGCTCAAAAGCCAAGGTTTGCCCACGCGAACAACCTTCAATCCTTTCAGGAGAAAATGGGTGCTGTTCTACCCCTTGCACAGGGCTCTGAGGCAGACGAGGCCTGGACTACCTTCATACTGGACACGTCTGAGGGCTTCACACAGCCCGGCGTTGAGCGCATCAATGACAACATTAGGACCTATGTCTGGGCGCTGCTGGGGGCACAGGACACAGACTCGTAGCCGCATCCTGGGTACCAGCACTGCGCTTGACGCCATTAAGCAATTCTTGGTTAACGTTGAAGATGCGATTGAAAGTGCTATTGATTGCCAGCTGCAATCATTGGGTTGTGCAGTAATATGGTTGATCGGGATGACTTTATGGCGGTTCCTTTTCTGGTTGTCCAGGCTAGCCTGTGGTTGACCTTGTCAACCCCGCAGTCCATACACAGGCTAGCCTGTGGTTGACCTTGTCAACCCCGCAGTCCACACACAGGCTAGCCTGTGGTTGACCTCGTCAACCCCGCAGTCCACACACAGGCTAGCCTGTGGTTGACCTTATCAACCCCGCAGTCCACACACAGGCCTAGTTTATTTTTACTACCTTCTTGCACACACAACAAAGAATGTTAACGACTCTGTGTTTCATCTTATCTGTGTTTGCATATACCGCCATTCTTATGTATATAGTTTACTTGTTAAATGTCTAATTGAGAACACCATCTGGCAGCAGCAGGGTGTCAGGTGGCACCACAATCAGCTTCTCCTTTACAAACCAAAGGCGTGGTCCATCCAACATATAGTAGAGCACAGGCTCATCAGGCTTAGTGACAGAGTGTCCAAGTTGGTAGACCTTGAGTGACCACACAGGGTCAGTGGCACGACGGCAGCCCTGTTCCAGCTCACCATGCTGTTGGAGATAACGAACATCAACACAAGAGGGAGGCTTTTGCTTTTTGAGCCTTACCAAGTGCCCTGGTACTACAGAAGAGGGCTAGCATAAAGAATGGAGGCCGATCCCTACAAAAGTTCTATGATAATTTTGAGAATGATGCTTATGAGCCTGACCCAGAGCTTCCTAAAAGTCTAGAATTTTGTAAGACACCTAGGCTACGAAGTGAAGCTATACCGACTCTCTTTAGCCATATTGGATTCAATGACAGTCGGAGCGATGGAGAGCTTCCGAGAAAAGGCAACGACAACAGGTGAGATCCACTGGCTGAACCTTTTTGCGTGTTTTGGCTTATAATTATTTAGATGTTGACGAATTTATTAAGTTGCCTGTATATCAATACAGCTGTTTCTCGTCTTGCAGCTTGTAAATGAAATGGTTTTTACAGCTGAAGGAACAGATGCATAGGGACACAGTGTAACTTGCTGACTGAAAATGTCACCAGGAGCACCCAATACAAACCTCATGAGGAATCTGTTGAACTGGTGGACAACGATGATGAGATGGAAACTGACCCTGACTATGACTTCACTGATGATGCTGAGATGGACACTGATGATGACAATCAATTTGAAAAAGTGCAAGGAAAATATTGTTTTGTTTGTAGTGTATGGAAAAGATTGATTTGTTTATCATCATAATGAAAAAAAAAATTAGCTCACAGAATGAATATGTTGGGAATTTAATCTTATTGATCACAATGGTGTTGATCTGGAGGATGGCCCAGGTCATAATCAAAGAGAATGTATTGTGTATGAGAGCTGTTTGAGAACACTGCTGCTCTCATGCTTCCTGTGAATGAGCCTCTGCAGAGTCATCATCAAGCAGATACGGGGGAGTTTTGCTTGTATGCGTGAATGGACACAGTAAGATGTGAGATAGTCAACCTTTTACAGGAGCTATGCCTGCAGGGAATTTGTTAATGGCCTCATGTATTTTTTGTTAGTAGCAGTAGTGCTGTTAGAACATCCCAACTATATCTATGTCAACATTCCATCACATTCAGAGAAGACACCTTGTTTCAGCTGGAAGACGAATATGGCGGAGGGAATGCCAGATTTTATTCTCCAAGCCACACTGCTAGGTATGGCAGTTACACCCTGATGGACTTATTGACCTTGAGGGTTCTAGACATGCAACTTGTTAAGGTATGAAAATTACGATTTATGACCAGTATACGACGGATTCCTTCATGTACAGTCTATTGTACTATCATTTGCCTGTTTTTTTTTCAGAGCAAACAAGTTAGAAATTATAATGTTATTCAGTTAGCTGGCCTAAATCTTGCCTTGAAATCCCTGTCTACAAATGGCTTGACAATAGAATCCATCACTTCTGACAGACATTTGGAGGTGAAATAGTACACGAGGGCAGATCAACCTCCAGTCCAACATTGGTTTGATGTGTGGCATGTTGCCTGGGGTTAGTTTCTTTGTGTAGCTAACACAAAGCTCCGTGTAACAATTTGAAGAATATTAAACATGTAAGCATACCAAATTTGTATGTTAGCATCAAAGACTAATACACACTTATTTGTAAATGAAGGGATCAAGTGGAAAATGGTGGAAAGGAAAACGAAAAGACTGCAACATCCTGAGTGAGTGGGCCAGAAGCATTTTCACACATGTTTACTGAAGTGCTGCCTCAAGCAATGGAGATGAGGACCTGGTCAGAGTAAAGTGGCTCTCTGTCACTAGACATGTCGTCAATGAGCTTGTGAGGCATGAAGAGCTGTACCCGAAAGTGGATACTAAAGGGTTGGTATTAGTTTTGAATCATATAGTTCACATCAGTTCATTGCTGAGGAAAGGAATGTCCAACCTGAAAAGCATCTTTTGGTAGGTGCTTACAGGTGTTGATTCAACCTGACCATGAAATCGTCTTCAGCTCTATTGTAGACATCCTGTATATTTGCCACCCGGGTCAGGGAATGATTCTCGAAAAGCTGTTACCATACAGGCTGGCAGCACCTTACTGTTACTTCTGTCTGTTAGTTTTATACCTGATTAATCTGAAGCAATATATTGATTAGTTGTCTTCACTAGCCCGGGTCACCCTCTGCCCACATGTTGTGGTCATGACCAGGACCAATCCCATTGGTCAATGACTTTATGAATCCATGCCCCAATAAGTCAAGACCTGTATGGAATGGGCTGGCATTACTTGAACCAATGAGGCGTCTGCTGATCAAGTTGTTTTGCGCGGAACCCAAAGCCTGGGACCGCAACATAGCGCAGAGTTGTCATATAATAGTGTCCCTCGGTATGACATCGCAGGGCTTGAGTTGTCGATCACCACTGTATGTGTGTATTGTGTAGAGCTGTCTTTGCCCTCTATACAACACATGCCTACATCTACTTCCAGTAGAGGGGATAGGAATGAGGCACATGGAGAAGGCTGTGTGGAGTTGATAATACACTGCCCTATCATCAGTAGATGTGGGGTTGCAGGGAAATATCCTTGACCCTTGTGGTCATGCTGAAACTGGTGAGCAATTGTCATACCAGGGGGCTTTTACATTACACAATTCTTTTTTACTTTTATGTTTTCTTTTGTGTACACATTTAAGTGCTTATTTTTATACTTTTTACTTTTTTACAATAAAATTATTTGTACACTTTCTATTACTTTACACTTTTTTAGCACTTTTTCTCTATGGGATGTACTCTGGTGGCTCATCTATACACCCTCGTTTATTCAATAGACCAAAATGCAAAGTATATACAGCACATAAATAGTCCGCACACTCTATGGGGCAATGAAATCACTGTGTGTATTGAGGTGGGTCGATATCATTCACATTATCGCTGGTGTATAAGCAGGAGCACCCAATATTTTTCTGATGCCTTCTAATGCTTTGTCTATCTCATGTTGGATAATTGCGGGGTTTTTTTTATCGATTTAAACAGTCTGGTATGCTTTTACACATCCAGCATTAATTTCCCACGTCATTTGAGTATATTTTGTGATCTCAACTAAGACTAGTTTAAACTCAATATCCAAGATATTGCCATCTTCAAGTGCTGTTGATACAATGTCAGCAGTGGTATTCAATTTGCCCATGAAACGGATCTGAGCGGATCTGAGCATGTTTTTTACCTTGATGGTCAGTCGCCAATTTATAAATTTCCAGCAATTCCAATTAGCCCACAAGCAGCCCCAGTAACACCCAAAACCGTGTACATATCTTTCTCGAGGTATTGCTTCTTGGGGCTGATTTGGTCACCTATAGCAATCTCGAGAGTTATGTCAAATATTGGGATGCATGTGCGCTCGTTTCTTAGACTCGGTTACAATATAACTGTCCTTTTAAAAACACAACAACAGCAATAGTTACACATAGAAGGGCAGGCTCTACACTTACATTGGTTGATAGCCCCATACGCAAAATTCGGCTAACACTACAGACACTATCAAAAAAACGACCACTAGTGAGATCCATTAACCAATGTCCCTTTTCCTTCTGCCCAAATAGTAATGAGGGGCTTCAATGAGGGATGGTTGTGTAGCGCATCAACATAGAATTATTTTACATATTCAGAGAGGTCGGATTGAGTGCTCTCCGTTTGTGTCTAGGTCCATCGATACTTGCTTTTATTGACATCTTGTAAATTCAAGGACAACGCTAACAGGAAGGTCGTGGTTGTCTAATAGCCGTCCCTTATTATCTCGTAACTGAACCTTCAACTCGTGTACCGTTCTGCTAGTAACACGATTTGACTCAGAAATAGTGATGTTCATGGTTATTATATCACCATAAGAGCCACAACTTCAAGAAGCGTAGTGGGGGCCCCATCAAGCACTGACTTGATGTAAATAGACATAAAGTGGATTAAAGATAACCCCATTTGAAGCATCAACCTCCAAACTAAGACCTATAGCTGCATTGCCCCACCGCTTTTAACATTAGACAGAGTGTGATACATAGTACTATAGATACACAAGCCTTTAGATTTAATGGGAATGGCACACAAACCAGGCCAACTGTACCCACCCCATGTAGCAGCTGAGCAGTTGGCACATCTCCGCACCCAGGTCAAAGTGGAGGACAGTACAGGGGCGTTCAAGATGGAGTTCTCCAACCTGTTTGGACACTATGTGGTGCCAAACATAAGCGACGATAAACCTATAGTTGGCTGGAGAACCAACCACATGCAATACTGGCAGAACCAGGCAAATGTTGTTTGGTGCGCAACCTCTGGCTGTGGTGTTTTGTGCGTTGGACCACCTTAACTCATGAGTCCCACTAATGAGGGCTCTTATAGGTTTCACGTTTACTACACCATTTGGTGTCTTCTGAAAGAAATAAGGGTAGCGCTACTAAATGGCGCTACATGGTCAGCCACTGATAATACCTTTGACAAGAGTTAGGTGTTGCCAAAAATACCGATTACAGAATAAAAGGTGGTAATCCAGGTCTTGGGCGAATTCACTTCACTGACTCAAAAACCGACTCGCCACATGTTGATTCCATCAAGCGAGATAAAGCGGATTAACGACAGCATCGAGCGAGATAAAGCGGATTAACGACAGGATCGAGCGAGATAGAGCAGATTAACGACAGCATCGAGCGAGATAGAGTGGATTAACCACAGCATCGAGTGAGATAAAGCAGATTAACGACAGCATCAAGCGAGATAAAGCGGATTAACGACAGCATTCGAACATAGGTCTGGGTTATTCTTGGTGCTCAGAGGCAGACCTGCTCAGGAATATGAGGTACAGGCACATCGTTTGATGCTAAAAAGCAGTTTCAGGCTAATATTGAGAATGTTAGCAACTCACCAGTTGACATTCCCTCGTCCATTATCAGGTATCAAAACCTGCTTCAGAATGTTTTGCCATAGATTGATTATGTGTTTGGAAAGGGTCTTTACATAGCTCCGTCAGACATAAGACCATTGGAAAAGCAGCTGGGTACAGCAACCTGATTACCATCACAAATGAGCAACAGCAGATCGGCATCAACACTGATGCCAACGTGGCTGCTGCACCTTCTATTGGAGGAAGCTTTGACACACATGACCCGCCGGATGATGTGGGCACCGATAGCCCGGCCACCGCAGCACCTGTTGCGCCCACTTACCCACACGAGAATGAAAAACCACTTTTATTGTGGGTCGAATCGTGATAGGCTTAGTTGTGCTCTGGCTTGCCAAGGAATAGGTAACGGAGTATCAGGAGGATCACTCCCCACATCGCGGCGACTGTGGCCCAGACATGCTCTTTCATCCAACTTGAGCAGCCATGATCCTATAAAGCCGATGATACCTGGTAGAGCAGCTGCTGCCTCAAGGGCGTTTGCCAAAGATTTCAGCTGTTTTTTTATCCATTTCTTCACACTGGGATTGTCAGCTGGTGTTGGGGTTGCTACTGGGGTCCCCACCTGTCAGGGCAAGTACCATGGTTGAGATTACCATCCCAATCGTAGTTAGTATGTAGACGATTGTAATGCCCGGCTCCCAAAACAGAGTATTAATGGGTTCCGCGTGCGTTGTGTCCTTGTGAGAAAGTCTGTCACTTAACCCAATGATCACCTTGTTTAGCAGATTTGAACTCCAGAGTGGCATGCAGCCCGCGCTCGGATACTGCCTCTTTCCACCTCTTAACTAAGGCATTTGTTAATTCTTGGGATTACACCTGATCTTGGCCGGCAGCTCTGTAATATCTCGTAGTATAGTCTGGTCCGTATCAATGACCTCCACAGAAGGGATGGCATTTTCCTTTCCAGGGAACACATCATCCACTATAGGGTACTCCTCTCCTGTACCCCACTTCTCTGCGACGTCATCGTCGTATGCTCGGTTCTCAAAGTCCCTGTGACTGTATTAAAGATACATCTGTAGTAGTTCAACTGTTAAGATGTCTAGTATTTACGGCCGTAAGCTATATGCATAACACAGGATACATGAGCCCCTTGGGGTAAAGGGGCGTGCTGAAGTCTATGGTTATTACAAACAACCCGGGCACCATTGACCAAAACCATCAACTGCTGGTCCACTTCCCCAATCTAGGTGCAGACGACGTCATTGTCACGGGAACGGCCCAGCTGGCCTTAACAATCACGCTGACCTGGACTCCTCAAGAGCCACATGCCCTTCTTCCACAGTGTGCTTAGTGACTGCCTGGAATACGAGCACTCATTCAATAACTACCGTCGTGTGGTTCATGCAACGGGTCACGTCAATTCCAGCTACACAATCGATGGCATCTCCTTAGAGTATGACATGGTCACCCAACCAGAGCTGGGTTGTGTTTCAGCGTGTGCTCCACCACAGGATGATTGCATACAATAAGAGTAACACACTGTGGAACTTCAACCTGAACGTACTGGCTCGCAGCATGAAAGGATTCCTGTTGCTCTTTGAAGACCCAGTCAATACCTCATTTGCAAGGAAAACAGTCATTCTACGACCCAAAGATTACTAAGGTCGAGGTGACCATTGAGGTTATCCCTAACCAGCTGTATGCCCAGGGTATGTGCGTCTACCTGCGGTGGGATGAGACGAAGAAGGCCTTTGTGGCAACACGTAAACGTGACTCAGGCGTGGCAATAGCTGTAAAAGACCTGGCGTTGGCGGACGAGTCCCTATGAAAGTTCCTGACCAGCAAGTACGCCATGTGGCTCGACATGAGGATGAGTGACGACGACCAGCTCCAAGGCAGTAGCTGGCATGAGGAGAACGTGTCTGAGGGTGTAATCATCCAGGCACAAAAGGCGAATGTGGCTGGTGCATTGAACGTCCATATCTATGTGGTTATGGATGCACATCTTAACATTAAGGATGACAGGTTTTTTACGCAGTTTACATTTCCAGATGGCCCTGGCTCAGCCATTATTTACGGTCAGACTGGGTGTGGACAAACCTTCTTCATGCTCGACCTACTTGAGGGCGCCTTCCAGCATATTGTCATCCTCTGCCACACTATCCATTTCAACCAGACTTATCAGGCATGAGCCTGGGTGTGGTCCGACTCTAATATGTACGTTGTTGATCCGTTGAGCGCACTTACAAGAAAAAAAGCATGCTCTTTGAACTGGCCTTTAGTGGCCACCATGCGCAGCAAAAGTGTCTGGGTCTTCAGCCTCAAGTACAACTGAAGGACCTACGCGAGCAGACCAGCTGCGTTGTGCTCTTTCACACCAAGGACCGTGACTCTTACCAACAGCCAAGCACTGTCAATTTTGACAAACAAGAATAATACTCAAAGATGTCATCGGAGGCAACTAACCTAGCAGAGACAACGAATCCACAGATGTTGGTGGAGAGGATTCCTAGTTAACAGACCCGCTGGGTTGTGCTCTTTCACACCAAGGACCATGACTCGTTTGAAGAAGCCCTTTCTGAGAATGATGTGATCCCTAGCAACAGCACGAAATATGAATCCTCGTAGCATAATAGATGCTGCCCCAGCTGACGAACCCAGTGTGGACTCAAAAACTACTCATAAGAGAGATAGGCTTACTGCTGTCAAAGCAAGTGGTCAGGCCCGTCAGCACCTGGGTGCCCAACGCCTGACAATTGACCAGGTTGAATTAATGTCTGACAAAGAGATCATCAAGCTGTTTGTGAGATACGAGGCTCAGCTAGGTGCTAGCATGACGCACACTCTAGGTCAGGCAGTTCTATAGCTGTACTTAGGTGTTGCTTCTATGTTTCTCCCTATCCCACTAGAACGCCAGCCAAAGGTAATTACAGACCTCGAGGCCCAATTTGTTGGGCTACGTTTTGTTGGGCTAAGCACTGCTACGTGTAAGCTATATCACCGCTATGGCATGTACTCAACCCCACTAACTGTGGCCTAACAGTCAACCAAGCCAGGTCGAACAATTAAAGGATTCGTTCCACATGGAATGACAACACCAAGTACTGATGGAAAAAAGTTACGCCAAGTTACGTGAGGTGACGTAAGGTGACATTCACTATTCTTGGTATGTCTTTGACTGGCTTGGTTGCCTACACACTTGCTAAGAAGTTTGCCAACAAACTCTGTATTAGGTCAGCAGTTGGGCCCCGTTCATTTTTTGCATATCATTTGGAGACTCACGAATATATAACAATGACCCGTCGCATGCATAATATCTACTATAGACCCCATGGTATAACAGCTTTATTGGAAGGTTATTACAGCTGCTGGGGTTTCTGAGGATGTTTCCCGAGATTGGCTTATTAAGCAAGCTATATGGCAGATCTACTTGCCAATCCTTAAACACATTCTAACTGTCTAGGGACAAAATTTTATGTGTCTGGGCTTTTTACACGCCCTTTGGTTTTCTAATCACTCCCTCGTCAGATAGCAGAATCGAATATATCTTAGGCTGTAGCCCTGCATACTGATTGACACCCCTGGCTTGTATCAAATTTGCTGTCATTGCACATATCTTCATACACGTCCAGTGTTTTTATCTCCATCAGTAAGAAGTCTGTGCCTGTGTACAGCTGTCGTAGGCCCTCATCATACCTTTAGAAGTCACACATCAGGTGCTGGTATGCACATGGCCACCTATTCTGGTCTATCTATGACTAGCTCTTATGCATGTGTAGGGTTGCAAGATCATGGACAAATACTTTATATCTTGCATACGCAGGTCTTGCCACTGACCTGCGTATTTTGTCCTCTTTTGCAGAACGCACAAGCTTGACATTGACTAGCTTTCGGAGGTTCTCCATTGTTTTACCAAATACCGAGTTGTTCACCTTGTGCAGATCTTTCTCAAAGTAGCGGTAGCGGGCTATTACTAGCAAAAGAGTCTTAACTTCTTAAAATTTCCAGCCAGTCCACTTCTCCAAACGTTCTTGTATATCAGCACTGCCCCTGTCCAGGGCCTTACCAATCTCGTCGAGAGTAAGCAGTGCCTTTTCCTTGTTTCTTAGTTCTGGTTCGACAACTCAGTGTCACCTTTGCTTGTATCCCTTCCTTAGCTTCACCATTAGTGCTGTGTGATATTTTATGCCATCAAGTTCTCTTATCTCAGATGATAGTTTACCATGCATCTGTCCAAGGATACCTTTCAAGAACGTCAGCAGATCCGCGCCTAGAGGGTGATTTTCGGGTTCGTCCATAGACCATCCCTTTATATGAAATTGTGGTTTTTTTTGAAGACTAGCCTTAGGGATGAAGGCGTTGGCTTAACCACGGGTACAGCAACCTCGACGGCTGGTATAGGTTGCCGAGTCTCAGCAAGCTGGACCTCAAGGGCATGTAATGCCGCCCATGCCCATCGGTATGGTGGTTTTGTCCCGGTTTTTGCTAGAATAGCTTGTTGGACTTCTTGTGTCTGTTGCCTGTGTGATTTGACTGGCTGCTGGGCGATGCCTAACTCCTCTTCCAGAGCCTATATCTTCTTCCAAGAATTGTGATATGTTTTTTTTTTTACACCGATTCGTTTTAGTATTACTGCCTGGACGACAGGGGCGCATTCACTGTATTTGGTCATGATTTACCACACAGATTATAATCTCTAAATGGAAAACCAAGTTGATATATTTGTCCATCGCCTTCTTAGCCCAATAGCGTAATCTGTGGTTCTCCCTACCGTAGCCACAGGCCATACATAGACTCACGGTGTTTGCTTTCTGCTTTCTGACCGATCGACTCGCTGAGTAATGCGAGTAGAGATGAAAGGTTCAACGTAGAACTTGTGCGTTACGTTGGGTGGGCCAAGGTATAAACAATTCGTCATAATCGAATATCGTTATGTCTCTGGGATTCAAGTCAGCTGGTAACTACTGCTATGCGATGGGTTGCGCCCACAAGAGTTCATCAGCGCATTGCAAGTTCAATTCCTTTCCCAGCAACCCACACTGGATAAAGACTTGGAAGATAGCTGTTGATGATCATGTCAGAGAAATATATGGAAAGTTGTTGTAACCTAAAAAACATCACTCTTGCCACTTCTTGCAAGCTCCTAGACTTTTTTCCGCAAGGAAACCACATACTCTGAGAAAGACATCAAAATCCAGGAACATAACTATCAGTGTTTTGCATCCATCCAAAGCTTATCAAGAAGACATACAGCAGGAAAAAGACATTTCAATTGTTCTTCATCACAAATAGTCTATGAAAATTTATATTTGAGAACCAATCAGACTTTACAATCTGTCATAATTATAATGATTAATTGACAATATCACATGTGTTTAAAGCTGAAGAATCCATTCAAGAGTTGTCATCAGTTGTGGAAATTGAGGCAGCTGAAGTGGAACATGAAGACTCTCTAGAACATTTTAGTGCAAAGGGTTGTGTTGAAATTAAATACTTTTGCATCAATTTCATTGTTCTTAGTGGCATTTGCTTATATGTTGTTAATATTCTAAAATCACGATGGTAAACAGTTTGTGAACAAAGATCTGAACAATAAATATCACATTAACATTGTTACAGGTACTGTTATGTAACAGTGGATTCTGACCATGACTACATGCAAACACTGAGGGATGGTTGATTGGTTTCTACCATTGGACAACCTCATTGGCACACACCCTCAATTTGAAGATTTGATTAAAGAGTCCAGAAATGCTAAAAAAGTGGAGGAACTTCACAAGGTGATGGAAGAAAAGGGCCAGATGTTGAGTTTGAACCTTATCAAGGAAAACGCTCTCCATTTCTCCTATTACACGGTATTCCATCATATGAAACATTCAGTTTTTCACTACCTGAAAGATAAGGCAGAGGACGTGCAGTATGTGTCACAGACTGGCAGTGATCATCACTCATCAAAATTAAAGAGCATTGATTTTTAAAGAGAAACTTTTTGCAACACTTGTACGCCTTTGTCTAGGTTTGCTTACGAAAGATTTGGCGCGGCAATTTGGGATTGTGTACTTTCGCAAATTTGTTCAACGCTTGGTGTATCTTGATAATCCAGGATTGGAGATCATATGTTCTATGCCCTCAACAGAGACAATGCGAGAGAAAGCAGCTCCATGCTTCGATGACATTACCAGCATCCGAAATGTTCTAGATTGTACAGACCTGTTTAGTCAGACACCTGGAATGTGTCCTACTGGTGGTATTACTTATGTGTCTGACATGGGGGTGGGGGCGTCAGACATCACAATTAGATGTATTGATCCAGGTCACTTGATGCTGGTGACCAAGTAATGGTAGACAGATGTATAACTATTGCAAGTGGATTGCCCACAGGAGTCATTTCCCCAATTTAAAAACAAACTACAGGCCAATTCACTGCAGTATATTGTTATTGTGATACTACCTGATGACTAAATGAATTTGTTGGGTACAGCATTCCATCCTTGTCAATTCATTCTTAAAAAAAAGTTAAATATATAAATTCATGCTGTTGTTATCATTATTTCATGCATATGTCTTTCTTTATACCGCTCCCAGTATTGATGTAAGTAAATGTTTCTTTTGCCCAGCAGTAGTTTGGGTATTACATTAACAAACAATATAAATTAGATTTATACCATAAAATCTTTAACAATACCAAGTAATAATCATTAGTTAATATTCTTATCACAGTTAATCAATTTGAAGGCTATTTAAAGTGCTTTGTAACCAACAACAGATGAGCAGAAAAACACTGATAGGTAACGATTCACAGACTATAAGTCCATTGAGAACATGTCATTCTACCTAACAAAACCATCCACCCCGACATTTGTCACTCAAAAGGGTATTTTATTCGAGTTCAATGCTATTTAAGCCGAATAGCAAATTTCCTATACCCGGAAGTTGATTGATCATCAGCCCTTCGTCCGGGGCAAAGAAATCGCGAGCTCTGATTAGACAGTCCAAATACGAGCTCCAATCAGAGCTCGCTATTTATTTGCCCCGAACGCAAAGCGTGATCTTTCCGTCCCCATTTCGTTTGTTATGTTAGCGGGTTAGGATGTGATGCATATCGAGTTCATACGCAAAAGTTGGCCTATTTGGAGATATTTATTGTCAGGTTACGCCTGACTGAGTAGCGATGAGTCAGGTAGCGCACCTGTGTTATGGTTGTTGGTGTAGGGGGAACAGGCGTGGGGGTGGTCGACCGTAGCGTAATAGCGATCTCTTCGTGAATATGAGCAATGTTGTAGAAGTTGATAGCTTGTGATGACTGTACGCGGTCTGTACGCGGTGGGGCTGCTTCGGATACGAGAGCCTTAGGGACGGACGCCGTGCCGACGGAGGTCCGGTATACTCATGCTGGCCTTTATTTTTTTCCGGTACGAGGTAAACAGTGATGCACTCTGGGAAATAGCAGTTCACACATTAGGGATTTGTGCGGTGAGTATGTCTACTGCCAGTGAGAGATATGTGTTGTTTACGGGCATATGCTAGAGTATATTCTAGTCGGGAAATTCAGGCGCCTCCAGTACGAAGAGATACGCTGTGTGGTTTAGTATGGGATTCCAGTCGCATCACGTACGTCGGATATACGTAGCGCACTCTCGGGGAACGAATGTCCCTACTAACTCTGCCATGACTGACCCCTGCTAACTCTGCCTTCACTTACCCCTACTAACTCTGCCGTCACTGACCCCTGCTTACTCTGAATGCCCCTGACATGACTTACTCCTATACTTCTATCCCTTTTGTAACCGCTCCCTTCTATCTGTGTCGTGACGGCAGGCAGCTCTACCATTCAGGGATCCCTTGACAACTTCCGTAACTCATTGTGTCGTCGTCAACACTAATCATTTGATAAATAATCATTTGAAGCTACTTTATACGAGATGATAGCTTTAGGTGGGGGTGGGGGGTGCATTAGCTGTAGAGATAAGCCCTGGTCAGGACACTCACCGTCCTGTTATTGTTGGCGACTCTTTTTATTGATGGTTATGACTCACGGTGCGGGTCGCGGATGCTGCTGTTGCTGCTGCTGCTGCTGCTGATGATGATGATGGTGATGATGATGATGATGATGATGATGATGATGATGATGATGATGATGGTGATGATGATGATGACGACGACGATGATGATGATGATGATGATGAAGAAGAAGCTGCTGATGCTGATGATG
The DNA here is from genome assembly GCA_034190875.2 of Urechis unicinctus. Taxonomy (NCBI): domain Eukaryota; kingdom Metazoa; phylum Annelida; class Polychaeta; order Xenopneusta; family Urechidae; genus Urechis; species Urechis unicinctus. The sequence continues at coordinate 38,739,654 of CM067348.1, read as the reverse complement.
AAGTTGCTGCTACTGCTGATGATAATGATGATGAAGCTGCTGCTGCTGCTGATGATGATGATGAAGAAGAAGCTGCTGATGCTGATGATGAAGCTGCTGCTACTGCTGATGATAATGATGATGAAGCTGCTGCTGCTGCTGATGATGATGATGAAGAAGAAGCTGCTGATGCTGATGATGAAGCTGCTGCTGCTGCTGCTGCTGTTGATGATGATGATGAAGAAGCTGCTGATGCTGATGATGATGATGAAGAAGCTGCTGATGCTGATGATGAAGCTGCTGCTGCTGCTGTTGATGATGATGAAGAAGCTGCTGATGCTGATGATGAAGAAGAAGCTGCTGATGCTGATGATGATGAAACTACTGATGCTGCTGATGATGATCATGATGACACTGCTGCTGCATCTGCTGCTGATGATGATAGCGAGATAAAACAAGTCTTTGTTCAGCTCCAGCAGAACAATGGATGCCTACATCCTGTCCGCCTCCCGTGTCGGTCCCTGTAAGGCTGCGACAAGAAACAATACACCAATGAATGCGTCTGTGCTTGCTGGCACCAGTTCTAAACACTATCTCATGTTGTACAAAGTGCGCTGTATGTAACCTGTATGTTGTACAAAGTGCGCTGCATTTCACTCTGAGGTTGTACAAAGTGCGCTGTATGTAACATGTATGTTGTACAATGCGCGCTGTATGTCACTCTGAGGTTGTACAAAGTGCGCTGTATTTAACCTGTATGTTGTACAATGCGCGCTGTATGTCACTCTGAGGTTGTACAAAGTGCGCTGTATGTAAACTATGCTGTACAAAGTGCGCTGCATGGGACCTGTATGTTGTACAATGTGCTCTATATATGACGTGACGCGTATTTATTAGAGCGGCTGTATGTGGCAGAGGTAGTGGATGGATATGTGCGAGTGGCGCCTACGAGAGTGGCGCGTGTCTTACGTCACCACGTCAGGTACCTGGCGATGTTGAGACAATACTCTATTTCCCGATAACCCCAATTATGCATGCACGCGCAACAGCGCACCTGGCGTAACTAGGCACGTGACCCCGGTACAAACAAAGAGGTTCATGTTCACAACAATGGCGCACAAAACAGATTTTTCGCGTTGGAAAGTCGAACAACTGCGCAGTTTTTGGAAGGATAGAGGGGTTACAACGACGGATTACCGACGTCAAGATCGAATTAAACTTGGACTTAATTTGCCCTGTGATCCTGACTTTAGTCGTGCCTAAATTGGTATTGCCCCCGTGCTCGGAGTCTAGTCTGTGGTAATCCGGAGATTACTCTCTACGATATTTTCAACTATTTGATAGCATCGCCCTCTGACTTCGACTAAAGGAAAGTGAAGAGCTACAAGTCTTTCGAAGACTAAAGACTTTTTGCTGATGGCCATGTGCTCCAGCAGAGACGTTCAAGACAGCATGACTGTCCTGTACCAGTACCAATTAGAAGTGCGAGGTGAGACAAATATTTTAGTTCATATGAGATAACATTATCTGTATTTATCCCAGGCTAAAGCTGTCAGGATTATTAAGTCCATGAGTAATTTCTACTATCATTTTTGTATCTGCTCTAGGTATAGAACCACACTAGAGTCATCACTTGGTAAACAAGTTTATGCCTTTGACCCTTGTCAAGTGCCCTCCTCAGAGGAACAGCTACTGGGCCTGGCATACACAATCAGACAGGTATGGAAATGCTTCAGTTTATTGCACATATGCTTAAATGAAGCCGAATAAAGTGTAATATTTATAGAACTGATTGTACAAAATAGACAAATGGGGTATGCAAACAGAATGAAGTCACTTTATTGATTCTTTCTATTTAACAGAGCAATCCTCATGCTCAAGTCCTCGAACTACTCGAAAGACCCAAGTCAACCTTCATCTCAGTCTCCAGAGCCAGAGCCCACATGCCTCTCACTGGGTGTGCTGGATAGAGCAAAGGAGTTTGTCGGGCACATCATACAGTCTGCTCAAGCCATACCGGGAGCCACCACTGTTGCCTGCACTGTAGATGATTTTGTCCAATTTGTCAAATACGCCCCTGCTGATATTGAACTCATTGATTCAGATACTAAAGGGCAAGCCAATTAGCCTGGCATGCAATGAGGCTAGGACGAATCACAGCCTCGGTGTTCCAACCATCATGAACAAACCAGATACTGACCCGTCTGTGCTCATTTCTTAAATAATGGGAGACAATTTACCCGTTACCAATGCAGCTCTCGATTGGGTTCCAAGAAAGAGAATTGTGCCCGTTCTATACACTACGGTTAATTGAAAGATACACAGCTTCTTCACCTCAAGCACAACAGTGCTTTTTACACTCAAGTGCAGGGACAGATAAGAATTTATGGTGTACAGAATTGTGACTTTGTGTTATACACAATAAAAGGCTTCCACATTATCAGTGTACCCTTTGATGAAGAAAAGTTTGCAGAAATTGTGTGTAATGTGTCGCATTTTTCTTTTCATCATTTCTCTTTCCAGAAATAATCAAGTTGGCACAGCAATAGTGTTCTTATTTTTTCTGTGCATTAATGTTTTGATGTATAGCTTGTTTTAATTGATAATATTTCTCGTTCATAATAGCCATAATGTTTATAAATAAATGCTACTCGGTTAAATGCAATGGAAGTGTGTTTATTATTCTTTATTGTAAAATTAATCAGTGTTTTGTAGAGTTGGCAAGCAACTGTTTTGTTATATTCTGGGAAAAAATATAAACTGGTCTTCAACAAATAGATATAAACTATTTTTTTCTTAACTGCAGTTAAGAAAAAAATTCATACTTTTAACACAAACATATATTTGAATCTTGAGAACCTGTTTATTTTAATATGGTTACTTGGTTCTTGTTACACACACCAGGTTTTTGCTGCTTTGGCATGGGGGGATCAACACAGGATGTTTCTTTATGTACAGGCCTTTGTTTTTTCGCATTAAGCGCTGAAGTTCAGTTTCTGATTGGGAAGTAACAGGTATTGGGTTAGGATGCTCAATTGTTGGACCGTTTCCTCCGATGAAATGCTTTGTACAGATATAGGTGCCCTGATTAACCTTCTCTGGCCCAACATTTTCCCGTCCATAGCCGTGCATGATGTTATATAAACCTTCAACTAGATTGGCCCAACATTTCCCGTCCAATGGCAAGCAATTCGGTTATATAAATATATCAACTAGATGTCGGCAAACGCCAACGGCATGTCTCCAATGGCAAGCAATTCGGTCTGTGATTGCGCCTTTTACGATAGATGTCGCCGCACACGTTTACGATAGATGCTCAGCGCAGTGCAGCCCTTAGATGTTTTGATATGACCCCTTAGCAGATGTTTTGACATGACCCCTTAACCAAGTCAATACAAAGCCGAGGGAATGGCACTAAGCCGGTCTCAGTGGCTTGGTGGTTTACTGCTTTGCCTTTTGATCGACTCCAAGGTGTGA
>CM067348.1:38421198-38731198 GCA_034190875.2 Urechis unicinctus | reverse complement strand
CCGGCGACCAATCAGAGCTTTCTGTCTGACCGAGCTTGTTCACACTGTTTGAGGTGGATGATTTCTGCAAGCAACACATGCTGACAATATTTGCCATTACTTGCCCGTTAAGAGAGGCTGTTGGATACGCCCCTGAGTACATGTGGCTGTGGGTGAGCTCTGATAAGTTGTGCGTTTGTGACAGTCGTGTAACCCCTTGTCATTGTGGTTGTCGCCCGATCAGTAGATATTAGCAGGGGTTCCTTGGAAGGGCACAGTGCCCCGTGCTGTCACCTCTGGATGTATTAGCAGTTGTTCATTACAGATATACTTCTAAGCTTCTCACCTTCCTATGATAGCATGCTCAAACAATATGTTATCATTTGGCCAAATGTATTTATCAATATATTTGCTTTCCAATCTGAACTCAAATGCAAAATAAGCTTAGGAAACTCATTCCAGGGGAATACCTCTTTTGAGCGTGGTTGTGTTGACCCATGGTTATTCTATGTAAACCATGGTTATGTCAATTATGAATATAACCATTGGTTTTGTAAATATAACTCATGGTTATGTCACTGCAAAGATATGTGTTTTTCTTTGCCTTATCGTTAACTTGAATGATTCTTGGTGTGGTATTGATTGTTTAGGAGCCAGCTTGTGCTGTCACATGACAGTATGACATGATGGGTGGTCATGCAGTGGAGCTCTCTCCTTAAATGTGTGATAATGTGTGTGTAAGTAGATAGGTTAATGGGCATGCTGAGTGAAAACAAGCGAATGCTGCATAGGACACAGGATTCATATTGTATTGTACATATAAGAACCAATTACAATGCTGTGATGTGACCAGCAGTCACATGAATTGTAAGTAGATGTTGAGGGAACCGTTTGTAAGTGTTCTACATTTAACATGTGCACTTGGATCTCCAGAGTCTATGTGGAGAATGATGGCCTTGTTACCCTGAAACTCTACATCAATAACATTATCAATGAGGATGCTGGATTCTACACATGTAAAGGGACCATTGATGGCTCGGAGAGGACGCGGAGAGTCAAGCTTGACCTATTTAGTAAGACAAAACGTCGTTACCACTGTACATCAAATTAAGATGTGGATACCATCTTCCTAAATCACTTCTGCCGCCATTTCTAGAGCTTCATTTGCCATGTTGTGAACAGAGGACATCACATTTGACCACGCCCCTTCACCCCAAACCCCCGCGATTTGACCACGCCCCTTCACCCCAAACCCCCGCGATTAACACCAACGCGCAGATCGAGTGTCGTGTGAGTGGACAGCTTCAGCCCACCGTGTCCTGGCGTTATCGAGGACAGACTATCACCACATGGACTTGTGCTTGTCTTGGCTGGAGTGTATGTGAGGTGTGTGGGTGTGCAGGTGGGCGGTATACACAGAACCAGCTGGGAATGCTTATCAGCAACATCACAGCAGAAGACAATGGAGAGTACCTGTGTCACGCAGAGGTGGCTGGCAGTGGTAATATGAAGTCCACCAAGATTGTTGTCATTGTCTACAGTGGGTACATCTGGTTTCACTGGCAGTCGTTCATTACTTGTTATCACTGACATGGTGTCAGCTTTGTAATTGCCTGTTGCAGCTCCCCCGAGCATCACCCATGGACCCGGTCAGAAGGAGGGAGTCGAGAACAATGAAGTGAGCATCTTGTGTAGGGGTTCTGGCAATCCGGACCCCAAATACGAATTCTTTAATGTTAGTTTTGGTTCACCAGCCCTAATTACAAGTTTTTTTAGTTGGGTTTCCTTTCACTAGCCCTAATTACGAATTGTTCAAGGTGTGATACCTGATTCGAGCCCCAATTACGATGTGTTTTTCCTCCCCCGGCCATACATACAGGTTCTTTAAGGTGGGGCTATTTTATGTGACATGTTTTGAGACTAGCGAGCTTCTATGGCCATGAGGTGACATTAGAGCTGTTGATGTGTTCAGGATGGGAACATCAACCCAGTTAGCTCCACTGAGCGTATACAAGTCGACGAGCACCAAGGGGACATCCACTTCCGACCGGTAGTGTACGATAACAGGGGCTCCTACGAGTGTGTTTCTTACATCGACGCTGGCAATGTCAAAGTACAAGGAAGCCTCAATGTTCTAGGTCTGAAGTGCACAACATAATGTATGGGCTACTGAAGGGATGTGTGTGCGAGGGAGTCATAGTGGGTTGTATGAGGGAAATATAGTGGGTTGTACACATGGATGTTTTGTGTGAGGGAATCATAGTTGGTTGTACACATGGATGTTTTGTGTGAGGGAATTATAGTGCGTTGTACACATGGATGTTTTGTGTACAGTGGCGCCAACAGTGAGCAGCCTTGTGAATGTGACTGGTGTAGAGAACGCATCTATCTCCCTCCGCTGTTACTCACCTGGTGTGCCTCCACCCAGGATCAGCTTCCGGAAAGTGGGCAACAATGTCGACTATGAGGAGGGAGATAATGTAAGTCAACATTGTCAACTATGAGGAGGGAGATAATGTAAGTCAACAATGTAGACTATCAAGAGGGAGATAATGTAAGTCAACATTGTCAACTATGAGGAGGGAGATAATGTAAGTCAACAATGTAGATTATCAAGAGGGAGATAATGTAAGTCAACATTGTAGACTATCAAGAGGGAGATAATGTAAGTCAATACTGCATCGAGTAGTGAGATTAATTACTAATCAGCGTTACATACCTGTTTAGCAATTTGTCATAGGGTTGTATCATGATTGCAGGAAGGAGGTCGCATCCGAGTCACGTTAGATAGAGAGGACATGGCCACTTTGCAGATCAACTCTTTGCGTCCTGATGACATGGCCAACTATACGTGTAAAGTTGTGAATGAGGCTGGCCAGAATGAGAAGAACGGCACTATCACTGTCAAATGTAAGTTATCCTCACTAACATATTAAGTCATCATCAAAGTTATATGCAAGTCATTCTTCACAAGCAAGTTGGTGTTATTTTTGGTGACCAGTCATCCTTATCGGCCACAAAGTTAGTGAAGTACTTGCCTGTCCTGTACGGCTTATGGTGCTCCTATTCTCCTGCAATCTGTATGTGTGCGCAGACCGACCCCGTTGTGATGATGACCAGCCAACACATATCTACAGCTAGGTTGGTAAGACAAGAAACATGACTTGCCATGTTCGTGCAGAACCAAGTCCTACCATCAAATGGGTGCGCTATGGTCGAGAGTTGGAAGATAACATCAACAACGGAACATACCACATCTACAACATGTTCAAGAGCAGTAACCTGCAGGTCAGTCCTCCCACAAGCTCGCTTACCTAACCCTCTTCTTGTGTCTTTTGATCAGTTCGTACTGTACTCGTTGCCTTGGTATCTTTGCTAGGATTCCATAACATTTTACTGCCATTGAATGACACATGTACCTCCTGTTGGTAAATGTGATGCTAGTTTGCTGTGTGATAAGATTCGGGTTGAAGAGGCCTTCAAAGATTGGATTTATGGCGACTATAAATGTCTGGCCAAGAACGACCAGGGTGTAGAAGGCATAGATATCACGATGGAGCGAGCCAGTTAGTATCAGCTGCCATCACATTCCAACCACTGCATTAATGAACCATATTACTACCATCCCTATTCTCATCATACTATCCCTGTTCACATTCCTGCCAGCCCTGTTCACATTCCCACCAAGCCAGTTCATATCCCCAGCAACCGTGTGTTAGTATTCACTTATATCCCTGTGTGTGTTAGCGGTGCCTGGGGAGCCTATGTCTGTCGAGGCAGAAAATGTCAGCCCTACCAGACTCGAGCTGGTCGTTGTTCCTCCTGAGAAAGATGGTGGAGTGCAGCTCCTTGGCTACCGGAGTTTGACTCGCATGTGGCTGAATTTAGCATGGGTGAGTGACTCTCTGTCTGTGCTCTCTGTCAGTGTGGTGGTTGTCAACTGAGCCACGCCAGATTATGTATGTTCCCACAAGTAGATACAACAGACAACAATCACTCGATTTGTTGCCTTCTTCCACTCAAGCAGGCTAGGGGACTATGTTGTAATGCAGTGTATACCATCAGCATCACCCACCAATCTAGAATTTGTTTCAAGGGTTGTGTTTGGACTGGCACCACAGTCAGATCTGGTTCGATGCATAACGTATGGTACCTATATTATGGGCTTTCTGTTGGATGAGGGATGATGAAAGTAGCATAGTGTCACAACTGGAGCGTAATGGTATGACTAGCCTCAATGGAAAAGCCCATATGGAGATGGGCCAATCTTAATTTGTTGTTGCATGTGCTTGGAGACATGTCTGAGGCTGGCGATGAAGGCAATAGCAGTATATATCAACTCCTCAACTCCTGCATTTTGATGTCGCATGCAGTTCTCCTGTTCATTTTGGTAGCTTTTGATTAACCTCATGTATGAGGGCACACCCATTATCCATGTTTGTGCTGTCTGCATTGTGCCTAGCACCTGTGGTGCTCTCATTATAGAGGCCTCATCACTACACACCTGTGATACTCTCATTAGAGAGACCTTATCACTACACACCTGTGATGCTCCCATTAGGGAGGCCTCATAACTACACACCTGTGATGTTCTCATTAGGGAGGCCTAATCATAACACACATGTGATGCTCTCATTCGGGAGGCCTCATAACTACACACCTGTGATGTTACCATTAGGGAGGCCTCATTACTACACACCCGTTATGCCCTCATTAGAGAGGCCTCATCACTACACACTAGTGATGCTCTCATTAGAGAGGCTTCATCACTACACACATGTGATGCTCTTATAAGGGATGCCTCATCACTACTCACCTGTGATGTTCTCATTAGGTAGGCCATAAAACTACAAACCTGTGATGCTCTCATTAGTAAGGACATATCACTACCCACTTGTGATGCTCTCATTAGGGAAGCCTCATCATCACACACATGTGACGCTCTCATTAGAGAAGCCCAATCATTACACACATGTGACGCTCTCACTAGGGAGGCCATATCACTACTCACCTGTGATGCTCCCATTAGAGAAGCCTCGTCAATACATACCTGTGATGCTCTCATTAGAAACTCCTCATCACTACATACCTGTGATCTTCTCATTAGGGAGGCCTTATCACTACACACCTGTGATACTCCCATTAGGGAGGCCTAATCATAACACACATGTGATGCTCTCATTCGGGAGGCATCATAACTACACACCTGTGATGTTCCCATTAGGGAGGCCTCATTACTACACACCCGTTATGCCCTCATTAGAGAGGCCTCATCACTACACACTAGTGATGCTTTCATTAGGGATGCCTCGTCACTACTCACCTGTGAAGCTCTCATTAGAGAGGCCTCATCACTACACACCTGTGATGCTCGCATTAGAGAGTCTTCATCACTACACACCTGTGGTGCTCTCTTTAGAGAGGCCTCGTTAGCAGACTAAATAGTCCCACTAGATCCCTCCTACCTCAGTCCTCCATTGTCACTAGAATAAATTCCTCTCATGTCATGTCCATAGAAAGACCAGAAGTGTATTTAAGTTCTTGCTTTCAATCGTGGTATTGTTTGAGCTTGGCATTGTCAATATGGGTGGGCTGTATGTTGACCTGTGGAGCGCTGTTATTGGAAGTGAGTCCTGCTACCTGTCATTTCTTGGTATTCACATTGGCATGGGTTTCTCTCTACATGCTAGGCAATGACCTGCCTGTAGAGTGTAGGTTTCACCAGCTGTAGCCTGTTGATGGTCACCGGTATCAACTCTGAAACATGACACAGGCCTGCTATTGTTAACTTTGTACTCTCCGATACTTAAAGCTAGATAAATGAGAAGGATTATGACTATTTGAGGCCACTGTCATTGTATGTGTTCAACAATGGCTGGGTGAGAAGCTGTGATTGATAGAGGATGTCTGTGTACAGGTCAACCCATCGTCCTAGAAAACCTCCGCGCCAGTACAATCTATGTGTTCCTGGTGCGGGCCAGGAATGAGGTGGGCGTGGGGAACCCAGTGCGGTACAGCTACAAGACATTACCCATTGGTAGGAAATAGCCACACCTATCAATTCTGTTTCCTCTTCCTCTTCCCGCACCTGTGTGGCATTCAGTGATTCCACTTGGCTAATGATTGGTTACAGGTAAGCCTCTGCCGATTGTCATCATCTCAGATCCCAAAGGTCTCTACACTACATGGTTCACCATCAACTGGGATGTGCCTCGTACTGGCGGACAGCCCATCACCGAGTACAGGATCCTCTTCCGCAGGGTACCATCTCACACAAGCTGCATGCTCTTCTTACAACGCAATATCACCTACGAGGCACTTGTAATTAAACCGCTGTATTGTATTTGTTTGTCAGATGCAGAAGGGAGCTGATGATGCCCTGCGGCCAGCTACAGATTGGACGTGATATTACTGACAACCGGGAAGCGCCCATTCGCTACTACAAGCTTCAGGGGCTGCAACCTGGCACGGAGTATGAAGTGCAGATACTAGCCACCAACCTGATTGGTTGGTCCAATGCCAGCTCGGAGTTCATCTTCACCACACTACCTGGTCAGTGCTGCTTATCCATGAATTCACCTCTAATCCGACATTCGTCTTATACACGCCTGTTATCAGCCATTCTTTCTGTACATTATTGCTGTCAGACTTTTGTCTTGTACAGAAGTGTTATCAGACCTTCATCTTGTACACACCTACAATGAGACATCTCCTACACACCAGTAATCAGACATTCTTCTTGTACATGCCTGTTATCAGACCTTTATCTTGCACAGACCTGTTATTATACACTCATCTTGTACACACCAGTAATCAGATATTCATCTTATAAACACCTGTAATCATATATTCATCTTGTAAAAACCTGGTATCAGACATTCATCTTGTTCACACCTACAATCAGATTTTCATCCTGTAAACACCAGTTATCAGACATTCATCTAGTACATGCCTGTAATAAGACATCCATCTTGTACACACTGTGATGAGACATTCATATTGTACACACCTGTAATCAAACATTCACCTTGTACACACCTGTAATAAGGTAACTTGTACACACCTGTAATCGGACATTCATCCAGTGCACACCAGTATTCAGACACGATGGTATATAAATAATTGCTATAAAGCCTGTTGTTATGATGGTCATCATAGCAACACTCCAATTACCGTCGCATCTGATCAGTAAAAGCCAAAATTTTATAAAATGTCAGTTCAAACTAGCGCGCTCGACGATCACTACGGCCGCCACGATCTAGGTCAGACCCAGGCGTGATATCTCAGCAAAGGAAGCCCGTTCGCAGAGACGCAGGGAGTTCCACATTGTTTACTTTGTGATTTGCCAGGGTTCGTCTCTCGTTTTTGGAAATTCGATCGCTTTCAGCCATCTTCTGCTACAGTGACGTCACATGCTACCCACAATGCAACGCGCGAAATCAGCCATTTTGTCAGAGGTGGAAATCTAACAGTGATAGAAGTAGTCCAACGAGGCATACTCGATTTTTGATTGATATCTACTAACTATGGGATCGGATTATATCTCTGGATTTGAAGGAAGTACTAGAGCTCTGTGGGTTGTCAGATTGTCCTTACAGACTATCTGGAGATATTTGGATAAACGACCCGCAGAAATGTCAAATGGCCAACCGTGGATTTTGGAAACATCTACGTCTATCTTAATGAAACACCAGGTGACTGTTTTTATTTCAAAATAGGAAAGTCATTTTCTCAAAGAGACCGATATTTGTGTCCTGACACACATTAGATCCAATGGCATAGCCTTGTAACAATAATAATGTATCGCCCATCGTCATTGAAGTTCCAATAAATCTGTAATGTTATGTGTCCACAGCAGAGTGTCCATGAACAGCCTCACCATCCTTGGACTGCCATTACACGGAGTGGCCAAGTGGTTTCTACTCACTGTGCCTGCAAAGCTGGGTACGTAGATACTGATTCACCATCATGGAATAATTGAAGTGATAATGGCTTATTTTTCATTTCATTATTGTGGATACTCCATTAACATCAGGTACTCAGTAAGAGGTCATTTTTATAATTTGAAAAGTTACTGGAATATACAAAATTTCTGATTTGTAGTATATTACTATACTCTGATGTTGAGCTATGTGTGTATGCGTGTTTCATAGGCTTGTTGAATCGTGTTCCCACATTGGAGCACTTCTGTACAAGTGTTTGATGATAGTAAGAGGTGGTAGAACTAGAGAGCCTGTCTGCACTGATCAGCTCTGCTCTTGGAATGAGGCCAACATGAAATGGATGCAACCAGCAAGAGTGACAGACATAAACTTCTATGGCGACAAACCTAAGGGCAAGGTTATATGAAACAACACACCAGCTCGTAGAGCAGAACCCCAACCACTGGTTTCACTGGCCTAGCATTGGAATTTTGAAGGAACCAAGATCCAAAACATTGTATTGTGACAACTGCAAATCAAACAACACAAAGAAAAAACGACAGAGGAGACAGTGACTGGCCTTATGTTTCTTATTTTGCTATATGAATTTCTTACAACATATGTATATATGTAGAAATGAAGTGAATGTCACACCAATAGATCAAACGTTTTTTTTAAAAAATCAAGGAAAACAAATCAGAAAGTGTTTGCCATAACCACAATACTCAAGAATCTCTGACCAAAATCACTGAAAAATGGCTACTAAAGCCTAAAACCTTTCGATATGTTTTTTTCTTACACAGCAGACCCTCCGTTTGCTTCCACCTGAGCAAAATTGTGGATTTGTTACCAGACGCAGCGACGGTGGTGCCCTCGGCAGAATGCCTGTATGTGTGTGTATGGTAAATCGTTGTTGTGTTTGGGGTTGCTCGCGTACCATTCTGAATGGCATGAGCCTGTTCATGTTTCCTAATAAGGACGATTTAAAGAAACAATGGACTGGTCAGTTATGTACGATTGCCGGACGAATGGCCGGGCCCAGACAAGTACTCGGTTCATTTCACCAAGGAATGTTTTGAACAGGCATCGAAACTTACAGAAGAGCTTGGTTAAATACTACGTTGTAAGCTGGTTTTGAAGCCAGATGCTGTGTCTACTCTTTTTCCGTTTTTGCGAAGGTCTCTGCTGTCAGGCAAGCAAGAAAGGATGGTGAGACAAGTGTTCGCCTCCAACCCCAGCCTAAGAAAAGCAGACCTGCCTATATCAACAGCGAGAAGCAGAGGGTGCGACTCGATGATTTTGTTGTTGCATTAATGTTAAGAGGATACAACACATTTCGACCATGCAACAAATTCATGGATCTATATAAACATGAAAATTCTGAAGAATGATTTAGCTGATGCATTCCATGAAGGCAAGGAGTGGGTGTGGCCACTGAACAACTGTTATGCAATAATGGTGAATAGACCCTCGTAACACTTCCGTTTCGATAATGCTGGTGGTAAAACATGGAACGGAATATGTAACGGAATATTACATCTCCCCCTTTGTGGATAATTAGTCCACATACTAGTTACACTTAACCCTGAAACACGAATTTTGAAACTCGTATAAGCGAAACTCTGAGCGTGTTGTCTGCCATTGTAGCTAACACCGCTGCTAGCAACTCAAGCCTTGGCACAGTGAGCTTCTTTGCTGGTGCGACACGGCTTTTGCTCAGGAGCAGTGCTACATGAATTTCCCCTCTCTTGTTAATCCATCTTAAGTAAGAACAACAGCCATATGCACTCTCACTAGCATCACTGTAATGATGCAACTCCATAGCGGCATCTGCAAACCGGGAGGCTGAATACATCTGGAAATTTGTACATCTTGAAGATCCTTCAAGGACCTGCACCATTCAAACCATTCCTGTGCCACATCACATGGCAACTGCACATCCCAGGAAAATCCCCACTTGACAACAGATTGCAGCAACAACTTTCCCTTCACAATGACAGGACCAACAAGACCAAGTGGGTCATATAGAGATGAAGAGTAACTCAACCTCTTCCTTCTTGTGACCTCTGAAGGGATAAGGCTCAACCCACGTGCCTTGAAGTGTAGGGTGTCAGTTTTGGTATGCCATATGATACCTAATGCTTTGCTTTGACCACAATCATCAATATTCTTGACTTCCTTTGCAATGTCATGTTCAGGTATCTTGAAAAGTATCTCTTCATCACTGCTTGCAAACTTAGTGAGCCTAAACCCAGCCTTATTCAGACTTTGTCTTAGTTCTGAGACAAGTCGCTCTGCCTCTGACTTAGACCCCACAGATGCAAGACAGTCATCTACATAAAAGGAGGAAAGTATGGTATCCTTCACAGCAGGTGAGACCACTTGATCACAAACTATCCTACGAAGAGCATAGATAGCAGCGCTGCCTCACCACATTCCACCAAAAATGTGTGATGTCATCCGAAGGTGTTGGATTTGACCTTGTCCATCGTACCACAAGAAGCGCAAGGCATCTCTGTCACACTCCGGAACCTTGATCCTATTATACATCGCCTCAATATCAGCCATCAAGGCATAAGGCTCCCTTCTAAACCTCAGCATCACATGCATAAGCTTACTATTGAGGTCTGGTCCTTGGTACACCTTGTCATTCAATGATTCACCCTGAAATTTAGATGAGCAATCAAACACAACTCTCATTTTACCAGGTTTGTTGTCAGATAAGACGGGGTGATGAGGTAGATACCACGTCTTTCCCTGGTGGTTGGTTTTATCAAGGGCTACGGGCTCAGCATAACCCTTTGACAGTAGCGTCTCAATTTCTTGACCATACTTAGAATACAGCCCTTTTCTAATCAAGCTTCCCTTTAAGCTGTTCAATCTGGGAATGACAACTTCCAAGTTACTGATGACAACTTTATGCTCTTTCAAGGGTATTGGAATCTGATACTGACCATTGACCACTTCACAGTTTTCCTCCCAGAATTTGATCACTCTTTCATCATTCATTGACAATCCAACCCTGTCAGAACAGATGTCATCACTCTCAAGGTTCAACATCCTTTTTACTTCAGAACTGTCAACAGAAATAGGTGTCATACTCGAGATAAAGTGAGAAGTCACTTTCTGGTTCACCACAGAACCAACGGGACCATTCAAGGACCAACCAAAGATGGTTCGGGTAGCAAATTTCTTCTGACATCACGCTGATTTAACGTGCTCAGCTCATAGCTTACATCCTTACCACTAACACCAAGCTCATCCACAACCTCTTTAGTACAGAAGCTATTTGAGGAAGCTGTATCCAGAAGAGCATGGGTATAATAGCTTCGATTTACCCTCACAGCTACCACAGGCATGTAAACATTTGTTGGCCCATTAGCAATAGCATTGTTCGCCACAGTAACAGGGCTTTCACTTCTTACATGAACAAATTTAGTGTGTTTCTTACCACACCCTGGCACGCTGCAGACGGATGGCTTCTTACAGTGCTTGTTGTGTGGTTATTCATGAGGCAATTCTCACACAAGCTGTGGAGTTTTGTGATTCTCAGCCGTTCCTTAGGCTCCATTCCGCGGAAAAGCTGGCAGTACCATAAACGATGGCTATTCTTGCAGAGAACACAGGGTGGCTCTGGTCGTTTTGTGAAAGCATGCCTGGCATGAAGACCTCTTGGTTGATCGGTTGTCTGGCCAGAGGCGAGCTGTGCACCAGTATGAAAAGAAGCTTGCTTATATCTCCTGGTATCTGACTCATGTGCTTTCTTGGAAAATATCTTGCCATATACAGGATCATTTACTTCTTCCACAACCTCCGACACAAAGGAAACGAACTGACCAAGATCAGGGTACATATCCTTCTCTCTTTTCATATCGAGGGCTTTCTTTTTCCAACGCGTTTGAAGGTAAGGTTGAAGACGACCCATGATTTCCACGATGGCGGAATCGAGCTCGGGCAGCTTTCCCATTTTGGATAGAATGATGTAGCCGCTTCCTAAGTTGTCTGCAAAACGCTGAAGCTCTGTAGGAGACTTGATAGGCCCACCAGTGCGAAGATCACAAATAATACTCTCAGCTACAAGATGGTCGTTGCCAAACCTTTTCGAAAGGATGTCGCGAGCTAACTTGTACCCTTCACTACCGCCCACCAGTGTGCATCTTCGAATCGCTTCCTTAGCTTGGCCAGAGGTGTACTGCAGGAGGCTGGCCAATTTTGCATCATCGTCACAAGTTAAACAGCCAACACTTCCATCAAACACGGAGATGAATGAATGGAACTTCATAGGATTACCATCAAAGGTATCAAGTGATAGATGAGGCAGATTCATTAGCCTAAACAGTTCGTCCTTGGTTGTTTCTTTGCCCTGGGAATTGTTAGCTTGCTCTTGAATTTTATTTCTGTCACCAACCTTGAAAGAGTTCAACGCGTCAATGTAGTCCTTTTGCACAGCTGCATAGTATGACTCACATTCATCAATTTCCTCTTCTGTCTCTAACTTAGTTTCATATTCTTCATTAACAGCAGTGAACTTTTGAAAATGATATTTGAGCTTGTCAAGTTCGTCGGGAACTGAATCATGGTTTTCTTCTGCCTGTAGCTGCCTTAAATAGTTGACTTGTTTTGTTATCGCTCGCTTTCTCTTTGTACGTTCAGCCTTGAGAGGGTCAGCCATGATGCCTTTTTACAGGATTGCTATTCACTATAAAGGTTGTCTTATGATCATGTGCGTCCGAGTATAACCTTGTGATTGAAATTAGAAGTCTTTATTATTCCACTGATGCTTTTATTTCCATTCTCTCACATCCGACATCTATGCATGATAAATCGTAGCATCTGAGCACCGTGAATCTAGAATACAACCAAAATTATACAATGAGTGCGCTTACAAATTCACACCTAGAATTTACATCGAAGACATCTATACCATCGAAACTTACTGACTACAAATCCAAACATCAAAACTTACAGCACTGACTCCTGTCCTTCCAATTGTATGCACACGACTCCATATTGGTAAATATCCATGTCACATATTCAAAATAAAAATGTCCTTGTTTACTCTTTTGGTTTGGAACTTTTCTCTCTTTTCGCGGGCTTCCCACTTCCGCTTCCTACCAAATAGCCTACGGAGGGGCAACTGCACAGAATATCAATTAATAACCCAAAAATGTGCCATTTTACAGTCTGCGTACATCTTGATTTTCTGATTTTCATATTTTCTCACAATGTCCACAATTGGATCATGATCTGCCAGCTGAGGCAGCCAGCTGAGGCAGCCAGCTGAGGCAGCCAGCTGAGGCAGCCAGCTGAGGCAGCCAGCTGAGGCAGCCAGCTGAGGCAGCCAGCTGAGGCAGCCAGCTGAGGCAGCCAGCTGAGGCAGCCAGCTGAGGCAGCCAGCTGAGGCAGCCAGCTGAGGCAGCCAGCTGAGGCAGCCAGCTGAGGCAGCCAGCTGAGGCAGCCAGCTGAGGCAGCCAGCTGAGGCAGCTTGTTTCTCATTTCTTACTCCAGGAATAGTGTAGCGGGCACAACACCAGTCGTGCAATGTGGAGCGGTACAAATGCTCCTTAGGAACGCTTGGACAGCTTGCTTCCGCTTTCCCCAGCCGCCTTTACCACTTACACGTGTTTCATGGAACATGACAGGCTCTTCTCTGTGGAGGTCATGTCTCATCCACACAGCATGCAGATTCTTCCACTTCTGCCATTGGTTGGCAGTAGCCACACACACACCTGTAACATGATGTAGTGATGAGGATATTAATGTATGTAATTAGTGATGATATATTGTATGGCGAATATGTTTAAGCTGTATACATTCATAGAAACACTGACCATGATAATAATACCATAACCTTCATTTCCGTAAGTCAAGTTATGTACTTGCTCTCCTATATATTTTCTGGCTCAGAATTAATCTACATCAACTTTGATAAGGCCTACCTTATATTCAACTGATATTAACAGCAGCTAGTCTGAAATTAGTTGTTGTTTGTTTACAATTCGTGTCGAGGAGCTGTTACACTTACATGGTACAATTGTGTAAACATGA
The DNA here is from genome assembly GCA_034190875.2 of Urechis unicinctus. Lineage (NCBI taxonomy): Eukaryota > Metazoa > Annelida > Polychaeta > Xenopneusta > Urechidae > Urechis > Urechis unicinctus. The sequence continues at coordinate 38,717,249 of CM067348.1, read as the reverse complement.
ATCCGTGCAGCCACAACCATCAACTTTGTGATTTCTTACGTCTGCTGTCTGATATGGAAGAATTGCTTGCTGCAAAGCTCTGTTGTATACTGTCTGATTTGTGTTGACATGAGCTGAGATCTATTTAAACATTCATGTAACTATGGTCAATAAATAAACTTCTGTGGCTTTGGTTTCAATTGATAACAACAGCTTAAGATTGTTTTCATTAAAACACATAATAAATATAGGAAATATGTTCAGGGAGTGAGGGTAAATAATTTGTTTGTACACTTTATGGTTTAACTTCTCTCGTTACATGCCCCTGCCCATTGCTGCCCTCTTTCAAGAGATGATGCTGTGGCAAGACAGATTCAGTGAAAGCAGCACGGGATTCAGCTGACCTCACGCTTCAATACCATTCTACAAATACATGCAAATTTACATCATACCCAGCTACAGAACAGAAAAAAAGTATATTCACAGGATAAGAAAATGTGAGCTTTGAGAATTAAAAAAGATGGAAAGTATTGGGAGATGATACGGATGGGGGGGGGGGGGGATACTGTTGCTGCGGAGGTTGGTGCAGTGCTCATTCTCACCAAAGTAACAACTGATCTAAATAAGATATGTGCAGCAACATTTGTTACATAATGTTCTGAATCGCAACACTGACAAATGAATGGACCAAAAACTGGAGACCATGTTTTGTGTGAATGAAACATGTACTTTGTACACTTGCAACGTCTCAATTCCTGGTGCAGTTCAGTTTGACACACACAATACAATTAAACCATTTTGCACAGGCATCTGCAAACTATTCTTGGTCAACTAAATTGAGCACATGCACATTATGTGCATTAGCATTGTTAAAGAACCATGGATAGTAAATCAATATACAATAATAAGACTAGCATTAATATAGATATGACGGTCATGTTTCAAGTTAGTATCTTGATCATTTTATGTACATTTTGAAGTACCAATCGCACGAAAATCATGTAATTTTTTTCGCCAGATTAAGGGAAAAACCAACAGTACCTAATCTGCCTATGTATAGTAGGGGTGGGTGATGAATCATTGTGGAGGGACGTAGGTAGAGTAATCATTGGGGAAGGACGTTGGTAGAGGAATCATTGGGGAGGGACGTTGGTAGAAGAATCATTGGGGAGGACGTTGGTAGAGGAATCATTGGGGAGGGACGTTGGTAGAAGAATCATTGGGGAGGGACGTTGGTAGAAGAATCATTGGGGAGGGACGTTGGTAGATGAATCATTGGGGAGGGACGTTGGTAGAAGAATCATTGGGGAGGGACGTTGGTAGAGGAATCATTGGGGAGGGACGTTGGTAGAAGAATCATTGGGGAGGAACGGGACGTTGGTAGAGGAATCATTTGGGAGGGACGTTTGAAGAAGATCATTGGGGAGGGAACGTTGGTAGAGGAATCATTGGGGAGGGACGTTGGGTAGGAGAGGAACGTGGTAGAGGAATCATTGGGGAGGGGACGTTGGTAGTTGAATCATTGGGGAGGGACGTTGGTAGAGGAATCATTGGGGATCATTGGGGAGGGACGTTGGTAGATTGGGGAATCATGGTGGAGGGACGTTGGTAGAGTAATCATTTGGTAGGAATCATTGGGGAGGGACGTTGGTAGAAGAATCATTGGGGAGGGACGTTGGTGAATCATTTGGGAGGGACGTTGGTAGAGAATCATTGGGGAGGGACGTTGGTAGAGGAATCATCATCATTGGGAGGGACGTTGGTAGAAAGAATCATTGGGGGGAGGACGAACGTTGGTAGAGGAATCATTGGGGAGGGACGTGGTTGTGAATCATTGGGGAGGGACGTTGGTAGATGAATCATTGAGGAATCATTGGGGAGGGACGTTGGTAGAGGAATCATTTGGGAGGGACGTTTGTACAGGAATCATTGGAGAGGAACGTTGGTAGAGGAATCATTTGGGATTGGGATTGGGGAGGGACGTTGGTAGGGACGTTGGTAGAGGAATCATTTGGGAGGGACGTTTGTACAGGAATCATGGGAGAGGAACGTTGGTAGTGGAATTATTGGGGAGGAACGTTGGTAGAGGAATCATTGGGGAGGGACGTTGGTGGTGGAATCATTGGGGAGGTGCATTGGTAGAGGAATTATTAGGGAGGGACGTTGGTGCAGGAATCGTTTGGGAGGGACATTGGTACAAGAATCTTTGGGGAGGGACGTTGGCAGTGGAATCATTTGGTAAGGACGTTGGTACATAAATCATTGGGGAGAGATGTTGGCGGGTCGTTAGTACAGGAATCTTTGGGGAGGGACGTTGGTACAGGAGTCATTTGTGAGGGAGGTTGGTAGTAGAATCATTGGGGAGGGACGATGGCGGTGAAATCATTAGGGAGGGACGTTTGTACAGATATCGTTGGCGAGGGGCGCTGGCAGTGGAATCATTGAGGTGGCAAGTTGGTAGAGGAATCGTTGGGATGGGACGTTGGTTTTGGAATCATTGGGGAAGGACGTTGGTACAGGAATCATTTGGGAGGGATGTTGGAAGTAGAATCATTGGGGAGGGACGATGATGGTGAATCATTGGGGAGGATCGTTTGCACAGGAATCATTGGGGATGGACGTTGGTAGAGGAATCTTTGGGTAGGGGCGCTGGTATCAGAATCATTGGGAAGGGACGGTGGTACGGGAATCATTGGATAAGGTGACTTTAAGGTGTGTGTTGCAGTGATCACATTTTATGTGTGCAAGTTGTTTTGGTTGTAGAAAGGTGAAGGTGGTGTGATATTTATCTAGCTCGTCTGACTTTTATAGCTCCCCCTTTTAATTACCAGCACGATATGTCTACACTAGCCCGGGTAACTCTCTGCCCATATGTTGGGGTGTGACCCTGCTAAGTTGTCTTGGCTGGTACCGTTCCCATTGGCCAATGACCTTACGAATCCACGCCCCATGTGGACCGTTGGCTCGACATTAGATTAATTATTTCAAAATAATTAAATTGGCTACTTTTGTAAAATTATAATAACCTCATCATTACTATAATCATCATTACTATAATTAATTATCTTTGTTATTGGCTTGTGCCAATGTAAAATAATATTGGCGCATGTCTTAGCTACTATGGAATCATTCAAAATTTAAAATCAAATAGTATTGGGCTCATGTCGTACTGCCCCTTTACTCTTTTACTCATATTCCAAATTTCCTTTCACTAAATCTTCAATTAGTTCAACTAAGACAATTTTCAACTTAACTATGGTTTGGGAGGATGTATATGATATTAATCTAGCCATCTAGCACGAGAGTATCTTACTAAGATTCTGATCGAGATTACAGAAAAGTTATATGCTAAACTTCAATAAACTACAAGAACTCTACTCCTGGACTCCTGTTATTTCTCTGGCTAGTTCTCACTCAAGCAACTACAAGCAGCAACGTTTCTTATAACGAAAGAGCGCGCATAGGCAAGTATAAGAAACGTCATGCTCTCTGTAGCCTGAGTAGGAGCCATGTGTGGTATGTGTAAGTTGCTTTTGTATTGGTGGAGACTGTAGGCTATGACGAGATCCTCATTCAACATCTGTACCTCTCATGCAACATGCTGCTCGCCATGGCCGCCATCTGCCAAGCTTACATGATGTTTCCCCAAGTCTCCACCACAATGTGAATTGGTTTGTTGGTCATTTTCATGGAGCAGAAATTCTTATTGTATTGTATGGCAGATTGTGGACAGACCAGGGTGTCAGGGTACCATGTGCTTATTTGATTGGCCAAGGGAAGAGAATATTACACTGTTTATGTACACTGTGTGTGGTTCAAGATACCCATCTTATATGAAGTAGCTGTTGGTGTGGCCTTGTTCTTGTCACCTGCTGCTGTATGACATGGTAGATGTGAGTGGATTAGAGAGGTTGTGTTTGTGATGACTCTGTCATGATACCTGGCGGTGCTCAGGAGAGGTCTGCCAATCAGTCTGTCGATGGATCAGCTCATAGTTTTGTTTTCCATGCATGGTTCATCTTCTGCTGATTATCGGCTTTGGTTGTGATTGTCATGGCTTGCTTTTGTTTTGCTTTGCAGAGGAGAATGTTGGTGGAGTTGAAGACCTGGCCAGCCGACTGATATACAGCTGGTGTGTGCTTGTGTCCGCCTTCTCCCTTCAAGCATTCCTTTAAGGGCATTAATCAGCTTAGCTACTAGTGTCGATCAGGGCCATTATTGACATGACGTCTATTGACGCAATAACATCACCAGATGATTGTCTGAGAGGCTTGATTGGTTGCTTCCTTCTGTCGTTGCTTGTAGCGCCACCACAGTCTGAGTAGATGTCTCTGATGGTCTTAGTCTTAGTAACGTCAAGGTCATAGGCATAGGATTAAGGATTTCCATATCTGTGTCGTCTAAATGTCTATAAGAAGTACAAGCAGGTACAAGCAGGGAGAGTTGGTGTATGCTCCCTAGCGGTCTATACAGTACACGGAGAAGAATAGATATTTATTCATACATATAAAGATCATTACGCTCAAAACTAGTTTGGGGCTGAACCAATTTGGTATAATGGCTGAAGTGTATATGTTGCAGTCTGGCTTAATGCTATTGTGTGTGGATTCTTGTTTCGTTGATGGTAATAAAGATATATAATTTTGTACTCTGGAAGTGTATGATGTTGTTGTTTCTCTGGACACAATGTAAGATGTGGCATCTAGCTACTCATAAAGCAACAACAACAATCCATGTTCACTAAATGGGATCCGCCCTGTGACACGATAAGACACCAGATTGCCACTTGACGCTGACGACCTACTACCTCTGGTGACCTTCTATTTCCTTGTAAATCATGGCTCATTGGGGTTATCATTTGATCACCTTATTTGGAAAGAACCAGCAGACATTCTCTCTCCTTCCATATATATGATAAATGCAACATTGCAGTTGTCACATTACACACACGCTGGCGGGACCTCTGTACTCTCATAGGAGATCAACAGCTATATTATAATACAAGCTTTATATATTTATACATCAGCCACGCTGCTGAGCGAGCTGGTTGGAAGAATCAACTTGGGTGCCTGTGTAGTAATAACTTATAACTGTATATATATGAATATATAAACATGTATGTATATATACATGTATATATATATAAATATATATATGTATATATATATATAAAACCATACCCCTATGTGTGTATTTATAAACCGTTTTTCATATGCGACAACGATAAACGGATAACACCAAACAGATTCGTTTGTCGTTTGGTCAAATGAATACGTGTGGCGCTGCTGTCGGCGGTATTTTTACTGATACAAGCGGCTGGATATGTTGGTTGGGGTGCAGACGTTTCGTCTCACCGACAGTGTGCACCGGATGTCCCCGTGCAATCAAAGCGGGTATATATACACAATCAAACACACACGCACACACACATATATATGTATACACCGGGGTATACACACAGGCGCTCGGCTTACGATGCCCAGCTTCCGATCGCCGAGTAGCAGACTATAAACATTAGTGTCCTAGAAGCTTGACATCGCCTGTATATATATATGAGTGTGTGTGCCTATGTGTTTATATATATATTTATATATATATACATATATATATATATATATATATATATAGAATAGAGTATATATATATATGTATATATATATATATATATATATATATATATGTATAGAGAGTATATTATATATATATATATATTAGAGAGATATATATATAGAGATATAGACATAAGATACAGAAATAGATATCTCTAGGGATATATATATATATATATATATAGATACATACATATATTTATATTCATATATATACATACATATATATTCATACAGAAAAATATGTATATATATATACATATACAGATATATACATATATATATGTATATATATATATATATATATATTTATATATCTGTATATATATATATATATATATATATATATATATATATATATATATTTATATATACATACACACACGCACGCGCACACACATATAAATACACACATAGGGGTATGGTTTTATATATATATATACATATATATATTCATATATATATATACATGTATATATACATACATATTTATATATTCATATATATACATGTATATATATATATATTCATACATATAAATATGTATATATATAAACATATACATATATAAATACATATATATATGTATATATATATAAACATATATATATAAACATATATATATATATATATATATATATATATATGTATATAACAACACATACACACATACATGCGCACACACATATAAATATACACATAGGGGTTTGGTATTATATATATATATATATTTATATATATATACATGCATATATACATACATATTTATATATTAATATATATACATATATATATATGTATTCATACATATCAATATGTATATATATATAAACATATACATACATATAAATATGTATATATATAAACATATATATATATATAAACATATATATATGTATATATTTATATATATTTATATATGTATATATGCCAAGCTTCCAAGTCGCTATTGTATGTAACTATAGTTATGCAAAGATCGCGGCTCGTCTACTAAATGATTGCACGGGGGACGTCCGGTGTGAATATTAACCAACCTTTCCAGCCGCTTGTATCAGTAAAAACATCGCCGACTGCAGCGCCACTCCTTTTCGGTTTGACCGAATACAAAACGAAAAACGAATGTGTTTAGTGTTATCCGTTTTTTGTCGGCGCATATGAAACACGGTTTACGGTTTAGTTACTCTTGTTCTTTTTTGGTTTTTGGTTTTGATAAACAAAAATGCGAGGGGAGCTGGTAAGACGCACTATTTGGTATAGAGGTTTTGACATAACCCCTTAGCCAAGTCAATGCAAAGCGAGAGAAGCGAAGCGATTGTTGCCTCTGGTCGATTACGTAAGGTTTGGCCTACTTAGATATGTCCTGCAGTTAGCCTGCTCGCTAAGCTGACGCAGTAGAAAACATTCAAACGAAACGTCCTTTTATTGTATTTTTTTACTGCTAATTCTTAAAATACTGTTACAATCATTATCACAAGGCCAAGTTCTAAATACTGACAAAATTTCATGTGTGTAAATACAGCCGTTTCAGAGATATCAGCGAGGGGAGAACTCGTAGCAAAAATCGCGATAGGTACCCTAAAATACATGTCATTATACAAAGTACAAAAGGTGAAAACAAGTATTTTTTTGCGCCTATTCCATGCTACGATAATTGCTTGTTACAACCATATAATTCATATGTTCGTAACTGCAGTAGTTATGGAGGAGATAGTTACAGAAAATTGGGGGGAAAAGATCGACGCAAAACGATCCCATAAGCCTCCAACATTGCGCATGCGCGTCAAACTAGATCGGTATTTGTGTCTCAACTTGATCTATCATTCCCCAAAATTTCATGTTGATATGTCCAACCGTTTCGGAGAAAAGCTCGAAAAACCTGACGGAAGAAAAAAAAAAAAAATCACAAATTCTGGCTAAACCATTATGTCTTCCAAATATCGTTGGAAGACATAATAACGAATTCACGATACGTTCAATATACATTCAATACACATTCAATCCACTCACGCTTGTGCACTCCTTTCTCTTAGACGGTCTGTCTTGAAAAGAAAGCTTGAACGTAAATTGACATTTTGTATTCTTGCTGATCTGCAAGAATACAAAATGACAGTACAACTTTTTGGTGTTGCTTCATCACGAAGCGTAGCAAATTATGCATTGAGAAAGACTGCAGATGAGTTTTAAAACAAAGAAAGTAACAGAAACAGCTGGAAGTCCCAAAAAACGCTTACCATCTGAAATGTCTTAAATCGGTTAATGATGAATCAAAGGCGATACATCTCTCCCATGATGTGCGAGCTCTGTGTTCTTCAGGGGAATTAAGCTAAAGAAGACCACTCCATAGATGTTGGGTCACGTGATTTGGACTATGGAAACAAAACAACACAACGTGCGTTAGGGGTGCAATGGACGGTAGACAGTGTCATGTTTGGATTTTCAATTATGTTGACTGGAAAAGAATCAACCAGACGATGAGTTTTTGTATCATCATTCATTCTCCCTGCTAAAAAGCTGTTGCAGGAGCCAAATACCGGAAGAGTACCACATAAAATGGTTTGCAACGGCTTCAAGAGGTCCCATGTCTCAATCAGCTCAAAATACAAAGATGTGTTATGCCTGTTGACTTTGGCACAGTTGTTTCAAATGAAATTCACGTATTTTCAGAAGCAAGCACGGCGGGCTATGGAATAACTGCATACATGAGAAAACAGAATGCAGAAGGGCTTATCCACTGTGCATTATTAATGGGGCAGTCAAGAGTGTCACCCGTAAAAGCTAAAAAGATACCACGTTTAGAGTTAACGGCGGCTACCGTATCCATAAAGATTGGTGAGATATTAAAGGCGGAAATGTCTCCAGATTGTATCACATATCACGCTGACTCAACGACAGTGGTACATTACATATACAGTAAAAAGAAACGGTTTCAGATATTTGTCGCGAATAGAATACAGCTTATTCATGATTATTCAAATCCCAGGCAGTGGAAATATGTGCAGACATCCAGCAATCCAGCAGATTATGCTTCAAGGGGCATGAAAGGTCAAGCTATGGTAGAGTGTGCTGAATGGTATGAAGGTCCAGCATGTCTGCAACACCAAAAAGAGAATGGTCTCAGCAACCAGATGTATTACCAAAAGAATATGAAACAGATGTAGACTGCCCATTGTCTTCGCTAGCATCGGTTACAAGGGCAACGAGCGACAGTACATATGGTCTTGCAAAGCGCATATCTAACTATTCTGATTGGCATCGCTTGAAGAAGGCAACTGCTCATCTTCTGCGGATTAGAAAATTATTGCTCAAAAGAGTCAAAATTGTAAAAGAGCGAGATATCGACTTGAAGTTAGCTCTGATGGTTTCAGAGCTTGAAGATGCAGAAATTTCGATGCTGAAATTTGTTCAGTCACAGAAATTTGAATATGAAAGTGACACTTTAAGAAATACTGCTATTACGAGGCCGAGTGAACAACAAGACACTTACGAGAAGCAGTTCTGTGTATCGCCTGGATCCTTTCTTGGATCAGAACGGATTACTTAGAGTTGGAGGACGTCTGTGAGAGGCACAGATAACAGCCACCTCGAAGCACCCTATCTTGCTTCCATCTAGTGATCATGTAGTAACGCTGATAATACAATATACTCATTGGAGATTAGGGCATGTTGGCTGTTACCACGTGTTAGCTGAAATAAGAGAGCGTTATTGGGTGACAAGGGCTAATTCAGCTGTACGGCGTGTGATATATTTGATCACTAAATACTGTTGGATAAATGATATATTTGATCACTTAAATGCTGTTGGATTTATCATTATCACTAAATATCACCAAATACTGTTGTATTAATTATATCATCACTAAATACTGGTGGATTAATCACATGATTACATAATATTGATGGATTAATCATACATACAATCACTAAATTCTAGTTCAATCATGTTTAAGCTAATGCTGGTTGATCAATCATACATATGATCTCTACATACTGGTGGATTAATCATATGATCACTAAATATGGCTGCATTAATCAGACACTTCATCACTACATGAGGGTTATAATCATATATACGATTCCTACTTGTGGGTAAGTTTTTCATTAATACATAATACTGCTACAACTAGTGGAATATTCCTATAGAAATATTCATTACTGGTTGTAAGTCATGCTGTTTTGTTCCAGGCACCATTGCGTCGTAGTGTGTATTCCCGTACATGTTGAGTAGAGATGTAGTGGTGGTTTCACCTTGTCGATATGTCCTTTATTATGTCTTTTTTTTTTTTTTTTTCTCCAGTCAAGGTTTTTCGGGCTCTTCTCCGGAACGGCTAAACATCTTAACATGAAATTTTGGGGAATGATAGATCAAGTTGGGACACAACTTCCGATCCAGTTTGACGCGCATGCGCAGTGTTGGAGGCTTATGGGATCGATTTTTCGTCGATTTTTCCCCCCATTTTCTGTAACTATCTCCTCCATAACTACTGCAGTTACGAACATATGAATTATATGGTTGTAACAAGCAATTATCGTAGCATGGAATAGGCGAAAAAAATACTTGTTTTCACCTTTTGTACTTTGTATAATGACATGTATTTTAGAGTACCTATCGCGATTTTTGCTACGAGTTCTCTCCTCGCTGATATCTCTGAAACGGCTGTATTTACGCACATGAAATTTTGTCAGTATTTAGAACTTGGCCTCGTGATAATAATGATTGTAACAGTATTTTTACCATTCACAGTAACAAAAAACAGTAAAAAGGACGATTAGTTTCAAGGTTTTCTACTGCAGCAGCTTAGCAGCAGGCTAACAGCAGGTGCTGTTTAAGTAGGCCAAACCTTACGTAATCGACCAGAGGCCTTGGCTGGGTTTGCATTGACTTGGGTAGGGGGTCATGTCAAAACAGGCTAAACCTTACGTAATCGACCAGTGACATTTATCACTTTCGTCGGCTCAATATTGACTTGGCAAAGGGGTCATGTCAAAATATCTAAGCGGCAGCTTATAATAGTGCGCGTTACCAGCTCTTCTCGGTCCGTGTATATACTGTTTTTTTGTCTCAGCGACAGTGTGCACTGGATGTCCCAATGCAATCAAAGCGGGTATATTTATAGTGCGCGTTACCAGCTATTCTCGGTCCGTGTATATACTGTCTTTATGTCTCAGCGACAGTGTGCACTGGATGTCCCGGTGCAATCAAAGCGGGTATATATACACAACACGCATACACGCACACATATATATATATATATGTATATATATATATGTATACACACGGTTTCCGATGCCAAGCTTCCGAGCGCCGAGCAGCTATCTATAAATAGCATATATATGTGAATATTTATAAGTGTGTGTGTTTATATACGTATATATATATATATATATATAAATATATATATATATATATATATATATAATATATAGAAATATATATATATACATATATATATATATGCATATGTATATATATACATGTATATATACATATTTATATACATACATATATATACATATATACATACATATATATATAAATATACATATACACATATATAAATATAAAAATAAATAAATATATATATAAATACATGTATATATATATATATATATATATATATATATATATATATATATATATATATATATATATATATATATATATATATATATATATATATATATTCATATATATTTTTTTTTTAGAGATAATATTGTTTGTGGTATATTGTTGGTACCGTATTGCTGGTCGTCCAGGCTTGTCGTTGGAAGACATGCCGTTGGCGCATGTGCCAATTCTAAGTAGGCCAAACCTATAAGTGTGTGTGTGTTTTATATACGTATATATATATAAATATATATATATATATATATATATATATATATATACATACATATATATATATATACTATATATCTATATATATATATATTCATAAATTTACATATATATATATATATTTATATATATACACATATATGTAAATATACATATATACATATATCTATATATACATACATAGATATAGATATCATACATATATATATATATATATATATATATATATATATATATATATATATATATATATATACATATATATCATAATATACATATATACATAGATATATAAATAATACCTATATATAAATATATATATATATATATATATATTGATATATATACCTGTATATATACATATATATATATATATATATATATCTCTCTATATATACATATATATACATATGTATATATACCTCTCTCTATATATATAAATATCCCATATCTATAAAATAAAAATAAATATATGTATATATATATCTGTATATATATATTTATGTCTTCCAACGATAGTTGGAAGACATATTGGTTTAGCCATTTTTTTTTTTTTTTTTTTTTTTTTCTTCTCCAGTCAAGGTTTTTCGGGCTTTTCTCCGGAACGGTTAAACATATCAACATGAAATTTTGGGGAATGATAGATCAAGTTGAGACACAACTGGCGATCCAATTTGACGCGCATGCGCAGTGTTGGAGGCTTATGGGATGGATTTTTCATCGATTTTTTCCCCCATTTTCTGTAACTATCTCCTCCATAACTACTGCGGTTACGAACATATGAATTATATGGTTGTAACAAGCAATTATCGTAGCATGGAATAGGCGAAAAAAATACTTATTTTTACCTTTTGTACTTTGTATAATGACATGTATTTTAGGGTACCTATCGCGATTTTTGCTACGACTTCTCTCCTCGCTGATATCTCTGAAACGGCTGTATTTACGCACATGAAATTTTGTCAGTATATAGAACTTGGCCTCGTGATAATGATTGTAACAGTATTTTTAGCATTCACAGCAACAAAAAACAGCAAAAAGGACGATTAGTTTCAAGGTTTTCTACTGCAGCAGCTTAGCGGCAGGCTAACAGCAGTTCGTGTTTAAGTAGGCCAAACCTTACGTAATCGACCAAAGGCCTTGGCTGGGTTTGCATTGACTTGGGTAGGGGGTCATGTCAAAACAGGCCAAACCTTACGTTATCAATCAGCGGCAGCATTCATCGCTTTCGCGGTGTATTGACTTGGTTTAGGGTTCATGTCAAAACATCTAAGCGGCAGCAGCTTGTGATCTTATAATAGTGCGCGTTACCAGCTATTATCGGTCCGTGTATATACTGTCTTTATGTCTCAACGACAGTGTGCACTGGATGTCCCGGTGCAATCAAAGCGGGTATATATACGCAAACACGCATACACGCACACACACACATATATATATTCCGATGCCAAGCTTACGAGCGCCGAGCAGCTATCTATAAATATATATATATATGTGAATATTTATAAGTGTGTGTATATTATATATATATAGATATATATATATATATATATATATATATATATATATGTGTATACACACGGTTTCCGATGCCAATACGATAGCAGCTATCTATAAAATAGCATATAGATGAGAATATATATATAATGTGAGTTATATATATATATATATAGATATATATATATATATATATATATATATATATATACAGATATATATATATATATATATACATATATATATATATATATACATATATATATATATATTTATATATAGACACATATATATATATACATACATATATGTATATATACATATATATATATATACATATATATATACATATACATACATATATATATATATATCGCATATATATATATACATATATATAAATATACATATATAGATATATAAATAAATATATATATATATATATATATATACATATTTATATACATACATATATATACATATATACATACATATATATTTTTAATTTTAAATACTTACATTGACACTTCTCCTCTGTGCTTTATGTATCCAGTCAAAGACATTAAAACACCTGAGAAAGAACAATAACCAGGGGTTACTGTAGCCTGTAGGCAAAGAAACTCCGCCTCTGACAGCATTGCGCTATTTACAACTGTAGAAGCGAAGAGCCGCCTGCGAAATTTCTGAGCTTCCGAAGTCAAAATGACAGATAAACTCGCCAATACTCGCCGCCTTTTTTAAAACGTTTCCGTTCGCAAATCGTTCAGTGTGTATCATAATGTTCCGCACGAATGTTGCAGATCGTTCTGTGTCACTGAACGGAACGCCACTATTAGATCTATTTGTTATGATTGCTTCATGGTTGTGAATAGACCATTCATTATCTGCCATGGCCAGCACTAGTCGAGTTCATTTGACTGCAGATGCATATATGGTTTGTTTAGCACATTCTCTGTCGACAGAGAAAGAAGAAATTATGGGATTGCTGATCGGCGAGGTGAGCGTTAATGTGAATGAGCGATAATTACCAAGATAATTTCAATTTCGTACAGGGGGTCTATATTCTTCGTTGGTTAAAACGTTACGGACTGTAGTCATGATCATAGAGTTACAAGACATATACTATGTCAATCAATCAATGACAAAAACTGCCATGAATTTTAACGTCTCTTTACTTTGTGTTTCCTTGACGGAAACTAACTTACCTACACCGATATAAAAGGAAGCTGGAGCGGTTTCGGCGATACCGACTAGGCGAGTTCCGCCATCTTGGATCGCTAAACCGGAAATCGGTGGTCGAGGAACGCGATTTTGACAGCTGTGAAATAGGTGGAAGACAGGTCGTCGTGTGGTAGATGTAATGTCTTTGATTTCGGGTGTGTCGCGGTTTGGAAGGATTAAAGGACGCATTTCGTAGATGTCGATACCTTTGATCATGCAGAAAGTCAATGCATTGAGGCTGGCCTCTCGCTCACGGTTTATTATGATCTGCTCAAATGCCAACACCGCTCGTAACCATGCACGCCACTGGGTATATAAAGGGGTTAATCTCAATAATTATGGTATATATCACAATGGTGAATCACTGCTGCGTTGTCGATTGCATCACAAGCTCAAGAACTACACTCCAGGATGGCTCCAAACCTAAATTCTTCAAATTCCCGGGGCAGATTCGCTACCCAGGTACAAGGCATGGGTCAAGGCAGTTAGCAGGAAGAACTTAGCTATCAAACCACACACTGTTGTTTGTTCCAAGCATTTTGTAGAAGGTATGCCAACACTTCAACATCCAACACCATGCCTTAACATGGGTTACCCATGGAAGATACTTAAGACAAGGTGACTGTTTGATTTATTGTAATACATCAGTAAAGCTATGTCATACAGCTAAAATCTACTTCTGTTTGAGAATCTTAATTTGAATGTTATACTTCCAGGTTCAGATTGTCCTCTCGCCGTGAATATGAATCTAGGCTCAAGTTGTCAAAGCAGTTACCCCCTGGTAAGAGTCCCATACAAAATTATGAAATATTGTTTAAATGCAATAGTTGTTATTTCACCTGTAGTACCTTAGTTTTATTGCATCATTTCTCGGGTTTTTACACTCAGTAAGATGTGGGGTGGTCGGGCTTCAGACAAGCACTTGTAAAAAACTCAGGTAAGGGAGTATCATTGGTCTTGTGTAACTTAACTTGTTGCTTGCCTGTATAATATGTACATATACCCGTTTATATCATTTGCTTTTCAAAATGTTTACAGGAGCAGAGTTCTTTGATCAGTTGGACCCACACGACCAGATTATGGCAGACCGGGGTTTTGACATTGCAGATCTTCTGGCCCCCAGATGTGTCACGCTCAATATACCCCCATTCACCAAAGGAAAGACACAGCTTAGCCAATGTGAAGTCGAACGCCACAGAAAAGTGTCCAGCCTCAGGATTCACGTTGAGAGCAATAGAGCGAATAAAGGACTTATGAGTGTAGCAGGCTGTTTTCTCCCCGAGTCAGATTAGCCAGCTTGACAATATTATGACAATTGTTTGTGCCAAAACAAATCTCCCTCCTTTAGTACAAGATAGTGACCTTGAAACTTGACTTGATAACAGTACGCAATATATGGAAACAATGTAATTTATTACATCATTTGCCCCCTGTAAATATTTCACTATGATTACACATTTTATGAAAATAAACAATATTTTGTAATGTAAGCGAGACAGTTGTTCTATGCATACCGTCATAGTATGGAAGAAAAAAAACATTACCTTGACTACAAACAAATAATTAGTAACACACAATAAGTTTAGCCATGTGCCAAATGTATGAATTAAATGTACAAGCTGATAGATTATCAGTATTAAAAAAGGATTTTCCATGCAATGCACATCTCCCCTAAAGTTTTGTGGACTGGTACAACCGGTCTGACTGGGCAGGGTTGATGCTGGACTTGATGGCAATGAGGTCCACATCAGCATTGTCAGCAATGACCAAAGCAATTGTTTGGGCAGGGGCTACATACTCAGATGTCTCTGATATGACTACATGACTTGAAACATCAGCTGAAGAACAGACAAATATCAGTTAATTAGATTATTCAAGAAAGGAGATGCATAAATATAATAGTTCCATGAGATCTGATTTGCTGTAACCATAAGTGTACCAACTCACCAATGGAATTCTGTTGGTGTCCAACTGGGTCGATGGCAGTTAGAATGACTGCATTCGGTGCAGCCTCAGCTACAATATCCCAGAGGGATTCTTCATCTCTTTAGGTTGCTTGTTACGCTTCCCATACTGGGGTATTGAGAAGCCGATATTCTGCAGCTTCATGGGGACAAGATCTGTCCTAAAGGGACAAACAACAAATGAATAACTATGAATCATAAAAGTTATTTATATAAATATTAATGACAGTCATTGGCATGATGTCCACGTCACACAAATGTGGTAACTATGACTGCTTGCTTCCCCAAGCCCAGCCATGCAGTAGCACCTTGCTCCCTTGACCCATCCTTCTTGGTGAATGAGGGCCCACACATCATACGGGGCGATTGTGGTGTGCTGAGATGGACGGACAGCTGTTGCCCACAAACTCAAACTTGCTTGCCGTCATGTGAAGACCAAGCTGGTCTACCCAGCCACAGTAAACATAGTTGTATGCATCCAAGGCCTTGAATGCACCGGGGCGTGACTGAAATCTGATTCTTACATGCTAAAGTGAATTCAGGGCCATTTCATACTACGGTTAATATCGAGTAGTGTGGAAACTATGAAACAAACATTTACTTTGTGAGCGCGACCTGATCAGTTATCAAAAGCAACTGTCTCCCGTAAGAATCTGGACCCTCATCAATTCTCTTTTAGAGGTTACCCTAGCCCCTTTTGTGGGCGACCATTGTGTTAGACTTTGTTGGATGGGGGACCTGTAGGCTTCCCATCAAGGCTGAGAACCAGTCCCGAGGCTTTTTGGCTTGTTTTGCTGGGTTCAATTTTCTGGAACAAATTTGTCTTCAGGATTATACACTTTTAAAAATCGAAGGGGCATTGACCACAACCCTATCCTTTGCTTTAGCAATCCAAAGTTGCCCCAAGATCCCCGGGGCTCGATTTTTCTTTTCCATACTTCACCACCCAAGATTACATTTTCTCCTTTCGCAATGCTCGTCATTGCTCCAGTTTACTCATACGCATATTGCTTCCCCCCCCGCACAACCCTCTCTGTTACAAATACATTGGGTCTAAAAAAAACAGTTTTAGTAGAAGAGTACATTTCCTGTAAATACTCCATACCTGTGGGGTTTTTGGGAAGGTTAGTTTCCATTTCCTCCATGTTCTAGGCCACAAGTCCACGTACGCAAGCTCCTGCTTTATTCCCTTCACTTTCATCATTTCTCCCAAAGGATCTGGACCCTGATTGAAACTCCCCTCCCTGCCCCCCGCCTCTGTTGTTCTCTGACCTACACCCCCCCCACCTTCCGCCCCGGGTGATATATCCCAATTGTGTTTAGCTGAACTCACGAAGCGCAAAAACGTTCCTCCGGGGATGCAAGCCATTCTAACAACACCCCTTTTTTAATTTCGTAGACTCCTATTTCCCGTTCCCCCCTTCGGCTCCCCTTTTCTTCCCCCCTTCGACCCCATCTTCACCTGCCGACTAGATCTTGTTCTCCCCCCCTGCATCGCTTCTCCGCGAAATCGTTGGTCCGAGGGTCACCAGGTTGATCCTCCCCATAGTTTGTTGTTATCTCCTTTCCTTTTTTTTTTATTTCTTTGTTTGTTATGTTTTTATTCCCTCCCCCCTCTTTCCCCCTTCTCCCTCTCTTCCCCCCCTGTTACTCTCCCTTTGCCCCACTACTCCCCGTTTCTACCCTCATCTTCCCCCTGCCCTCCCTTCCCTCACGGTTTTTTATTAATATCCCCCCTTTTCTCCACACTCCCCCCCTCCCCCCTCGTTCCTCCCCCCCCCTCCCCTCCCTCGGTTTTATCCCCCCCCCTTATGGTTACACCCACCCCCCTGTACCTCCTGCCTGCCCCCCCCTTCCCCCCACCCCCCCACCCCCCTTCCCCCCCACCCCCCCCCCCCACCCTCCCAGTCACCCCTCCATTCTTCTCACCCCCCCCCCCCATTCGCCCACCCCCCTAACCCCCCCCCCCCCCCCCCCCCCCCCCCCCCCACCCCCCCCCCCCCCACCACCCCCTTTTGTTTGTTCCACCCATTTTGTTTTTTTTTTTTTTTGTGCCATTTGGTTATCGCCCCTTCCCCCCACATATCACTACCTTGTTTTTTTCAACCTTGTTACCCACTCGAAGATACCTTAAAGAGACAATGTGCTCGCCTTTGCATTTGTTTTTAATCACCTTTCCGTTTGGCTATGTTGTCTTACCCCAAAAATGTGTTTTTTGTTTTTTGTCTTAAATTTTGTTTTGTTCCCTAGCCTCCAGGTTTTTTTTTCCCTAACCTACTCCTGTCATATCCAACCCCCCACCATTTACTTTTTGCCCCCATTTTTACCAACCCCCCCCTCCCCCTCCCCCCCCGCCTGAGTTTTTGTTGTGTGGTCGTTCCCCCCCCTGTTTTGGTCCCGAACCCTTTTTTTTCTGTTTCCCCCCCCCCACCTAGTTTGTTTTCTTGTTTTGTGTTTTGGTATGTTCCCCCCCCCTTTTTTTGCCCATTTCTCCGTGGGTGTTTTCCCCCCCACTCAGGTGTTTGGTGGTGTGTGTGGTATACCCACCCCTCCCGGCTTCCATTCAAGCCCCTCCCCCACCCCCCCCCGCCCCCGCCCCCCCCCCCCCCCCATCCCCCCCCCTTCCCCCCCCACACCCCCCACCCCTCCCACCCCCCTCCCTCCACCCCTCCCCACCCCCCCCCCCCCCCCCCCAACCCCTTTTATTTGCTCACTCCCCCCAATCCCCCCCCCCACCCTCCTCCCCCCCCCTCCCCCCCCCCACCCCCCCCACCCCCCCCCTTTGCCCTACCCCCCTCACCCCCCACCCCCCCCCCACCCCTTTGACCCCCCCCCGTCCCCTCACCACCCTGCAGATTATTCCCCCCCCACCCCCCCTTTACCTCAACCTAACCTTTTTTCCCCATCCCCCCCCCCCCACCCCCCCCCCCCTCTACCCCCCCCCCCCCCCAATTTGAAGGCGCACGCCCACAGCCAGAAAAGTGGTCCGCCCAGCCTTTCACATTGCACCCTTGCCCCCGCATAAAGGACCTTAGAGTGTAGCATGCTGGTTTTCATCCTCCCTGATCGGAATTAGCCAGCTTGAACAATATTATTGACAATGTTTGCTGGGCCATAACAATCTCCTCCCTCCTTTAGTTACAAAGATAGTGACCTTGGAAACTTGAGTTGAGAAACAGTACGCATATATGGAAACAATGTAATTTATTACAAATCATTTGCCCCCTGTAAAATATTTCAACTATGATTACACACTTTTAATTGGTGATTTATGAAAAATAAACAATATTTTGTGAATGAAAGCGCGACAGTTTTCTATGCATACCGTCCATAGTATGGAAGAAAAAAACATTACTCTTGACTACAAACAAATAATTAGTAACGCACAATAAGTATAGGCATGTGCCTAAATGTTATGAATTAAATGTACAGACGACAAGCTGATAGATTATCAGTATTAAAGGTATTAAAAGTAGGATTTTTCCATGCAATGCCACCTCTCTCCTAAAGTTTTGATGGACTGGTTACAATCCGGTCTGACTGGCAGGGTTTATGCTGGACTTGATTGCAATGAGGTCCACATCAGCATTTGTCATCAATGACCGGAAGCAATTGTTTTTGGGCAGGGGGTCTACATACTAAAAGTCTCTGATATGACCTACCTGACTTGAAACATCAGCTGAAGAACAGACAAATATCAGTTTAATTAGATTATTCAAGTAAAGGAAGATTGTCATAAATATAATAGTTCGCCTGAGATCTGATTTGCTGTAAACAATAAGTTTACCAACTCACCAATGTAATTCAGTGTCTGTTGCCTCAGCCTACAATATCCCCGAGGGATTCTTCACATGCTCTTAGGTTTGCTTGTTTACGCACCATGTGCCGCTTCCCATACGGGGCATTGAGAAGCGAACTTCTGGCAGTCATTTCATGCGGGCAGACAATGATCTGTCCTCAGAGGGACACAAACAACAAATGAATAACTTTACTCTAAAAGTAATTTTGGTTTATATTTAAATACTTCATGATCAGTCAATTTGGCTATGATGCCCACGTCAAACAAATGCTCGGTAAAACTCCATGAATGTCTTGCTTCCCCAAGCCCAGCCATTTGCTAGGAGCACCTTGGCCCTTGACACATCTTCTTGGTTTGAATGAGGGCCACACATCATCCGGGGGGCGATTGTGGCGGTGATGGAGATGGCTTAAGGAAAAGAGGTGGCCAAAAACTCAAACTTGCTTGCCGTCATGTGAAGACCAAGATGTCTCCCAAGCCACCACCGTAAACATAGGTGTAGGCATCCAAGGCCGTGAATGAACCCAAAAGGAATTCTTGTGCTAAATGACTGAAGACATTAAAACACCTGAGAAAGAACAATAACCAGGGGTTACTGTAGCCTGTAGGCAAAGAAACTCCGCCTCTGACAGCATTGCGCTATTTACAAACTGTAGAAGCGAAGAGCCGCCTGCGAAATTCTGAGCTTCCGAAGTCAAAATGACAGGGTTTAAATTTCCTGGAACAAATTTTCTTCAGGAAATACCGTTTTTAAAAAATAAAAACATTGGCCCATCACCAAAAATCAAGGCAAGAGCATGATTCATAAAATGTGCAGGTCACTACCACATATCCCAGGAACAAATGTTGATAGTCCATTGCGAATTTCATAAAGCATTAATCATACTGCTATTGGTTAATATTACCAAATTGGTGTGAAATAGGGGGGAACATAACAGTATTGGCCAATGCGAAAAACACAAATAGAAGATCCATATGATGTAGTTACTCCATACCGTGGGGTTGCGTAGCAACATTGAGTTTCCACAGCCCAAAGGGCCAGAACTCCCAGGGATGTGCTTTGATTCTTCAAGTGTGGATTCGTAATGTGGAGATGACGCAATAATCACCAAGATAATATCAAAGTCGTAAATGAGGCTCTAGTACTTTCGGTCATCTCTGAACTACCTCGCACGGCACTTTTCGGGTGCATATAATCGCCATTGCGAGCTGAACCACGAAGCGCAAAACGTTTCCGCCGGGGAGAAGCCATTACAACACCATGTTTTGATTTTGTAGGACCACCGATTTCCGGTGTCCGCCATCTGGATCGCTAACCCGAAATCGGTGGGCGAGGAACGCGATTTTTGACAGCTGTGAACATAGGTGGACAGACAGGTCGTTCGTGTGGTAGATGTAATGTCCTTTGAGTTCGGGTGTGTCGCGGTTTGGAAGGATTAAAGGACAGCATTTCGTAGATGTCGACTACCTTTGATCATGCAGACAAGTCAATGCAATGAGGCTGGCCTCTCGCTCCCACGGTTTATTATGATCTGCTCAAATGCCAACACCGCTCGTAACCATGCACGCCACTGGTATTTTATATAAAGGGGTTAATCTCAATAATTATGGTTATACCCTATCACATAATGGTGAATCACTGCTGCGTTGTCGATTGCATCACAAGCTCAAGAACTACACACCAGGATGGCTCCAAACCTAAATTCTTCAAATTCCCGGGGCAGATTCGCTACCCAGGTACAAGGCATGGGTCAAGGGCAGTTAGCAGGGAAGAACTTAGCTATCAAACCACACACTGTTGTTTGTTCCAAGCATTTTGTAGAAGGTATGCCAACACCTCAACATCCAACACCATGCCTTAACCATGGGTTACCCACTCGAAGATACTTAAGACAAGGTGACTGTTTGATTTATTGTAATACATTCAGTAAAGCTATGTCATACAGCTAAAATCTACTTTCTGTTTTGAGAATCTTAATTTGAATGTTTCTATACTTCCAGGTCAGATTGTCCTCTCGCCGTGAATATGAATCTCGGGGGCTCAAGTTGTCAAAAGCAGTTACCCCCTGGTAAGAGTCCCATACAAATGATGAAATAATGTTTGTTTAAATGCACATAGTTGTTTATTGGTTTCACCTGTAGTACCTTAGTTTATTTGCATCATTTCTCGGGTTTTTACACTCAGTAAGATGTGTGGGTGGTCGGGCTTTCAGACAAGCACTTGTAAAAAAACTCAGGTAAGGGGAGTATCATTGGTCTTGTGTAACTTAACTTGTTGCTTGCCTGTATACTATGTACATATACCCGTTTATATCATTTGCTTTTCAAAATGTTTACAGGAGCAGAGTTCTTGGATCAGTTGGGGACCCACACGACCAGATTATGGCAGACCGGGGTTTTGACATTGCAGATCTTCTGGCCCCCAGATGTGTCACGCTCAATATACCCCCATTCACCAAAGGAAAGACACAGCTTAGCCAATGTGAAGTCGAACGCCACAGAAAAGTGTCCAGCCTCAGGATTCACGTTGAGAGCATAGAGCGAATAAAGGACTTTAAGAGTGTAGCAGGGCTGTTTTCTCCCTGAGTCGGATTAGCCCAGCTTGACAATATTATGACAATTGTTTGTGCCAAAACAAATCTCCCTCCTTTAGTACAAGATCGTGACCTTGAAACTTGACTTGATAACAGTACGCAATATATGGAAACAATGTAATTTATTACATCATTTGCCCCCTGTAAAATATTTCACTATGATCGACATTTTACACATTTTATGAAAATAAACAATATTTTGTAATGTAAGCGAGACAGTTTGTTCTATGCATTACCGTCATAGTATGGAAGAAAAAAACATTACCTTGACTACAAACAAATAATTAGTAACACACAATAAGTTTAGCCATGTGCCAAATGTATGAATTAAATGTACAAGCTGATAGAGATTATCAGTATTAAAAAAGGATTTTCCATGCAATGCACATCTCCCCTAAAGTTTTGTGGACCCAACCGGTCCTGAATGGGCAGGGTTGATGCTGGACTTGATGGCAATGAGGTCCACATCAGCATTGTCAGCAATGACCAAAGCAATTTGTCTTGGGGGGGCTACATACTCAGATGTCTCTGATATGACTAAATGACTTGAAACATCAGCTGAAGAACAGACAAATATCGCAGTTAATTAGATTATTCAAGTAAGGAGATGCATCAAAACAAAAATGTTCCATGAGATCTTATTTGCTGTTAACCATAAGTGTACCAACTCACCAATGGAATTCTGTTTGGTGTCCAACTGGGTCGATGGCAGTTAGAATGACTGCATTCGGTGCAGCCTCAGCTACAATATTCCGAGGGATTCTTCATCTCTTTAGGTTGCTTGTTACGCACATGCAGCCCCATACTGGGGCATTGAGAAGCGATATTTCTGCAGCTTCCAATGGGGACAAGATCTGTCCTAAAGGGACAAACAACAAATGAATAACTATGAATCATAAAAGTATTATTTAATATATTAATGACAGTCCATTGAAATGATGGTCCATATATATATATACTCCGTGGTACTATATACTTGCTTCCCCATATCTCCAAATATCCCATATCCCTGATATATAAATATGCCCACAGTCATGGCATGATGTCCACCATCACACCCATGTGGTAAATATGAACTTTCAACCTACACTTAACTAAGGCCTTTATTCCATAACGGGGCAGGAACTATCTGTCCCTGTGTCCCGCTTTGGACATTTGATTCCATAGTCTCATTTCCCACAGGCAACATTCACCAGCATATACTTCCACCCCTCCAAGCCCAGCCAGCAGCACCACCTGCTCCCAAGACCCCCGCCCCTTTCCCACCGCCCATAAATGGACGGTCAAGACACTGCGTCCAAACACGAACTAAGCTTTGTCGTGATGTTAGAACCCGTCCTCGCTTCCTGAGGCAGATAGGTGTGTGCTCGATGGGACAACCCTTGAAAACAAACAAAACAGAACCCCTGTAAATGACTGAAGCACGCCCTCCTTACGCAGGGTCAGTAAACCTATGTTGGGCAACCAATCCTACTACCCCCTTCCAATCCTTTGGGTTCTGTCCGTCCACACCCTGGCTCATACTACATCCAACTAACCCTTTATCCCCAGGGTTCATCTGTGGTGTTGTGATTGACCAAAGTATTCGGGTGACCCTTGGGTGGTTGTGCTGGGGGCTTGGCTCTGTTATCCCTTTGGGTTTGTCCCACCCTCCCCTTACACCACTCATCTTTGGAGCTGTCCTTGTTCACCTGCACAACCCGCATCTAGCGTCGCAAGGCTCAGCCCCGCTCATTGGGGATGACCGGGGAGACAGGGGGGCAGGGGCACTGGACCGCACGACCTCGTTTATTCACCCCGGTTCACCCCTACATCACCACCCATGCAACTCCACCATAGTTGTTATTTCACCTGTAGTACCCTTAGTTTTATTGCATCATTTTTCTCGGTTTTTTTACACTCAGTAAGATGTGGGGTGGTCGGGCTTCAGACAAGCACTTGTAAAAAACTCAGGTAAGGAGTATCATTGGTCTTGTGTAACTTAACTTGTTGCTTGCCTGTATAATATGTACATATACCCGTTTATATCATTTGCTTTTCAAAATGTTTACAGGAGCAGAGTTCTTTGATCAGTTGGACCCACACGACCAGATTATGGCAGACCGGGGTTTTGACATTGCAGATCTTCTGGCCCCCAGATGTGTCACTCTCAATATACCCCCATTCACCAAAGGAAAGACACAGCTTAGCCAATGTGAAGTCGAACGCCACAGAAAAGTGTCCAGCCTCAGGATTCACGTTGAGAGCAATAGAGCGAATAAAGGACTTATGAGTGTAGCAGGCTGCTTTTTCTCCCCGAGTCAGATTAGCCAGCTTGACAATATTATGACAATTGTTTGTGCCAAAACAAATCTCCCTCCTTTAGTGCAAGATAGTGACCTTGAAACTTGACTTGACTTGATAACAGTACGCAATATATGGAAACAATGTAATTTATTACATCATTTGCCCCCTGTAAATATTTCACTATGATTACACATTTTATGAAAATAAACAATATTTTGTAATGTAAGCGAGACAGTTGTTCTATGCATACCGTCATAGTATGGAAGAAAAAAACATTACCTTGACTACAAACAAATAATTAGTAACACAACAATAAGTTTAGCCATGTGCCAAATGTATGAATTAAATGTACAAGCTGATAGATTATCAGTATTAAAAAAGGATTTTCCATGCAATGCACATCTCCCCTAAAGTTTTGTGGACTGGTACAACCGGTCTGACTGGGCAGGGTTGATGCTGGACTTGATGGCAATGAGGTCCACATCAGCATTGTCAGCAATGACCAAAGCAATTGTTTGGGCAGGGGCTACATACTCAGATGTCTCTGATATGACTACATGACTTGAAACATCAGCTGAAGAACAGACAAATATCAGTTAATTAGATTATTCAAGAAAGGAGATGCATAAATATAATAGTTCCATGAGATCTGATTTGCTGTAACCATAAGTGTACCAACTCACCAATGGAATTCTGTTGGTGTCCAACTGGGTCGATGGCAGTTAGAATGACTGCATTCGGTGCAGCCTCAGCTACAATATCCCAGAGGGATTCTTCATCTCTTTAGGTTGCTTGTTACGCTTCCCATACTGGGGTATTGAGAAGCCGATATTCTGCAGCTTCATGGGGACAAGATCTGTCCTAAAGGGACAAACAACAAATGAATAACTATGAATCATAAAAGTTATTTATATAAATATTCATGACAGTCATTGGCATGATGTCCACGTCACACAAATGTGGTAACTATGACTGCTTGCTTCCCCAAGCCCAGCCATGCAGTAGCACCTTGCTCCCTTGACCCATCCTTCTTGGTGAATGAGGGCCCACACATCATACGGGGCGATTGTGGTGTGCTGAGATGGACGGACAGCTGTTGCCACAAACTCAAACTTGCTTGCCGTCATGTGAAGACCAAGCTGGTCTACCCAGCCACAGTAAACATAGTTGTATGCATCCAAGGCCTTGAATGCACCCAAAGAATTCTTGTTGTAAATGACTGAAGCAATAATTCATTAGCAGTGTAAGTGAATTAAAGGGCCATTTCATACTACAGGTTAATAGTAAGTAGTGTTGAAATATGAACAAACATTTCTAAGCAAGTATGACTGATAAGAAATCAAAAGCAACTAAACAAAAAAAATACCTGGTGTGTCAATCAATTAGTTGTAGAGGTTACCATACTGAAATTGTGGGACGACCAGTTTGTTAGACTTTGTGGATGGGGAAGTGAGGCTTCACCATCAAGCTGAAGAAGACAGTCCAGAGGCTGTTTGGCAAGTTGCTGGGTTTCAATTTCTGGAACAAATGTGTCTTCAGGATAATACAATTTTTAAAAAATAAATACATTGACCACAACAAAAATCAAGGGCCAGAGCAATACCAAATGTGACACAATATCCCAATTATTTGATTAATTTGGATAAATCACCACCCAAGATTACAAAATGTTGATTAGCAATTGATTTCTTTACCGAGTTAATCATACGCATATTGCAGTATAACAAAATAAAATCAATACAAATAACATTGGGTCTAAAAAAAACACAAAATAGAAGATACATATCTGTATAATAACTCCATACCTGGGGGGTTTTTGGGAAGGTTGAGTTTCCATTTCCAAGCCCAAAAGGCCAAAGTCGCAAGCTCCTGCTTTGATTCTTCAACTTTCAGTCGTATTTCTCCCAAATAATGCACAGTATATGAACTAAATGAGGCTCTAGTACTTTCTGTCATCTCTGAACTACATCGCACGGCACTTTCGGGTGATATATCGCAATTGGCGAGCTGAATCTCACGAAGCGCAAAAACGTTCCGCCGGGGAGAAGCCATTACACACCAATGTTTTGATTTTGTAGACCACCGATTTCCGGTGGGCCTTCGGCGTCAGGTGTCATGGCCGACAACTCGCATACTGGGTATAGCGATGGAATTGGATAGTTAAAGTTGGATAGCCATCCCTACTGGCAATCACTTGCCGGCTAAGGCGACACTTCTCCTCTGTGCTTGATGTATCCAGTCAAAGACATTAAAACACCTGAGAAAGAACAATAACCAGGGGTAACTGTAGGCAAAGAAACTCCGCCTCTGACAGGGCTGCGCTATTTACAACTGTAGAAGCAAAGAGCCGCCTGTGAAATTTCTAAAAACCTACAAAAGCCCTCCATGCCAAACAATTTGTGACAAAATGAAAGATTATATGACAAAATGACATGAGGACTGTTTCTATTACTACAGTTTTGTCTAATTGTTCTGTTTGAGCACTAAAATACGGCACATCATGAAACTTTGTTCAAAAACTCAACATGGCCGACTCCCACAATGCAACATAATTGAGTTAATTCTCGCTGTGATATCGCTCATGTTTTCGATTCGCACAGTAGCCATGCTGGTCAACAATTTTAAAATTGTGTTGGATTTCGTTGATTCTGTTGATTAAGGAGTATGACTGTTGTTGCACTCTAGGCAAGATTGATGGTAAGACATTTATGGATATGAAAATGTTTGTTTTTTAAACTGTCCCTTGTCTGCATTCCGAGAAACTACTCAGAGTATTCACCGAATACCTCGTGTGCGTGTTCATTTATGCTTTTATGGATAATTATGTGTTACAGATCTATAAAATATACTATCAGTGGAAAGGGAAATTATAAAAGTTGAATATTTATTGAAGAAAACACTGATTCGTCTGATTTTGTAATACGTTTTGTTTTGGCACAAGCTGTGTCCAAGTGTTGCTTTGTATGGAAAAACGAATGACAGCAAACATCATTCATGCCATCCAACGCCAAGCAGAATCTGTTATATAGGTCTAGATGTTTAACTGCAACTTAATATAGATATGTGTCAAAAATCCTCTGGTGGGATGATATCATCCACTATTTTTGCCCTATTGTGTATAAGTTTGGATTTCATGTTTAATGAACCACATTCAAAAGATTTGTTCTGTTTGTCAGTTAATAACAATTGCATTGTCAGCATCACCGTAATCATAGGGTTCATTGTACCTTTATTGTTACATTTTTTTTTAAACTGTCATGTTCACCATTAGTAAAACAAGAAAAACAACACACCGGTACCAGGTACAGCACCTTAGATGATTCAGTTCCATCATGGAAACTATACCACTGTAATACATTTCCGTTACATCACCAAGACATGATCATCTTCTTCTAAACTAGAAAATCAGTACAAGCAGGTTCAATTAATTTTCAACCTTAATTTATTACTGGATTTGAACCTGCTCACAAACGAAACCAGTCACACATGAAAATATGTACCACAGTTGTGTGGCAAGATAAAGACAAATTGGTAATAGTATTATGCAGCAAGCTTTTTCTGTTTGACTTACAATATAAGTGTCACTCAATATTCAGTGGGTACACAGATGTGGATATTCTTATGGTTAACTAATTATATTTGAGGCCATTTGGTTGAGTGCTCTAGACATTCGATAATATTCTGGCAGTAGAGAACGTGGGTTAACCAATCTGTCTGAAGAAAATGGTTGCAGCTCCAATTGAGTGACATTCGATTGTTAGGCAAAGGCTATTTTCCTGGAATAGATTAATTAACCAACTTCATTGCGAATAAGTTGTTGCATATAGGTTAACTGCATTGTGTTGATATCTTGGAAACCCGCAATCCTCCCAAAATGCTACAGACAAATCTATTATAAACAATGAACAACAGATTTAGCCGGTCAGGTATTTATTCCTGGCGACGTTATGCAAAACACTTATTTGTGCTTAAATAAAATGATGTCCCGATTAATGCCACATGTTGGTAAACAGGGCTCTCCCCTCTTACCTGGCCCCACCTCCTACCTGGCCCACCTGGCCCCACCTCTTACCTGGCCCCACCTCCTACCTGGCCCCACATCCTACCTGGCCCCACCTGTTACCTGGTCCCACCTGTAACCTGGCCCCACCTCTTACCACGCCCCACCTCTTACCTGGCCCCACCTCTAACCTGGTTACCGCGCATACCAGCTACTCATGCTTGTCCATAACCACTTGCAATTTAAAAGTACCTCTCTTGACCAGCTACACCATGTATCTGGCCAATGGCTACCTTTCTGAGGTGGAAACCCTCAATTATCTCCTCACATTCAGCCACTCCATGTCCGGCTCCAACTGCCCAATCAACAAGCCATATGAAACCGGGCACAGGTGATAAATCACACCTTTCCTGCCTGGAGCTTCTAACAAGCTTGCGAAACAAACCCCCAGCATCTCACTCATAACCCCATTTATTCAGCATACACTCTGATACAGGCCATTTGTACCTCCTCACTCTGTTTTTAGCTCTGCTCTTAAGCAAAGGTTATGGTCTAGTGATACCATTGCTCTGGTGTCCGCCCGTTCGTTTGTTAACTTAGGTGGCACCTTTTCTTATTAAGCAAGCTTAATACCCATGGACCCCTTATATTAGCAATGCAAGAAGGCCGCTATCGCAATGGGTGAAAATAGGTCACATGCAGAAGAACAATTTTCTAGTGAGTGTATGCGTTTAATGAAATTTAGAATCTACATGAAATTATAACTTATAATATAAGAATTCTTCAAAGATTTTTGCAACTCGATAAAATCGATAGTTACAGTTTACTCCCGTTCACGTATGATACGTCAAACGTATCAAAATATAAATGACGTTGATGCGTTTTGTCACATAGCAGCTCAACACATGGCATGACGGGTGTTATAGCCACACAGTACATTCACCTCAACCTCTCCTCTCCTTGCTCAAATTTAAACTCTGACTATTAATTCCAAATAACAATGGGATTAGGGTATCCCAGGTGAGCTTTATGAATTCACCCCCAATGTAGAGAGTGGCCGCACAGCTCCTGAATATGTAGATGTCTGTCATTCATATACAATCCACACCTTAACCCGTAGCCTGCTGCATATACAATCCACACACCTTAACCCGTAGCCTGCTGCATATACAATCCACACCTTAACCCGTAGCCTGCTGCATATACAATCCACACCTTAACCCGTAGCCTGCTGCATATACAATCCACACCTTAACCCGTAGCCTGCTGTATATACAATCCACACCTTAACCTGTAGCCTGCTGCATAAGTTTTGTATCTCTATTACCCTGGCCCTGTGTTCTTTAGGCTAATTATTGATTCCCACAGGGTACCTTGGCATATTTTTATATTTCATGCATCTCACATGATCTATATGAACTGCGGTTTACCAATATGACACTTTGGTGGGCAGAACTGTCAGGCTGTGGGTTAATAGGAATGTACACAGAATGTGAACCTTACCAATGCTGTCATTTGCATATTCTAAAGCCTCATTGATGCCAAATGATGTCAATGATCTGATAGAGCTGCCATGAATATTCAATCTTGGTGAAACCTTGATTGACAGCCCCCTGTATTGCCATGACGTGTACACTCTGGATGTGTTTCCTGGCAGCATTCGTTTGTGGATCAGCTGCGGATCTGTCACATCTCTGCTGTCATAATGCTAAGGCGTTCAGACAAGCAACCTGATCGAGTAGAAATTTCCCCAGAACAGCTGTCAGCTGCATCCACCCATGCTGAGGTGACACATTGGACCTTTGATGTCAGCTCTGATACATTGGTTACTCAAGGGACAACCTAAGCTTAGTTTGAATCCCATTTCTTGGCTTTGGATATATTCATCGGACTAGATCCGACAAAATTATTTGTATAAGAATCAATTTAAACTCAAAAATATTCTTGTGTGTTGAATTTCCAGTGAATCAACATTCTATGATGAACCCACTGTTATTATTTCCCCAGCAATCCACCATATTGCTTTGTGACTCAGCACTTGTGAACTTACTCTGTGTTTTGTTAGACACTAGCAGCCGAGCTACAGCGCCCCATGCGGGTGGTCGGCTGGTATCATTCCCACCCGCGAATCACAGTCTGGCCC
Organism: Urechis unicinctus; assembly: GCA_034190875.2. Classification (NCBI taxonomy): domain Eukaryota; kingdom Metazoa; phylum Annelida; class Polychaeta; order Xenopneusta; family Urechidae; genus Urechis; species Urechis unicinctus. The sequence continues at coordinate 38,686,321 of CM067348.1, read as the reverse complement.
TCCCATGTAGGTAGGTATCTATACATGATTTCAGTCAAGAATAACTCACTTTACTGGTATAGACAAGCGGCCAGTGGGCCTTGAAGCTCTGCTGTTTTTGGCTAGATAAACATCTGAGTCACATTTACAACGTTTATGGTTTTTCATTGTATTGCAATTCTTACCTTCTTTCAGTAAGCACTGAGCAATGACCTAATAACGATTTTTCCCCCACTGCATATTATATAAGGAAAGTATGTATCAAAAGGCCAAGACCCAAGGAATAAAAAAAGGTGTTTTCAACAGTTTGTACATTAGAATGCCACTTTTTTGTTTCCTTAGTGACAAATTTTGTTAATTAAAATAGCAATAATTGTGAAGAATGAATAGCTGGTATTAGTCATGACTTGCTGCTCAGTTCGCATCACCCCAATCACCAGCTGCCCTCAACCCCCCCCCCCCCCCCCCCCCCCCACACACACACACCCCCACACACCCCCCATCAGTGGATGAGGAGCAATTATTGCTGCCTGACTGCGGGAAATTGATATTCACAGACTTCATGTTGATTCAATGTGTGTGTGAGTAGACGTGAGAACGCAGGCCATGTATCAATTGATGGATGAAGGATTTGTCGGCCTAATCTTCTCTGTCTTCAACAATGATAAAAGCTCTCAGGTAAGTCATTCCATGTTGATGAGGGATACCTACTGATCACCGTGGAATTCAATCATCTGACCAACTTGGTTGGAGGGTGTTGAGTAGTTGAGTGAGCCTTGAGGTGTGTGACCGGTTGGTACCCGAATGACGGATCATAGAGAATGAACCAGTTCACTGATTCTTACTGGTATCCCAACAATAGGCAATTCATTGATCATTGTGAATATCATGAAGGCTTCATATCATGAAGGCTTCATATCATGAAGGCTTCATATCATGAAGGCTTCATATCATGAAGGCTTCATATCATGAAGGCTTCATATCAAGAAGGCTTCATATCACGAAGGCTTCATATCACGAAGGCTTCATATCATGAAGGCTTCATATCACGAAGGCTTCATATCATGAAGGCTTAATATCATGAAGGCTTCATATCATGAAAAACAAGTGATGAACCAACAATATAGAAAAGCAAGTTGTAGTTTATACGCTAGAAAGGCAGCTCTATTGAATTTACTGAGGCATGACCATTTGTAGTTTTTTTGGCAAGGAATATCAGCATTAAAAGTGAGTTGCCGGAGACCCATGAATGCCAGCAGAAGTATGTTGTATTCTACTGAGCTGTAGCTGTTAATAGGGGACTGTTAATAAAGACTTGATACATCTGAATAAAACATGCACCCCTATCCCCCGATGTGTTCACAGCAAAACAGGATGCAGCTCACATGTTTCCAATCCATCAACACCAGCCCAGAAGGGGAACCCCCTCAGTACGTTTCTCGGGCTTCTTCCTGTTGCGTCTCAATCTAGTTGCATTTCAAGAAATATAGTCCCAGATTATCTGTCCATATGATGCCAAGGTCATATTATGTGGCTAATATTGTGTTGTTTGGTGTATGTATTGGTGATATGTGCATTCATTGCTGTCTGCATGCTTGTGATGGTGTGCTAGGTTGATGAGGCTTGAGGTAGCCGTCCACGTTGTACCCACTGCACACATAGCGCCTCACAACCTCAAAGCGCTGGTACAACTGCCTTGTATCCTCAGTCAGGAGGAAGAAGAGGCATACGAGAAGACATCTGTCTGTCTCAACCTGGATACCCTCACCCGCATACACAATGGCTCAGGTAATCCACTCTCAACCGCATACACAACAGCTCAGGTAATCCACCCTCAACCGCATACACAACAGCTCAGGTAATCCACTCGCTCACGTGATGGCTCAGGAAAATACACCCTCAACCGCATACACAACAGCTCAGGTAATCCACCCTCAACTGCATACACAACAGCTCAGGTAATCCACCCTCAACCGCATACACAACAGCTCATGTAATCCACTCGCTCACACGATGGCTCAGGTAATACACTCTCAACCGCATACACAACAGCTCAGGTAATCCACCCTCAACCGCATACACAACAGCTCAGGTAATCCACCCTCAACCGCATACACAACAGCTCAGGTAATCCCCCCTCATCTGCATACACAATGGCTCAGGCAATCCACTGTCACCCACATATACAATTTCTCAGGCAATCCACTGTCACCCACATACACAATGGCTCAGGCAATCCACTGTCACCCACATACACAATGGCTCAGGCAATCCACTGTCACCCACATACACAATGGCTCAGGCAATCCACTGTCACCCACATGCACTATGGCTCAGGCAATCCACTGTCACCCACATGCACTATGGCTCAGGCAATCCACTGTCACCCACATGCACTATGGCTCAGGCAATCCACTGTCACCCACATGCACTATGGCTCAATTAATTTGCTCACAAACACAACAGCGCAGGTAATCTACCCTCACCCACATACCCAACAGCTAAGTTTAAATACCCTCACCAGCTTTTACAAATGCTCTGGTAATCATCATTCATCAATCCAAGATTTGTGCCAATATTTAATTGCTATCAGTGCATTTGGGTATATCAAAGAAAGTGTATCTACATCTCTGGGTAGATTTCTGTGTCTTAGAGTGAGTAACAGCTTTGTGCTAATAGGAAAGTGACACCAAAGGTTTGCTTCCCAAACATGTTTGCTTCTGCTACAGTATTTACTAAGTGCGTCTGTCAAATCATGGAGTTGATATCCGGACCCTTGATGCAGACCTTAGAAAACCGCCTCAAACACAACCAAGATAAAATACGTTACCTCAATGAAACCAAGACAACTTTAGAGGAAGATCTCAAAAAGATGAACAGTATCCATCAAACTGGGAGCTAGCTGTGCTGGTATACATCAAACTGGGAGCTAGCTGTGCTGGTATCCATCAAACTGGGAGCTAGCTGTGCTGGTATTCATCAAACTGGGAGCTAGCTGTGCTGGCATCCATCAAACTGGGAGCTAGCTGTGCTGGTATACATTATATCCTCACACTTGTTGGTCAAGTCTGATGTTTTACTAGTTATATAAGTTTCATCATCATAGTGTCTTTGTCAAGATATCATGGATGATTAAAGTTGACATAAATTGTAGTTATTAAGATTACACAATAAATGACACTGTTCTATTCTGGTGGTTATGCACATGGTTATGTGGTTATAAGATTAATATGCTTACAGGTGGACTGAATGGTGAATGTGCTGTATGTGATCACTGTAAATGTAGCAAGTGATTAATGTGCTTATGTGATCACTGTAAATGTAGCAAGTGATTAATGTGCTTATGTGATCACTGTAAATGTAGCAAGTGATTAATGTGCTTATGTGATTGATTGTCTGGGTCACCTAGTGAGGCAGATGGTTGTATCAAGACTCGTTATATGATAAGGTGCTTCATTTATCATGGATGTTTCAATATTACCAGTGTTTGCATGGATCACTGTTTTAATGCTCCTCTAGCGATGTTAAACCTGCTCGCGTGCTATTGAGTGCTCTGTGACATTTGGATCCATCAATCAGGCTGGTTCTCTCTTATGTTTGTCTCTATATTTAGAAACAAATAAAGTTTTATAAGAAACTTGTCTTACATAGGATATGTAATCCTTTTCTCATCATATTTACAATATCACTGAATCTTTTGAACAGTTGAACATTTGTGATGGAGTACGTGACCCTGTATTGTTGGGTACTCCATGTTGTCACCAGGTAACCAGTGTTGTGCTTCTTGGATACTTAAAACTGCAGTTTATTCGTTTTGCTTTAGCTTCTCAACATGATGCACAATCATCCAATGGTATTCGTAAAAGTTAGCTTGGTATCTTCCACTTGAGTTAACCCAGGGTGTAGAATGCCTCTCATAGACCACCCAAAATTGACATCATGGTTAAAGCCGAATGGCTGAGAGCCCATGTACAAAGATTCAAAAATGAACATTGATAGCTATGCTCATTTATAAGTAGCTGTTAGGTCTTCTTAAGATTTGAATAATAGAGATGAGTATTCATCACTGTGCATCACACTGATCAATGTTCAAAGGGGAGAATCCTTGGGCAGATCACCTGTACTGTGGTCTGGAACAACCTTGGAATACAGAAGTGCATCAGTTGGCAGGTAAATTCACAAGAAGAAGGGGACGATATAGTCTGCGTCCCAGACTCCAAGGGTTCCGCTACACTTCTCGCCCTAGAGTCTACGATAAGATAAGGTCTTAAACTGGCGCGCCCGAATATTCATTAGACACGTTCATTAATCTTCGTGACCAATCAACGCAAAAGTTGTGACCCGGATTGACCTTAATTGCGCGTGTCTGGCTTGTGATTCGCACCCTCGGTTCTATGTGACGTCATGGACATTGTAGTGGTCTGCGTCCAATGAGAACACATTGAATGTCTTCTGGAATTATGGGGCGTCTCAAAAGTTCAAATTGGCACCACAACAAGCGCTTTAATCGCTTAGCTGCATGATAGTATGTTTACGTAATAGTCAGTTAAAAAGAACCAGTTGTGTGTCTGCTTCTCTCGCCGAATGTGGGATTAACGGTGCCACTCAGCGTGAAACAACAAATAGGAGTGTTGTAGAATGTGTGCCCGGCTCATAAAAATCACTCGTCCGGTTGGACAAGTTCTTCGGAACTTGTAGAACTAACCAATGAGAGACAACGACTCACAAGTACCCGAGAGTGACCGAGAGACACAGCTTGTGATTGGAGCATCCCAAATCTGGGATGCCTGTCCAGTTCAAGACATTAAGCTCGCCTAGACCTGAAGGCGAGACTATTGAATATCAGTAACATGTAAACAGCGCCCACAGCCATCAGGCTAGGGGACCTTGACTAGGGACGATATTTATTTAAAAAAATATATGGAGCCTGTAGAGAGAAAGACCCAACCATGAACACAGTGAGGATATTCTGCTTTATTTCAGTAATTGTAAGCAACGTATTACAAAGTGCAATCAACGAATACCAATTACAAAACAGCTTATAACCAGCACTATTGACCTTAATGAAGGGACATTATGGTGCCAAAATGCCATGTGTATATATAGAACATACCATATAACCTGGCAGCTACCGGTAACACTAATCCTATGGTGATATTGAGTCTGAAAATGATATACATGTATGTGGTATGAACCAAGCCTGAAGTTATTGGGCTGTGTCTGGCTGGTGCAAACAAAATGGGTGATTTCACTTATTGAGCAATGATCTATAATTCTCCATAGTCGAGTACAAAATCTTTCATTGTATCAGATATTCTGAAGAGGTTGGGTGGAGAACCCTATGGTTTTTCAATAAAAACCTACAATCGTTGATCATGTGCACTTGACTAGTAGTTAACAGCCACATAACAGTTGTCCTCGATCATACCAAATACAGGAAGAAAAAAGCCCCAATCATCTCAAGCTCGCAGACGAGACAGCTAAAATTTACAACTCTGAATAACAAAGAGTTATCCCAAAGGGGATGCTTTTCAAAAACATACAATGCATTGGAACTGATACAGGTTACTGAATGGTTAAACTAAACAGATGGAAGTGAACAAAGGTATAGTTGTGAAACAGTGATATAATTATATTGCTTTGTCCTATTGTAAAAGAGGAAGTGACAAGCAACATGATTAAGATTAATGAGCAAGTGTGATTCGTGGCTAAAGCACCCCATCCCTCTTTCTAAGCCCTGCAATGTAAAGTAAGCGTAACAAAACTGATACATCATTAGAATGAATGGGAAATAGATATAAACTGGGTTGCCATGGTGAGTATAAACTGAAGCACAGTGGAAGTAAGTATGACACAATCTGAGGCAGATGAGTTTCAGCCAAGAGCCTTTACATCGGCCATGTCAGGTCTCAGCTGAGAGCCTTTACATCGGCCATGTCGGGTCTCAGCTGAGAGCCTTTACATCGGCCATGTCGGGTCTCAGCTGAGAGCCTTTACATCGGCCATGTCGTCCGCTTCCTCTTCCATCATCCTGGCTTCCATCTCCTCAAAATCATTCATGATCACAGACTCCCTGCATATGAAAATAAACACACATATTACAACATTGTGTCAACCTTATAAAATTGCATACCAACATAACAAATGATACAGGACCATTAATCTATGCTACACACACAAACTTTGTTACATGCAAAAATGGCTGAGTCACTCATTCATCAGCCTCTGTACCACACAACAATGGCAGAGTTACACACACATCAGTCTTTGTTACAAACAACAATGGCTGTGTCACATATAAGTCTTTGTTACAAGCAACAAGGGCTGAGTCATACACATATGAGTCTTTGTTACGAGCAACAAGGGCTGAGTCACACACATATGAGTCTTTGTTACAAGCAACAAGGACAGAGTCACACACATATGAGTCTTTGTTACAAGCAACAAGGGCTGAGTCACACACATATGAGTCTTTGTTACAAGCAACAAGGACTGAGTCACACACATATGAGTCTTTGTTACAAGCAACAAGGGCTGAGTCACACACATATGAGTCTTTGTTACAAGCAACAAGGGCCGAGTCACACACATATTAGTCTTTGTTACAAGCAACAAGGACCGAGTCACACACATATTAGTCTTTGTTACAAGCAATAAGGGCTGAGTCACAGATAAAGACCAAGTATTCCCCAACCTGAGTCTGTGGTCCAGTTCCGCCTCGTCAGCTGCGGCCACGCACCCCTCTTCATCCTCACTCAGCCAGGGCAGGTCATCATCAGTTTCCACCATACTCAGTTGAGACAAGTTACTCTTTTCTTCAAACATAACACCCCTCACTATCATATGATGTCAAGTGTCTCAGCCCTCATTACATGCACCAGATTGAACAAACACGGAAATACATTACACTCATGATAAAATGTTAGTACCCACTGTTTTACCGTCATATAGCAGTTTGCACTATTCCACACTAAAATAACTAGATAAACACGCTGACAGATTGAAGCTCAACTAACACGCAAGATGTTATGCTAATCAATATGTTTGACTCTATTTCCTAGGACTAAGCCCGTTTTATAAAATAATACAGCATATTTGAGAACACAACCAACACATGCTCATTCCATGAATTGCAGTGATGCATCTTATAAGAAATGACGGCTGAAACACTTGCCTTTGAAAACACTAGCCTGTGAAGTAAGTTCCCGCTCCAGCTGAACTATGGCATCCTCATCATCCCGGTCTTGTTTGACCTTGACCTCAGAGTCATCCCAAATGCTCATATCTTCGCCGTCTGGAACTAGCATGGAAGTTGCAACTTGTTAATGCCAGTATTTTGTAAATTGTGAAAGTAACACCAAATAGTTTTGAATCTGCATTAAGCGTTAAGAAGGAGCAACTTTGCCAAGGAAGACTCACCAATCATGACCGACTCACGCCCAGATCGAGACAAAGCTTGTGATGAGGCCCTCTCCTGATAACTAGTCAATGGTGGTGACTTTGCAGACCACCGCAAAGTAGATGCCTCATGTTTGGGTGGCGTAGACTTTTTGAGAGAATTATTGGAGGCTGGGTTTGAGTTAACTGTAAGCATGGGATGGCGTGTATTTCCTCTGCAGCAGAAACACAATCCAAAGTCAATGAACCAGCAACTCACAAAGGTGACGTGGAAATTAAATTGCAATTTAGAAAGATCAAAATGAAGAGATTTGAATACATTACTTACAGAACAGAGTTCTCTTTCCTCCAGCTCGTCGCTTCATCAGAACATATGGAATAAGACAAGCCATCTTCTGGTGGTGACACCTCATCTTCTCTGCCTGAATTGAGGTATTTATTATATGTTTCTATGGCATCATCCTCCATGAGGTGAGCAGTCTGGTCATCAGTGAGTGCATTACTGAGGCTACTGCCTGGTCGCCATGAACGCGGTGCCATCTTATACACTGACACAAACAAACCATTCACAAGTATTGTAAGGAGTGTAAGGGTAGGTACTAGACAGCTCTATCAAGGGAAAGGGCTTATTTTGATCAAAAGACACAAAATACTCTCCAAGGGACCCACTGTCCCCCATCGCATCAATATATCTTGACCTACATTTGTTGCTCACTTTCCACTTCTCCTCAGTGGTTGACATAGCACGGGATGGTGTCTTGCATCTCTCCTTGGTGGATGTCAGACGGGACAGATCGACTCCAGCTGTGAAGAACTCTCCCAAGCCAGTTGTGTGGCTGTCATAGAACGCCGGTGACAGGGTATTTGTCATGGAGGCAACCTCATGCAGACTCGCTGAAGGTGCTTTTGTAAGTTCACCTTCTCTGTGGCACATATCAGAGCACAACCACTATGCTGACTGTGAAACACCTCTGCCAGTAGCCGTTCATTTGGAAGATGTACAAGAAAAAGCACTGACACTAACAGTGATAAGTTACAATTATACCACAGCATGTGCATTCTGTGTTACAGAATAAGTGTATTATATTAACCTACCCAAACAAGGCCTGTTTGATCTCTGCTCTGCTTCTGGGTCTCGACTCCAGTCGACTTGCTGCGCGGCTACTTACTCGAGGAGTTCCCCGCAAGCTTTCGCCACTATCCCTCCTCCTTCTGCCACCACGTGTACTCACTTTGGCAGAATTTGGTGTCAATATATTCTTACATTTGCTTCCACTTTTCATGTCTGAAGTTGGTGACTGAATATTTGTGGATACGCCCAAAGATTTGCCTTGATTTTGACTTGTGAAGGAACTCAATTGTTTATTTGAAGTTGTGGTTTTGGGAACAAGGTCTGGAACAGGAGACACAAAGGCCTCTCTCATTTGTGGGGGAGAAGAAGGCCTGCAATGTAAAACAAGAACAAGTATTCACACAGGTGACTGAAGAACAGCATCAGAGCAGGTGCGGTCGTTACAGCTACATCAAATCAACTCACATGTGTTTGGCTCTCCTACCCTGGTGAGGTGGCTCTTCTGAGAGCTCCATCACCTGGTATGATGACGACTCCTCAACACGTCTATTCCTCTGAAACAACAGAGACAATTTTTTCAATCCTCTCTTCCATGTCCTGCTAATTCTGCGAGCACCAGTCATGGTAAAATTTGCCAAATTACGACAGATCTTTAAGACATCAAAGCGGTTTATTATCAAGAGCAATATATCAATAGAATTTAACTGTATATTCATCTTCCATATATACTCACGTGAACTTTGCAAAATTTTGGGCAGAAATTCAATCATAAAGAGGGGGATGAAAACTACAAAAGCGGTTTGAAAATGGTGACCCTGAATATGACCATTTGCATTCATGTCAACACCCCCAATTCTCCTTCTCTTCAACACCCCCCAATTCTCCTTCTCTTCAACCCCCCCAATTCTCCTTCTCTTCAACCCCCCCAATTCTCCTTCTCTTCAACGCCCCCCAATTCTCCTTCTCTTCAACACCCCCAATTCTCCTTCTCTTCACCCCCCCCAATTCTCCTTCTCTTCAACGCCCCCCCCAATTCTCCTTCTCTTCAACACCCCCAATTCTCCTTCTCTTCAACGCCCTCCAATTCTCCTTCTCTTCAACACCCCCAAATTCTCCTTCTCTTCAACACCCCCTCAATTCTCCTTCTCTTCAACACCCCCTCAAATCTCCTTCTCTTCAAACCCCCCCCCCATTCTCCTCCTCTTCAAAACCCCCCAATACTCCTTCTCTTCAACACCCCCCCATTCTCCTCCTCTTCAATGCCCCCCAATTCTCCTTCTCCAATGCCCCCAAATTCTCCTTCTCTTTCAACACCCCCCCAATTCTCCTTCTCTTCAACCCCCCCCCCCTCAATTCTCCTTCTCTTCAAACCCCCCCCCCCCCCATTCTCCTCCTCTTCAACACCCCCCCCCCAATTCTCCTTCTCTTCAACACCCCCAAATTCTCCTTCTCTTCAACACCCCCTCAATTCTCCTTCTCTTCAATCCCTTCCCCCAATTCTCCTTCTCTTCAACACCCCCCCAATTCCCCTTCTCTTCAACACCCCCCCCAATTCTCCTTCTTTTCAACACCCCCCAATTCTCCTTCTCTTCAACACCCCCTCAATTCTCCTTCTCTTCAAACCCACCCCCCCCCCCCCCCAATTCTCCTCCTCTTCAAAACCCCCCAACAAAATTTTGACCCAATTTCAAGGGGAAAGATTGAGGGGTAGGAGCCAACCTGTACATGCATGCAATCTACACACAAGTTAATTAAAATATAACAAATTGATAAAGAAAATCAGCTGCATTGGAAAACTATTAATTACATCAGTAATGAGTTACAGGTTGAGAGTGACTTAGGATTGAGAAACCCACCACTTTGGAATCTATTTCCACAATTGAAATGCGAGAATCGGGACGGGAATCAGTGGGTTCCGGTGTCTGGTATTGAGGCAGTCCCATCGCAACATACATACTCTGGAAATCCACACGATTATTCTCATCTGGCAACAGCTCAGGATCAATATCTGGAACAAGTGGACCTCAAGGTCATGAATCATTATCTTTTAACAGAGTGAAGGTCATCAAGGACTCAACATCCAGGAGAAGAAAGCATAGTGGTGTGTGTCGACCCTCACCAGTATTCTCATTGTACTGCCTCATTCCAGAACATTCCTGATTGTTACTGTCATTGTGTAGGGTATCCAGCTGACTGCGTCTATGATGCTTTAGCATCAGCTTCTCAGCGTATGTCAAACTGGTCTTGAATTTGATATTGACAGAAGATTTTGCGGCTAAGTCATTTGTACTGGTTGAGGTTTCTGTACTGACAACTGGAACAACAAACGATTTACAAAACCACATTTCACAAAAATGAGACCAACGGGTACACAGGGGTAATTTCCAACGACAACAACAATGCGACTGATCTATTTTCAGAGACCGAAGTGCCGGGCATTGACTAAAAGTCTTGACACTTTAAACTTTTCAAGGTGTGGTTGCCAAGCAGCTTGCTAGGCAACCTCGTTCCCGGTATGGGGCCGGAGCCCCTCTTTAATTCTACAACTATCTTTCATGGATACTTCCTCACCTACAATGAGCCACATCGTAACATTCTCACTAGTTGATGCATGTCTTTGTACGTCCTTGAATCATCTTTCATCTGGCTGTATCTATCTCAGCAATTGAGAATACCAGTAAGCAACACACAATCTAACTTGTACCTACCATGGGTGCTTACTGGGGGGACAATGCTCACAGCAGGAGACTTCCCTTTTGACTCCCCCTTCCCTTTCGACTCCCCCTCACCACGCCAGGCTCTCAGTGCCTCCTGAAACTCAGCAGCCCTGGCACCCTCATTGTAATCTCCCTCTAGCAGTGAGGGACCTTGCTGAGGGCTGGAGTCAGGCGATGGTGGAAATGCTTCTTTAAGGGCCTCCTGGAAAAGAAACACTTTTTATCAAGTCCATCATCTTGCCCTGGTCTTAATTTGAATGAGTCAAACACACAGGGGAATGTTGTACCCAACAACAGATTGTCACCAAATACCCCACATTATAATCAGAAGAAGGCCACACACCTTAAGGGTTTAGTTATCCACAAACAAAGGAAAATTGCCAACAATACTCAAACGTTAAATAAATCAAGAATCTCAGGCCAGGTGCCTCTCAACATGAATGACAGGTGTGGCCACTCACCTGAGCAAAACCAAAGTCAATATCACTGAGTGTTACTTTCATAATGCTATTGTCACCAGGGTCTTTTGCAGTAGAAGTGTTGCCATTGGTAACCGCAGCTGGCTCCCTGAACATTTGCAAAAGTTGAATGCCAATTAATCATATACAACTTTGCTGAAACAACTAGGGTAAATAGGGTTTGCAATTTAGCATTTAAAAAACAAAATGATGACTTACATACATTGCGCCCGTGGAGTTCTTATCCCATTTGACTAAAACATAAGGATATCAAAGATAAACAAATTAACATTTTTACAAAAAACACAAGGAACAACATTAAAGTAAGAACAGCAAGAGAAATTTATGAGGTTGTTTTAGTTATATACAGATTTTGCATTTACAGTTTGGACATGAGTTTACAATCGCTGAATCGGAATAATGACAAGTTACCCCAATAGGCAGTGAGCGATGTTTCTTCAGTGCACCCTTGAGATGGAATGAAGCAAAGCAGCTAGCGCAGTAATCCTCGCCACACTCCACACAGCTCTACATGAGAGGGCCAATCAAAGTCACAAGGAACACTCCATAATAACTACATCGTTAGCAAACAGTGCTCCCCCTCCAATCTGGCCCCCCTCTTGACCGGTAACTCAGCGTATCCAGCTACTTTTAACTACACAATTAGCATCCTAAAAATAATGAGTGTGTCAATAATTCCAGTGCAAATAGTAATGCAGATGAAAAATGAATGTGCATTTGAAAGAATGAGAGACTGTCAAAAGGATAAGATATGAAGAAAGCATCCTTTTATGTAGTAAGCAACACAGGCAGACCAATCAACAACGTGACTGAACACCCACCACATGGGCCACTTTCTCTTCACACTGTCCACACCGCGGCCCTTTCAGTTTCTCTTTGCCACTCGCCACTCGCCCAGATGACCCTGCTCCTCCCTTCTTAGCAATGAAAGCTAATGTTCCTGGACCTTTGTTTCTTTCAGGAGCAACTGAACAGTGGATAAACACTGATTTCAAGAGGAGATCAAAGAATTTTAGAAGAGTTATTTTGATGTCATAATCTTATCACATGAAGAAAAAACCCAAATAAAACCTATAGGTTCATCTTTCAAGACTTTCACTTTCTTCTTCTGAAACAATAGCATAACCTCCTCATGTTACCAGATGCAACTCAGACATTTAATATATTGGCTGATATAATGATACAACTGGCAGTGAATTGCCAACCTTGTCCTTGTTTGCTTCCTTGATGGCAGCTTTGTGCATGGCATCCTTGCCAAAGGAGCTTAAACTGCCAATTTGCCCGGTCTTCCAGTAGCCCCCCTGTTTGCGTCTGAACAAAATCCACAAAACAATAGAATCAAGAAAATATTCCCAATTTTAGTGAGGCAACATGAGTACTCTTATCCACAACAGAGGGCACCAACGTAAGACACTGTGTCAATATAATTCCCATGTACATAATTCTTTATCTAATCTGGGTCTTTCTTGGTCAAATCCACCAAATTGTAGACAGGGTAAGTCTGGTGCATTTTCCTTCAATTTGTACAAAGAATGCTCAGATATTTCTTCCAACATCTGGTGTCAATTTCTACTAGTGGCCCCTCATGTTCCTTCCCATTTGCTTCTCCATCTTAAGAGATATTTGTTGGGAAAAATTCAAATCTGTATACCTCTTAAGATATCTCTGCTGAAAAAGGGCAGAGAATAAAATATATACTAGTCTATGCACTTTTATTACCTAAGGTGTTAAGTTCCTCAATTAAATTATCTATAAATCTGTTCTGAGAATGATATGGGGACCTTGGTTTAAGAACAAAATATGAATCACATGGTATGAGATCATTAATTAAGTAGATGTAATCATAATGTTTGAATTATATTGATATCATAGAAATGGTAAAAATATCAATATCTGAGGGTTCAAAATAAGTTGTCACAGCATATCATACTTTATACATATATTCCTGCAGAAAAAAGCTTCTGGTTGAGTTGACACGGAATGACCTATATATGTTCACAGTGCAATGTCCTCTGATTAAGTAGCTCAATCTTCCTTGTACGAGTACAGTCAACATGAAACAACTCACTCTCTTTCCTCTTTCTCGCGGTTCATAGCCATCTTAAGTTCAGTGAGCCTTTCTTCCATGTTGCGACTTTCAACCTCGAGCTGCTTTGTTGTTTCTCTGGCTGCCACCATATTTCTGTAGGGGAACAAAACATATATATGTAAAAATATATATTCTTAATATCACCTGTTGGTCTGCATTGATTGGTTTCCCACCTTGTTTGTCTCAGACATCATGATTATGATAAGGATTCCACTAAAGCATGGCCAGCTTCTTATCTACTTTGGCAGCGAATTGGTGATGATCTTACTCTATTTCAACACCCGCTGAATACTCATGCAACTCGCGAAGAAGAATAACCTTTGCTTGCTTTCTCACAGAATAAAACAAAATTCTATTCTTTTTTTGTGTCCTGACAATACATCAGAGCATATTGGATTGCTGATATGATATATATATATATATATATATATATATATATATATATATATATATATATATATATATATATATATATATATATATATATATATATATTTATATTTACATTGCATGAATATATATACATAAATGTGTGTGCGTGTGTGTGTGTACATGTGTGTGTGTGGTGCATTGTGATATAGCAACACAAGACTGTTACATCTCCGACATGCACCCTATCAAGTTTACCAACAAGTAAATTCATTTAACTGCAGTACTGAATGAGTGATGGAGGCTAATGAAACACGATGGAAAGCAATTGAGAATCTTACTCACCCTGTTATTTATTGCCCCATTGCCATTCATAACAATTCATGGTTGCTAGGAATTTCATTATTGACATTTATAATGATCTGTGAAATCATTGCCCATACAAGGCCACTTAAGGGCACTTACCGAAATTTGCTGAAACAAATGATTTAAAATAAATAAATAATCTTGATATATTTTGCAACTAGAGACCTTTAATAAAGACTTGATTTAATAATATAACTAAATCTTATGGAACAATTGTGATAGATATTCTCTAAGGGGAGACATGTACCCAGCCTTCAACTTGACGGACACATCTTCTCTGGTACTGAATGACATGATGAGATAATTATTCGTGATCCTTCCTTGACCACCTCACCCTGTTGTTATTGGTACTCTCCAGAGCAGGAAACCTGAGAGACATATTAGGTATACATTCAATGATGATAAATTATGTCACAGATTTAACAACCAATTACAATCCCTGAAATATCAATGTAAATGAACTTGGGGAACAAAGTGGGATGGGATCACTCATGCCAAGCTATACTGCCCGATCTGTAATCGGTAGTAACACTCTCAGGACCTAGGCATGTACTGCCAGTAAAATAAAAAACAATGTAGAGGCAGCACAGGCAGTCATAACTTCTCAACCCAAAATACTTTTCAATGGCCACCATTTTTTAGGGCTAATCATGGTCACTGCCATGACAGTTTCTCGAGGGCTGATTATGGCCACCGCCATGACAAATTCTCGAGGTCTAATCACGGTCCCCGCCATGACAGTTTGTCGAGGGCTAATCATGGTCACTACCTGACAGGCCAACATCTATTTATGATTGCAAAAAGATATGCAGATCCCCCCCCCCCCACCCCTGTGTAATAAAAAGAATTCTGCTTTTCAATTTTAACTAACACCCACAAGTGGTTCAAAAGTTACTGGGGTTTGAAGCTGAGCATGTGTGAACGTTGTTGTGCCTAAACCGCGACCAGCCAGCACGAAGGTGAAGCTTTCAAACGCGATCATTCTGCAGCCTAACACCTTTATTCTTTGATCCCCTCTACCACTTGTGGCAACTCACCCGCGCTAGTTGAGTCAGACTATGCACAATATATCATGGAATATTGTAAAAATATCACTACACATTCCTCTATTCATTAACCCCATCGGTGGTTATTACAAACCCCTCCATTCTGGGAAATAATAAAATCTGACATGTACTACACTATTTTTCACCCCCCGACCCCCAAATGGCTTCGAGATGTTAAATTACTGTGGTGTTTAACTTTATTTTGATGAAATAATCATTAACATAATGATTTCAAAACAGGTATGATTTAAAAATTAAGGCAAAAACGAAAAACACTACCAACAATAAATAAATAAGTTAACTAAAATGTAGTTTACTACTATCATGAGACTGAGTATATTGATAGTATTTTTGAAATGTCAAAATGCCTTTGCGGTTGTGAGGAAATGCACCCTGATAACCCCCTCCTGGCCGGGACGAAGCTCCCTCATGGCAAGGAGGAGACATCCTCCAAACGCCCTCACGGACAGCAGCAAGCGCCCTTTCCGCCGTGAGGAAAAGCCCCCATAACGCCCTCACAGCAGGGAGTCCTCCAACGGCCTTAACGGCTGCAGAAAGCGTCCGTAATCCAGCTGACCATATCTGCATATGTCCATGCAAATGCAATGAATGGTCCCTGTGTGGCACGCCGAGAATCACACGCTCAACCGTGCAAGCGCAAGCTGTTACTACATGTAATCAGGAATCAGCTGATCAGATTTGAGATTTTTCCGACACTTTAATTCAGCCTAGGACGTACGACAGGTTATACATTTGCATAATACCTTGTACGACGGGGTATGCTTTTGCTCATTTTCACCTTGTACGACAGGTTATACATTCGCATAATACCTTGTACGACGAGGTATGCTTTAGGCCATTTTCACCTTGTAGTTGTACGACGGCTACGGGTTTTCAAGGTCCCGCGCAACACCCCTATCCAGGATAAGACCAAGTGCCCCCCACCCCCCGGGATTACTACTAGAATAAAGCAAGGCACTCGCCCCTTGTGTTTTGATGATCTGATCAGACTGATGCCACCTACAGAGCGGATGTGAGATCGAAAGTAGAAAATAGCGCGGACGCTGTCAGAGGCGCACTTTTTTTGCTTACAAAGTTACAGCTATATTATATAGCTATATTAGAATTAGCCCTACAAGACGTCTCATGTTACCGTTACGACCGTAGCCCTACAAGACGTCATTTCATGTTACCGTTTAGCCGCGAACGACGGTAATATAAATATATACCGTCGTGATTGAGGATATGTGGGTCGTGTGGCAATTTTTGTATTTCGCGTGCATATAGCTTCTCATCAATGTTGTGTACTTACGTAAATATATATGTCGACAAATGAGATGAATATCCGCTTCTCCGCACTATTTTGGTTATCCACTGGCTCGTGATTATTTAGCAATTGTCAAATGAACATTTAGAATCACAACTTTCATTCACGGAAGCCCCAGTTTTGGAGATATGACGTCACATTACGCAGTTTCATTTTCACTCGCCATGTGGCTGCAGGTCCCGGAGGAGGGGGCACTTAAGTATATAGAGGTAGTATACATGTGTTGGGGTAGGTTTTTTTTCGGCCTCCCGACGGGTTTTGTTGACCTCATAATTGTAGGATGGGGTATGCTCTTGCCATTTCTACCTTGTATGACGGGTACAGGTTTTTGAGATCCCGGGGCACAACCCTACGTAGGACAAGGCCAAGTGCCCCCTCCAGACTACGGAAATCAATAAGTGTTATCTTTTTTTAAATGTCAATGTGATATCGTTGAATACATATCGCCCTTCAAAGTAGATATTTCCAAAAGATAATCATTGACAAAATGACACATATACTCAAATAATAAAATTCAAAAAGAAAAAGTTTGCTTGCGAGGAACCTTGTCTGCGCATGCACGCAGAAACCGATCTTGTCGTTCAAAATAAACATGAACTTTTCAGAATTTGTGTGGCCGGATTAAATCGCCTTTGACGAAATCTCACACGTAAACTAACTCAACTTGTTAATAAACATTCATTTATGTGAAAAATTATTCTTCATATGTACATTTGTGTAATTATCGTGTATAATTGGAACTCATGTATCGTTCACGCGCATTCGGTTACGATCTTTGCACGACGTTAATAAACGTCGTGCACGGCTAGTTACCGTTACGACCGGAGCTATTATAGTATTAGTATTACGACCGGAGCTATATTAGAATTAGAATACAACTAAACCTAATTTGGGGGAAATGTGGACGGGGTATCGACTTAAGAAAGTTAAGTGTAACTTTAATACGCTACCTGTCAGCTAAAAATCACCTCGCTGACGAGAGATAATCATGAAGCCAACGCTACAGAAGAGGAGTGTGCGTGCGAGCACTTATGATTGTTTACCTCAACAACTATTTCAACATGGCGGTTACTACAAATAACAAATCTCGCGAGAAATTAAGATTGACCATGTGATTGCTTCCTTGTTATATGATATTGGCAACGGCTGGAGGTCTACGCATCGCAGACTGCAGGGGTTTGCTACGCTGTTCGCCCCAGGAGCGCAATATTCAATATCCTGAACATGTATACGTCCCGTGACCAGGGGCTAGAATAATTTGACTAGGCAGGAGGGTTCCTGACGTAGATTTGGTCGGACTGGAGGTCCAGAAATCATTAACGGTTTCTTCTGCCATGCTAGTCTTGAAGTTGTAAAAAGTAATACTTCAATGAATGATACATCACACGGAGAGGTGCGATTCAAATGTCATGTCTTTGCAATCACTAATAAAATATTCACGATTTACGGGTGGTAACAATTAAGTTGTTTTAACGATACCAAAAATGATCGCTTATATATTCTTGTTGTTGCATTCAACCAGTAATTACAATTCTACTATATATATATATATATATATATATATATATATATATATATATATATATATATATATATATAGAGATATATATATATATATATATATATATATATATATATATATATCTATATATATATATATATATATATATATATATATATATATATATATATCTATATCTCTATATATATATCTCTATATATATATATATCTATATCCTCTATATATATATCTATGTGTGTGTGTGTGTGTGTGTGTGTGTGTGTGTGTGTGTGTGTGTGTGTGTGTCCTAGGTGAAGTACTCGCCCCCGATATTTTGATGATCTGTTGTCATTCTAGAAGCTGTCATGGGCCGTGGCAAATAAGGAATGCTCTGTGAATGAGAAATTCTCCACTCGAACACAGAAGTTTAATAACAAGACCCCTGGTCATTCAGTTTGGACACAGCTTAGGTGGCGACAAAAATTAACCGGATTCTTTTGTGAGGGGAAGCAGTTTTGTTTTAGGCGGACGTGGGTAAGTCGGGCATTAGAACACCGAAGAGGCATCGTTCCCAAAATAGATTGTAATTAGGTATGTATATTATGATCTTTGCGTTGACATCAATGTTTTCTTTGTTTTCTCTCGTAGTGTTATTTCGTTAAACCATATAGACTTCTAACTTACGATGTAGGTTAACGATGGAGTACTTATACAGTTGTGGCAAGTCTTGTAATATCTGACGAGTACAACCTGACAACTACAAGGCAACCTTCAAAGTAGGGGTGTCAGCCGAACCTCGCCACAGGCGGCCGCGCTTGTGCCTCAATGTTATTTCCAAGTTTTTTCAACTTGCTATGACGGGCATTTATATTTAAGATACATGGACGAATTATATATCAAACGAGAGCTAACGTATTGAATTTCAATAATATTGTCTTACTTTTCGCATTTTACTCCGTTTGAACCATAAAAAATATGTGTGTGTTTGTGGAGCAATACGTTAAAATTCTCGGCGAGCATTTTTGACTTTTCGAGATTCACTCCGTTTTTAATTCTCTAAATCGGTTCGTATTCGCTACTCTTATCGTTTTTATTGTTTAGTAAATGACAAGATGACATTCTAATGTTCATGATCATATAAAATCTAAAAAAAATTGGCCAAAGGGGAAAATAATATTATTTAATTACGAAATATTACGGTGGAAACAAATGTATTTTTTCCCCAATTTTATCAGAAACCCGCGAAATAGGTGCTCACTTTTGACAAACATAAGTATGATGTTACAAATGGGTGAGTTTTTTTTCCGGATTAAATGGTAATGTGTTGTCGTATTTTGCACTTCAAAATGTCGTCCAGTCATATCATGCTTTCCGCGTGCGCCCGTATCAGGGTCAACCTTGCCTTTGCTCAACACGGCTGCGCACGCTCGCAACCACCGTTGATTGTGCGTCGTCAGAAAAAGTCGATTTTCATTCATTTTAGTCTGACCCCTAACATCCATCTATATACGGGGATAATTTAAGTTTAGTGGAACACTTTGGTTAAGTTTATTCTCGAATCGATTGGAAATGTTTTGTCGAATTTTAAACTTTAAAATGTTCGATTTTGTCATACCCGCGCCGGGAGAGCGCATAGCTTGCCTTCACACGGCCAACTCAAGATCGCTTACGCAGCTGTTGCTTGGGGTCAAACAAAGTCGATTTTTGTTCTTTTTTTATTCTGACCCCTAACATCCATCTATATTAGAGGATAATTCCAGTTGAGTGGAACACTTCGGTAAAGTTTATTTTCGAATCGATAGTAGGCGTTTTTTGTCGAAATTTAAACTTTAAAATGTTCGATATTGTCATACCCACGGCGGGGAGAGCGCATTGCTTGCCTTACCAGCATTATGTCATTTAAAAGATCACTCTTGCACTTATTATGGTACCTGATTGATTTGGTGTTTGATTCAAAAAAATATCCGTTACAGGCCAGTAACTTCAAAGGCAAAATGCCGCTTGCGCTGGCGCGTGGAATTCGGCAGTTAGGGTTCACCGAGTAGATGTTGAGCTGCCGACAGTTACTGCGACGGACGGTTGTTGCTCGAGCTGCTCGTCACCAAGGGCACCACCCAGATTTAACACATCAAAGAGATTATGTTAACCACGTTTTGTGTCAGATCCGTTCACGGAGTACATCCCGAGTTTATCATTTGCCCCAGTCTTATATAAGCTGCGTAATTGCACCCAAATATTCGTAACCATTGCGGTTTTAAACAATTCGCATTTTGAATCTCCATCTGACATTTTTTTTGCTTTAAGACGCGAGTATATGACGAGGATGATGCTGTGTACACAGCTGAGGACATCACTAAAGGCGATCTTGAGATTTTGGTCACCTGATGTTTTTAGATTGTTTGGCAATTTCAGATATGTTTCTTGAGTTGCAATAGATTAGTATTGTTGGCAATGTCAGACAGGTGTCTGGTTGCAATAGATTAGTATTGTAGCCAAGGTACAGAGATACAGATTATATACGATAGAGAGAGAGAGATAGATTATATTATGACGGAAATATAGATATATATATTTCTTGAATGATACTTTCGCATTGAGACTCCGTTTGAACCATAAAAAAATGTGTGTGTGGAGCAATACGTTAAAAATTCTCGGCGAGCATTTTTTTTTCGAGATTCACTCCGTTTTTAATTCTCTAAATCGGTTCGTATTCGTACTCTTATCGTTTTTATTGTTTTAATGATGACAAGATGACATTCTAATGTTTCATGATCAAATATAAAATCTAAAAAAAATGGCCAAAGGGAAAATAATATTATTTAATTACGAAATATTACGGTGGAAACAAATGTATTTTTTCCCCATGATATCAGAAAACCCGCGAAATAGGTGCTCACTTTTGACAAACATAAGTATGATGTTACAAAATGGGTGAGTTTTTTTTCCGGATTAAATGGTAATGTGTTGTCGTATTTTGCACTTCAAAATGTCGTCCAGTCATATCATGCTTTCCGCGTGCGCCCGTATCAGGGTCAACCTTGCCTTTGCTCAACACGGCTGCGCACGCTCGCAACCACCGTTGATTGTGCGTCGTCAGAAAAAGTCGATTTTCATTCATTTTTTAGTCTGACCCCTAACATCCATCTATATACGGGGATAATTTAAGTTTAGTGGAACACTTTGGTTAAGTTTATTCTCGAATCGATTGGAAATGTTTTGTCGAATTTTAAACTTTAAAATGTTCGATTTTGTCATACCCGCGCCGGGAGAGCGCATAGCTTGCCTTCACACGGCCAACTCAAGATCGCTTACGCAGCTGTTGCTTGGGTCAAACAAAGTCGATTTTTGTTCTTTTTTTATTCTGACCCCTAACATCCATCTATATTAGAGGATAATTCCAGTTGAGTGGAACACTTCGGTAAAGTTTATTTTCGAATCGATAGTAGGCGTTTTGTCGAAATTTAAACTTTAAAATGTTCGATATTGTCATACCCACGGCGGGAGAGCGCATTGCTTGCCTTACCAGCATTATGTCATTTAAAAGATCACTCTTGCACTTAATATGGTACCTGATTGATTTGGTGTTTGATTCAAAAAAATATCCGTTACAGGCCAGTAACTTCAAAGGCAAAATGCCGCTTGCGCTGGCGCGTGGCGTGGAATTCGGCAGTTAGGGTTCACCGAGTAGATGTTGAGCTGCCGACAGTTACTGCGACGGTTGCTCGAGCTGCTCGTCACCAAGGGCACCACCCAGATTTAACACATCAAAGAGATTATGTTAACCACGTTTTGTGTCAGATCCGTTCACGGAGTACATCCCGAGTTTATCATTTGCCCCAGTCTTATATAAGCTGCGTAATTGCACCCAAATATTCGTAACCATTGCGGTTAAACAATTCGCATTTGAATCTCCATCTGACATTTTTTTTGCTTTAAGACGCGAGTATATGACGAGGATGATGCTGTGTACACAGCTGAGGACATCACTAAAGGCGATCTTGAGATTTTGGTCACCTGATGTTTTAGCATTGTTTGGCAATTTCAGATATGTTTCTTGTTGCAATAGATTAGTATTGTTTGGCAATGTCAGACAGGTGTCTGGTTGCAATAGATTAGTATTGTTTGCCAATTAAGGACAGGTGTCTGGTTGCAATAAATTAGTATTGTCTTGCGATGTCAGACAGGTGTCTGGTTGCAACAGTTTAAGCATTGTTTGGCAATTTCAGACATGTTTCTGGTTGCAATAGATTAGAATTGTTTGGCAATGTCAGACAGGTGTTTGGTTGCAATAGATTAATATTGTTTGGCAATGTCAGACAGGTGTCTAGTTGCAACAGTTTAAGCCTTGTTTGGCAATTTCAGACAGGTGTCTGGTTGCAATAGTTTAAGCATTGTTTGGCAATTTCAGACATGTTTCTGGTTGCAATAGATTAGTATTGTTTGGCAATGTCAGACAGGTGTCTGGTTGCAATAGATTAATATTGTTTGGCAATGTCAGACAGGTGTCTGGTTGCAATAGATAAGTATTGTTTGGCAATGTCAGACAGGTGTCTGGGTTGCAATAGATAAGTATTGTTTGGCAATGTCAGACAGGTATCTTGAAAAGTGAAAAGTGGCTGTCATCCTATCAATTATGGCTCAAAAACTGACAATTCCATAGAATTTGAAACCTCAATAACTTTTTTTTTTACTAATTGATTTAAAAAAATGAAACGTAGCTTATAAGAATCCTCTAGATTATACATTTCTTGTGGTATAATTTCACTATTATATTTTAAATATAAGACATATAAAGCAGCTTTTTCCCTTACCGTAGAATTCTGGCGCAAAACCGAGCAATACCATGAAATTTGAAACCTCAATTAATTTTTTACTAATTGACTTTAAAAAATGAAACATAGCTTATAAGAATTCTCTAGATTATACATTTCTTGTGGTATAATTTCACTATTATACTTTAAATATAAGACATATAAAGCGGCTGTTATCCCTTACCGTACAATTCTGGCACAAAACCGAGCAATACCATGAAATTTGAAACCTCAATAACTTTTTTACTAATTGACTTTAAAAAATGTAACATACCTTTTTAGAATCCTCATGAGTGTACCTATCTTCATGTAAAATTTCAACGAGATACAATGAATTTGAAAAAAATCACTGACACCCCTATTCAAAGCACGTGAGCGGGTAGGCAAAGAAACTCCGCCTCTGACAGCGCCGCGCTATTACAACTGTAGAGCCGCCTGCGAAATTTCGGAGCTTCCATAGTCAAAATGACAGATGAACTCGCTAAAAACTTACAAAAGCCCTCCATGCCAAACAATTTGTGACAAAATGAAAGATTATATGACAAAATGACACGAGGTCTGTGTCTATTACTACAGTTTTGTCTAATTGTTCTGTTTGAGCACTAAAATACGGCACATCATGAAACTTTGTTCAAAAACTCAACATGGCCGACTCCCACAATGCAACATAATTGAGTTGATTCTCGTTAATACGCTGTGATATCGCTCATGTTTTCGATTCGCGCGGTAGCCATGTTGAACATCAATTTTAAAATTGTGTTGGATTTCGTTGATTCTGTTGATTAAGGAGTATGACTGTTGTTGCACTCTAGGCAAGATTGATGGTAAGACATTTATGGATATGAAAATCTACGTTTTTTTAAACTGTCCCTTGTCTGCATTGTGAGAAGGAGCAAATTTGCTTATAACGCTCAAGATTCTGCCATACGGACCCTCGCCTCTAAGGTGGCATCAGATCATCAAAACACCAGGGAGAGTGCCTTGCCTAGTGAGCGGGTAGCTCCGGTCGGACGGTGATATTGTTATATACCGTCCTGAATCTTCCAATTCCGGTGATGTGTTTCAACGCTACTGTGGGATTTAGAATCTAGAAAGCAACATATATCAAGAGCTTGTGAACAAATATATGGGACCTCACAAAAAGCTTACCACTGATCAATGCCGTTCTTTAGGAAATGCCATTTAATATAGATTTCCGAGAAATCCTGATGAGATGTCCACAATTTTGGTAAATATAAGATCACATGGTATTTGTTTGCTCTCCTTTCGGTAGGTTGCGCATCATGCTTTTTGAGCTGTCATGATTGAAATAGATAAAAATGTCATTATGTGCTCATTGATGATGCCACCACGACTGCAATGGTGAATTTGTGCATTGCGTTGGGTTCGAACATTGTAGGATGTCTATTCAGACGTCCTGTTGGACTAGTGAGCGGGTAGCCCTACATCCTACAGGATGTAGACGTATATGTTTATATTGCCTTCCGACAGGGGCTATTGAGCGTAACATGCAATTAACCCAAATGTCCCAGACTGCTACAACAGACAATGAATGACAGATTTAGCCGTTTAGATATTTTAATTCTTCCCTGTCGACATGAGGATGAAGGAAAAACAACCAATGCATTTTGGGAGCCCCGAAAAAGCTGGATGACCGATAAGCTCCATGTGACAGACAGTGCGAATTAGCCCAACCAATATCAGGTTTGATTAGTCTTACCTAGACTGCAAGAGGGAGCACAGCAGCAGCTCCTGTACTTGGTTCGATAGGTCTAGTCTGAATGTTATCTTTCCTTGTCAAACTGGCAGGGAGAATCAATTTTTGATTAGCATTGCACAATAAATGATTATTGATGTCATGTAACTTACCTATTGAGACAGTTGTACCCAGGCTTATAGGGCTGAACATGATTGAAGCTGCTCGGGTACCACCATCCCATACCCACCATGTTTTAACCACTTTTGTGATCTGCACTGTGTATGTATGGAAAGTTGTAATTTAATTGAAAAACTGGGGCTAACCTGGACCTAGCCCTGCGCAGATGTATTATTACATAATAGACGTCATGTAGGTCTAACCTTGCCCCTGTTGCTCACAACCTGTTGCAAATAGCATTGGACCTGCGTTGTTTGCTAGCTGTGTGAAAGTCATTGGAGATATTGGTTCACAACTTGATAGAACCAGTATTTCAGTTTGGTTGCTGAGTGATGCCAGCATAGAACAGCACTGCCAATGTACGCTCTAGTGATGGCTAGACTACAGCATGCATCCAACGCTGCCACAATCTTGCTCATGACTTAAGCTAAAATAATGGCCATTTGAAAGTCGATCAAGGAATGCCACTTGCTTTATCGTTGAAAAGGAATCAAACGACCCTGATTGAAAACCATACCATCGAGGGCATCTTCAAATCTCCAAGTTAAGCTTGACAGCTTGAACTGATTACTAAAGATGAAGCCGTTCTCTTTTCAGGAGTTCTATGATGAACAAGGTCACCATTTTAAAAGAAGGATACTCCTATGTGGACAAAGGTACAGCTATCTTATTCTTTTGGAAATATGAATTAATGTGAATGGTAATCATCCAATTACCAACTAGCAGAGTTCCGTCTCGAATGCGAAAAAAAGGGGTCCATGGTCCCATTTGGGATGAATATTCAGGGTCCAATCAAATTAAATGTGTGTTCAAAAAATGGCATTAAAAAGCTAGTTTTAGATGCAATGTCCTGTTTATTCTTTTTAATAAAAGCACTAACAGCAAGATGATAACACATAACTCCTAAAATGAAGAAAGCAAATCAGTTATGGAACTGTAAAACCTGTATTCACATTTAACCTGAAAAAAGCATCCAGTTTTATGAATGTTACACGTAATGGACCAAAGCATTCTGTGTTCAAACCAAATATGTTGCCTTGAAAACGCAAAGACACGTTCTAGACAGAACTCTGAACTAGTTTCTAAGGTTTTCAAAGGTGGGTTTTTTAACCGGTGGAGTTGTAAAGTTCTCAAAGGTGGGTTTTAGGTCCTGGTGGAAAATAACAAGTTTGTGCCATCAGTTCAAATCTTGTTTCATTGCAGTTGGAAAACCCCCAAAACATCATCCGAGCTAGATAGATTCACATTACTCCTTATCAAAAGTTCAAAACAATGGTATAGCACCTTACATCAGAGAACCAACTTCTTGACCATTTCATTGATGCAATCTTAGCTTTACATACAATAAATAACACAGTTGTAAATGAACATTTTGATAAGATATCTCTATTTAGAAAATACAATTATTGGGGTGTATGACTGCAGAGGTGCCAGGTAACAGCTACCTATATCATCTAATGATGTGATTTGTCACTGAATAATTAGGGATCGAGTCTGTGTAGATGAGTCGTAGCATAGATCCTGACTTCTTAGGCCAATTGTGACATTCCAATATTGTGTTATGTAGACTCAGGTCAGTTTAAAGCAGACTGCACAATAACATTGATCCAAGGGGGTGGAGTCAATGTAGTGGTGGACACAGGCTTGCCTTGTGATAAAGACTGCCTTCTTAGAGGTGAGGTCATGGTTCACAGCAGAACAGTTACTGCTCCTGATACAATCTATGTTTTAAGTCTATTTATAATAATTATATTTTCTGATATCCATTATTGTGTGACACCTTGTATATAATGTATGCCACATGTGGTTTTCCTGCAGCTCTGGGGGACCACAGCATTACCCCGTTGGATGTGGCCTATGTTGTAGGTACTCATGGCCACTCAGACCACATAGGAAACCTTAATATTTTTGGACCACATGCAACCTTCATCGTTTCTTATGACATTTGTCAAGGTGATACCTATATAGACAACAAACTGAAAGAGGTACCAAGTTTTGACCTCATTTGCTGTTTCTTATCCGTGGGATGCAATGAAAGAATTATATTTTTTAGCTCTGCAGTACGGCAAATTTTATCATACACTTGTACTCGGGCCTCTTTGTCCGTGTGTAAAATTGTTATTGTACCTTTTCTAATAAAGCAAGCTAGCAGCCCCAAAATACACATGGACTTTTTTATGTTAATTTCTCAATGCAATCTAAAAATTAGCTCTGTAAGCCTATGTCTTATCTATTCACCTTTCTAGGCACCATATAAAACATAAGTGTTGGTGTGCAGTAAAATCCTATACTTGCTCATGCATTCAACAGGGCACTTTATACCAATATTGCTTGTGCAATGTTATGATTGCATTTGCAAGCACCTTTAAGCCTGCTACTTGTGGAGTTTCATAATTAGATATTAATAAGGTTTGATGAGTCAGCTCTAACAATCCTGTTCATACAATTTTGATGGCACATTTTGTTAAGAAGCAAGCTGGCAGCCCAGAATCCTACCCGTTATGTTAATACATTTGCATGACCTTTGACCACTGAGTTATAATTGAAAGAATGATAAAAAAATCTCCTGTTCCACGTTCACCCAACTGTTGTTTCGAAGCAAGCAGATTTTTGATGAGACCTTACAGTTGAAACACCATAAGTGACATTGACCTTACCTTCCCAGTAACATTGTCAAATACTCTTTGTCTATAGAGCTTGTCTAGTGTTAGTAATGCACTTACCTCTTTAACGTAGTTTAATTATTAAATAATTTGTATAAAATAAGTGATATGTGCACATATATGTTAGAAAGAGAGTGATTTTCACCCAATTATACATCATTTTAGAGTTTTGTTTGTTGACATGTCACAGGGGGTATTGTATCCATTGATGAAGAATGTGGATGTGTTGGCCACACCTGGACACACTGGGGCTGATGTGAGTGTCATCGTTCACAACACTCATAAAGGAACTATTGTTGTAGCAGGAGATTTATTTGAAAAAGAAGAGGATTTGAATGACAGTTCTATTTGGGAAGAACAGAGCGAAAACATAGACTTACAGAGGAGAAATCGTGAGAAAATCCTCCACCTTGCCAACTGGATAGTGCCTGGCCATGGCCCTGCTTTCTGTGTGAACAACTCCACCAGTTAGCTTAACAAGCATCAACTCCCCATATTTCTGATTCATTTGTAGGCTAATGTGTGCTCGACCATTGGAATGAGTTGATCTCATTCTCAAACAAAAAAGGACAATGTTACGGACACCTTTATTGATGCTGTCTTTTAGAGTACTAAGTGCTCGGGGACACAGGCCTAGCAATTTACTGCAGATGGGTCGTTCGAATCCATTAGTGAAGGCAAGCCTCACCGCCTCCGTAACATACCGACAGTGTGCCAGGCCTGCCAGCAGTTTAATGATGTTGTCAGAGGTAGGCGACGATGAAGGTGGTCAGTTTCTCTCTAACCATGAAGACTTACTTACTGCTTTCATATGCAAGGTATGTCATTTAATTGTCTATGTTACAAATGTGTTTTCCGTGTAACTGTATTGTTTCTATGAGGCTACGGTTGTAGCATGGGGGACTGGCACTCGCTTGGCAGCAATGCAATATGGTGGTAGCCTATGCAGTGTAGTTTAGGTAAGGTGATATTGTTTACTTTTCTCTGTACCCTTATACACTGTTATATTGCTAGAAAGGGTTATCGCTGATTGGTTGAGTGCCCCAATAGCTATCACTGTTATAATATGATTGAATACTTTCTTGCGCAATGCAGATATGTCAGATGAAAATAAGTCAGTTGGGATAAAGGAGTTTATTACTCTAACACCAAGTCCATGTTGTTATCTAGCAGCTTGCTGAGTGTGAGGCCATGTGGATGAGGACTTCATCACAATCATCCTCATCCATCACTCTCACCAATAGCTCATTGCTGTGTGTTGTCATTCCTCATATTTATGTCCTCTGTGTTTTTGATAGGCACTCATGCATCACCACAGAAAGCCAGCTAACTGTATGGAGGAAGTTATTTTGGAAGAAGCACACTCTCTCCTCGGAAATCTCCGCCATCTTGTGTCAGCTGGTTGTCAGACACATGAGCTCATGGAGTCTCCATGTCTTCTCTACTTCTCCCAGCAACAAATACAAGCAAGGCTGACCAAGTTGGCCCTCTGTGGTATCACCACTGTCTCCATGCCCATTCTTGCCAGGGCAAATCCTGCTCATTCCAATTCTACAGTAGTGAGTGAGATACAGGATTATTTGGGGCTGTTGGACCATCAAGCTTCCAGTGTTTCTGGCTTGTTTCAACACCTGTTACAATGCTCTGATGACTGCATCATACAGATGTTGTGTAAATGTCCCAAACTTGTCACATTCAAACAAATTCCTCTCAGTAAGCACAAGATCATATTTTTGCTTGAGAATGGCTGGGCGGCGGATTCTATATGCCACAGCTGTCTTGTCCTCTCTTACAGCTCGATGAAGATTATCGAAGAACGTGTTGATGTTCTGAAAGAGCACAATCTGCATGGGAAGGTGCCCCTGTATATTTTACGAATGACCAGGAACATGTTTGAGAAGATGACGGAAAAGTACAAACGGTGGTATGTTGACTTGTGTGAAATTGCTTCAGAACTTGGTACCAGCACATCGGTGTTGGCTCTTATCCCGACCTTCAATGCTCCAATGCCGCGTTTTCTTCCTGACAAGGTCAAATATCTACTCAATGCTGGATATTCTGGCCAGCAGATAATTGACACGGCGCCCATTTTGAAATTTTCGTTGGATCGTATCAGTGCTGCTACACAAGACCTGGCAAACCATGGAGTTGGAATGCCAGATCTCCCCCTGCTAACAAATTTTGTGAGTCAGCAAAAAATACCTGTCCGAGTTTTCGAGAAGAGTAATATTAATTTTGTTGCAAAACTACTGCAGTGTAATGTCAGCAAACTTAAGGTCAATGGCAAAAGAAAACACTTCAAATTGCAGAAAAAAGAATTGCTCCTTTTAAATTATAGTTTCCTGCATGAGCAATGTGTATTTTCCTCGTCTGTGATACGTGAGTTACCCCATGTACTGGCCCACAACCCA
Organism: Urechis unicinctus; assembly: GCA_034190875.2. Classification (NCBI taxonomy): domain Eukaryota; kingdom Metazoa; phylum Annelida; class Polychaeta; order Xenopneusta; family Urechidae; genus Urechis; species Urechis unicinctus. Next base: position 38,656,217 of record CM067348.1, on the reverse strand, counting down.
GCCGTGCTGCAGGATGCATGGCTCAGACTTAAGCAACACCCACAGTTCTATCTATGGCAAGAAAGACCAATAATACTTCTCAATATGTTGCAATATGAAGTTGAGAAAACGTGTAATTTCAACCATGAAATTGTTTTGTAATGGACTTTCATATTTTTGGAGGGACAAGTGTTGATTTTCTCAACAATAAATAGAATCTGTTGTTTTCTTTGCCTCTCTGGATGATGGAAGATTAATTTATTTACTGATTTAGTTGAGTGTCTGTAATTCATGTGCTCTGATCATCTAGTTTAGTTGCGTGCAAGTAATTCCTGTACTTTGAATGGCTGATCCGGATGCGCTCAAGTTATTAGTTGCGCGGAACAGTTGAATGTTATGTCCTCTATGGCCTACCATACACAGGTACTGTCGGGCTCGCCATGCCAATCGCCGCAATGCAAAGGCATCCCTAGCGACACAAACGCAACCCTCGCGTAATTTTCTTCGCGGTAGCTTAAAAACCTCTGGGGTCGTTCGGGTGTGACGTTGCGTTGGATTATCGAGTGTAGGTGCCATCGCGATAAGTATTTTATCGCTTGGTCGTGCGGATAATATGGACAGACTTTTTGCAACATTGGGCCATTCAAAAAAATGTGATGCTTTGTTGGCCGATATTTGACACCTGAACCCCGTAAATCTCCACTACACCAGCTCATATATCCCCTACATCACTAGCGCTACAGTTGTTGATTACCCCCATGTTTTATATTTTTCTTGGTGAGGTGTTTCAATACGGTATTTTTTTATATCTATTGGTTTGTCATGAATTACAAATTAAAAAAGGAGTGATTTATGTGGCCCATACCCTCTCGCTAATCAGTAAATTGAAGCTAATTTCGAAGGTCGACTCTCAAATTAATCAGCCAACAACAGGATATTACAAACAGAGCGAATATGCAACAACAAGCATAGAAAGGCGACTTGAGGTACACCATTCTAAAATAATTGTCCTAAATCGCCGTTTATTACCTGTTAACCCTGTACATTAAATGCGTTCTGTTATAAACATGCCATTTGAAGTCCGGATCTTTCGATTGATGTATCATGTTAGTTGATTAAAAGGATTGCCTTTGAAAGAGTCTATAACCGCCGAATGGCAATTTTATTAGCATTACGGCATATGCTCGAGCCTTTTTCGGCGCCGCCGCTTAACATTCCCAGAGGAAACCGACATGTGACGAAATGCGGCAAGAAATCGGCGCTATTGTGCCTGTGGCGTAGGGATGGGGAAGCGTTGGTAGTGAGTGGGTCATCGCACACCTTGGTCGAAATAGTCTCAAGAATGTTGTAAACATCAGCATTAGCGCTATAAAATCTGTAAAATTACTTGCAATTTTGAAAGATGGATTATAGTAGTACAGAATGTGGGGGTCCTGGCGCACCGCCCTCATCTACACTACACCACTAATTACAGCTTGTATAGGAGATTTTTGTTTTGGGCAGCACGGCTCATATGCAGTGTGGCAGAGTCGGGCCCGACAAACAAATCTATGAGTATGACTGTTTTGCTACGCGGATGGCTCTCTTTGGCGCTGCAGAGCCCTTAGCCTTTGGTTTTGCAGCCTTTCTTTGTCTTGGTAGTGGCTTTACACCTGTACGGATTTCTTTAGCCCTGGCTTCTCCTATATTGTATTTACATCTTGCCTGCCGGATAGGTCACTTTCTGATAGCATAGTTTTTCCCCATTGTTTATAATAGTATATATTTACTACGGGTGCATTACTTCAACAGTGCGCCTTTCACAAGCTCGTGTACATCTCACACTTGCTGACAAGATCTCTCACAATATCCTTCAGGTCATTACAATCACTGACAACATCTCTCAGCTCGGTCTATTTTCTCTTCTCTCAGATAATCTATATCTAACTTCAACTCTTTTCACACAACCTTCAAGTTCAGCAATACGCTCTTCAGTGTTCATTTCTATACCTAATGCCCTCATTTATTCAATAGGTCGGTATATACAGTGCGTAAATGTCCGCACAATTAAAGATCACTCTGTATTGAGGTGGGTCAATATCATTCACAGTTCGCTGAACGGTGATGAAGGACCCAATTTTTTCCCCACGTTCGATCAGTGCATTTTTTTCATCGATTGAAATAGTCTTGTATGATTTGACAAATCTAGCCTTAATTTCCTCCTTATTTGGGTATTTTTTGTGACCTCAGCTAAGACGAGTTTAAACTCATGATCCGAGATATTACCATCTTCAAGTGCTGTCGATACACCTACGCCACATGCGCCAAGACACATACCAACAGTAACTCAAGTAGTGTCTACTGCATCCACTAGGTTAATTGCACGCTTATATTTCTTGTAAATAGCACAATATTTTTCAATCTCTTTCTCGAGGTATTGCTTCTTGAGACTGATCTCATTTAACCGATAGGAGTGCCCCGCGTCGGAACGACTCTCATCGGTCGGGGGCAGCTCAGGATATAACAGTGACGTCAGAATGGTTGTTTGTTGTTTCATACTGAGTTTATAAGTCTACAAGTCCAGTTCAATTAGGAGTGATACTACAGAACAAGTTGCCGTTCTGTTTGAAGTGGTTGTATAAAAGTTAATAACGTTGCCTTGGTCCAGCTATAAAGGTTGGTCTAAAGATATAACAACAGCCCGCTGGTCAGCAGGCTTACTTATCCCTACCGCTTGGATTGTTCCATTTTTTAACAGGAACAATAGTTATAGTATCAGTATCAGCCCCCACACCAGAAGACAACCACATGATCTTACCACTTAATAACATGGTATATCCACAGCTTGAGTCTCATGAGGTTTGACCCCTGGCCCCATCACCAAACGACCACTCATATCCTCTGTGAAGGGCACCACATGCTGCTGCCCAAATAGTATTGAGAGGTTTCGTTTGTGAGTTTAGATATTCCCTCAGGTCCCTGTGCTGCTGTCTATGTTTTATTAGCAGCATCCTTTGCGGATATTGGGTCTTCCAATCGGAGGATTTTTATTCTCTCTCATTTCAAGGTATCTAGTCGTAGTACCGCCACCTTTATCCATTTGTAGTGAGTCACCAATAGATACATAGATATTTGTTGCATATTCAGAGAGGTCGGATTGAGTGCTCGCCGGTTTTTTTTCTAGGTCCATAGATACTCGATTTTATTGACATCTTGTAAATTCAAGAACATCGCTGACAGGAAAGTCATGGTTATCCAATAGCCTTCCTTTATTATCTCGTAACTGAACCTTTAACTCATGCACTCGCTAGTGACACCCTGTAGGACAGGATTAGCGATGTTCGTGGTTATCATATCACCGAAAGAGTCACCCTCTAAGCCCAAAACTTAAAGAGTGTAGTGGGTGCACCATCTAGCATGTTGCGTGTGGTACTGACTTGATCGAGGTGAACATAAAGCGCGTTGAAGATGCTTAAATTGATGGGCCGGTCACCCGTGTAATCACCTGAATAAATCCACTGCCTCCCGAGGCTGTCATCAAGACCCAACCTCATTAACACTCCATCATCAAACGCGCAGTCCCATCTGGAATTGTGAGGGTAATAACCCCAATTACAGTATCAACTTCCAAACCAAGACTTAATGATGTAATCTGCAGCTTAAGAAGGCTGAAACTCAAGAGGCCGGGTTTTAAATGGACTACTCCTCCTTTTCCAGCAGTTTCTGACCGCCATGCAATGATCCCAATTTTTTTCAAGTTTGTACTAGCCCGCAGTATACGTGATTGACCTTAGGCCAACACATACAGTGTTGTCAATAGGATTTTGCAGGGACACAGCCTCATCGCATTGACCATTTGTCAGAGTTTGATTCATAGTGAACTAAATCGGCCTATCAATTCAATAGAAAAGCCACATATAAAGCAGGTGCGGTATATCCGGCCAGTGAGAGGGCTGAGAGCTTAACAAAACCAAGCGTTCAAGTCGTTCACGGGGGTGGCACATTCAGAGCAAGCTTTCCCGAGGTGTTTAGTTATTATAAGATGCCGCCGGTAACTGCGGATAGGATAGTGCAAGCCTGAGCGTCAAAGCCAATGCAGTTCTGGCAGAACCAGATAAACTTTACAGTGTGGTGTGCAACCTGCGGCGTGTCATCCCCTCGTTCAAGCTCTCTACACCTTTCACGTTTATTACACAGTACAGAGCCTACTGGCAGAACTACAAGCGCCTCTACCTAAGGATCATGCCCCAACCCCCATAACAATCCGTACGATCGCATGGTATATGGGGCCCATGTGACTAATAGGGGGCAACCTGTTGGCCGTGGGTTGCAATTTGTGTCGGTGGACAATGGGATCCTGGTGGTTGACCAGAGTGGTCATTGCAAGGGCCATATCTGCAACACACCCCTATGGCCCGGATTTCACCTAGACGAGAGGCTGGAATGGCCTGGTCCAGTCAACCAGCTGGTGGTGACTTGCCCTGGGATAATCATTTCCATTTTCATCTTTTCCATATCCATTTTTATTTATCCTAGAAGGCGGCTGCTTTATCAGGTCAATCTTATCTATTAACTTTTCTTGGCACCATATTTCACATGAGTGTTGGTGTGCCATTAAACCCTATACTTACCTTACTTACATTAGGTCCTTCAGCACAGAGTTGTACTTTTGGGTGAGGACCCAGACACTTTGCTGTGCATGGCGGCCCCTAAAGACCAGTTCTGATAACATGTCTTTCTTCTTGGTTTGTGGCCGAACAGTCATCAATAATATACAGGGTAGCCTTACCCTTAAAACAATGGTAGAAAATCCTCAACCACAACACGTTCGCCAATGCCAGGTCTTTTACAGATACTGCCACACTGTGGTCTCGATTAATCATTGCCACAAAAGCCTTCTTCGTCTCATCCCACTGCTGGTAGCCACGCATGCCCTGGACATAGAGTTGGTTGGGGATGCCCGCCACGTTTGTTATCTTTGGGATGTAGAATGACTCTGGATGCCTAGCAAATGGGTCATTGGCTGGGTCTTCAAAGAGCAGTAGGATGCCCTTCATGCTGCACTCTAGTAGAATGGCATGTGGCTCTTGAGGAGTTCAAAGTCAAGCGGAATATAAAATCGGTTACTATAGGCATTGGCTATTGGCTTATCCTCATCATTGTCTCCTGCCCCCACTCGTATCTTAGTCACATTTTCGTCATCTGATGTGTCAATGCCCTAATACTGGGCGTTAGCTCTCTCGTGCAGTTTTCCATAGGTCACCACAATAGTGGTGCACATCGCTGTCATCGATGGACATGACCTCTTTGCCAGAAATCTTGATTGTCGTTTTCTTAACCACATTGCGACCCAAGTTTTGCTCAACGCTGCAGTTAGCATCGGTCGAGGTCAGGGTGATTTTAAAGGCCAGCCGGGCTGTCCCCAGTGAAGTTCAGGTCGTCTTTTGGGTTAAGTAGGGCCGAGAGTGGAAGCTTCTGACAATCCCAGCAAATTCCTTTCGCCTAGTAGTATATAGTGGTACACAGCTTGCTCGGGCTCTTGAAGTGATACCTGAACTATGCAAAACGGCAGCAAAAGCCCTCCAAGGTATAGACCAAGCTGCTGCTAAAGCCGCAGAGAAGTTCACAATGAACAACCCCGAATCCGTGACAGAGCAAGGTGGTGTAGATGAAACAAGCTTCACAGAGGGCGTTCATAACGCTATAGAAGACATGGGTACACAGACAGATTGTTTTCCACTCTGAGAGCTTACAGGGCTTGACAAGGCTATGCAGACCCAGAGGGGTGGGCCGGTCAACAACCTAGCTCGGTTATCTGAGATAGAAGGGGAGATAAACAAGTGGGAAGCCAAAATGGCAAGTTGGGAAGAAGAAGAGAGGGGGGGGGGGGTGGAGAGTCCGACATGGAGATTCCAAGTGAATAAGCTTGCAGAGCTGCAGGACCTGCGGCTTGTCCATGTTGAGGCTGCCTCTGTAAACCATGAGCGTCTGCGGACCCAAATAAACCGCATCAGGGAAACGATCAACAGATTTCTTAACGAGGACACAACACTACCTGAGCGTGTACGCACCCTTTTCCGGGAATAGGGGTTACAATAGCCTCCATCCTCACTGCGATTGAGATAGTAATCTCAACCCTGGTACTTGATCTGACAGGCTGGGGGACAAGTACCCCATACCGGCACCAACCCCGACACCAGCCGACAAGCTGAATTCAGCTTGAATTCCTTGGCAAATGTCCTAAAGGGCCTAGCCGGTAAGGCAACAATTGCCCTTCCAGGGATCATTGCTCAAGTCAGCTGCAAAGGTGGCTGGTTGGATGGCAAAACATGTATGGGCTGCAGCTGTGGCGGTGAGGGGAGTTATCCTCCTGATACTCTGTGACCTACCATGTAGCAAGCCTAAGCACAACTAGCCGATCGCGATTCCGCCTACAATTAGAGCAGTTTTTCCATCCTCGTGCACCTTTCCAACGGAGGTTCTATCAAGAACAACTTGTGGAGAGGGTCCGATGGCCGCTGGCTTGCCAAAGCTTCCTTTATGGGAAGGCACAGCCACGTTGACATAAGTGTTGATGCCGATCTCTTGTTGCTCACTCCCGATGGTAATCAGGTTGTTGTACCCAACTTCTTGACCTACCTGGAGGAGCATGCTGCTTGGCGCCATGTAGAGCCCAATGGCAAAGACAAAGTCCACCCTGGACCCTGCAAACTTCAAAACGTCTTGGTACTGCTTTATTGCAGCTGGTAGTTCAACAGCACTTTCAATGGCATCTTCAACGTTGGTTAAGAACTGCTTCACCGTTAACCATGATGCTGCTACAAGTCTGTGTCTATGCTGTCATTTATGCACTCAATGCCGTGCAGTGTGAAGCCCTCAGACGTGTCCAGGATGGAGATACTCCAGGCCTCACCTGCCTCAGAGCCTAGTTCTATGTGTACAATAGTGCCCATTTGCTCCTAAAAGAATTGTAGGTTGCTGGCGTGGACAAACAAAGGCCCTCCGTGTAGTGTCCTAACGGACGTCCCAGCCAGCAACCTTGACAAGCTCCCGTAACCGTACGCATCATGTGCATATAGCACCCCAAGGCGTTTGTTGATAGTTGTTGCCTTCTGGCGCCAGTCTGTGGTCCGTGGTTCACCAAACTCACTACAGAGTCTCTCATATACCCTGCGATCGTACGGATTGTTATTGGGGTTGGGGCATGATCCTTAGGTAGAGGCGCCTGTAGTTCTGCCAGTAGGCGCCGTACTGTGTAATAATCATGAAAGGTGTAGAGAGCTTGAACGAGGGGATGACACGCCGCAGCCGCAGGTTGCACACCACACTGTAAAGTTTATCTGGATTTATTCAGGTGATTACATGGGTGACCGGCCCATCAATTTTAGCATCTTCAACGCGCTTTATGTTCACCTCGATCAAGTCAGTACCACATGCAACATGCTAGATGGTGCACCCACTACACTCCTTTAAGTTTTGGGCTTAGAGGGTGACTCTTTCGGTGATATGATAACCACGAACATCGCTAATCCTGTCCTACAGGGTGTCACTAGCGAGTGCATGAGTTAAAGGTTCAGTTACGAGGTAATAAAGGAAGGCTATTGGATAACCATGACTTTCCTGTCAGCGATGTTCTTGAATTTACAAGATGTCAATAAAATCGAGTATCTATGGACCTAGAAAAAAACCCGGCGAGCACTCAATCCGACCTCTCTGAATATGCAACAAATACCTATGTATCTATTGGTGACTCACTACAAATGGATAAAGGTGGCGGTACTACGACTAGATACCTTGAAATGAGAGAGAATAAAAATCCTCCGATTGGAAGACCCAATATCCGCAAAGGATGCTGCTAATAAAACATAGACAGCAGCACAGGGACCTGAGGGAATATATAAACTCACAAACGAAACCTCTCAATACTATTTGGGCAGCAGCATGTGGTGCCCTTCACAGAGGATATGAGTGGTCGTTTGGTGATGGGGCCAGGGGTCAAACCTCATGAGACTCAAGCTGTGGATATACCATGTTATTAAGTGGTAAGATCATTCGTATGTGGTTGTCTTCTGGTGTGGGGGCTGATACTGATACTATAACTATTGTTCCTGTTATAAATGGAACAATCCAAGCGGTAGGGATAAGTAAGCCTGCTGACCAGCGGGCTGTTGTTATATCTTTAGACCAACCTTTATAGCTGGACCAAGGCAACGTTATTAACTTTTATACAACCACTTCAAACAGAACGGCAACTTGTTCTGTAGTATCACTCCTAATTGAACTGGACTTGTAGACTTATAAACTCAGTATGAAACAACAAACAACCATTCTGACGTCACTGTTATATCCTGAGCTGCCCCCCACCGATGAGAGTCGTTCCGACGCGGGGCACTCCTATTGGTTGAATGAGATCAGTCTTAAGAAGCAATACCTCGAGAAAGAGATTGAAAAATATTGTGCTATGTACAAGAAATATAAGCGTGCAGTTAACTCAGTGGATGCAGTAGACACTACTTGAGTTACTGTTGGTATGTGTCTTGGCGCATGTGGCGTAGGTGTATCGACAGCACTTGAAGATGGTAATATCTCGGATCATGAGTTTAAACTCGTCTTAGCTGAGGTCACAAAATATACCCAAATGAAGGAGGAAATTAAGGCTAGATTTGTCAAATCATACCAGACTGTTTTTACGTGCCCTCAGATTGTCAAAAAAAACGTGAGGTGACGCTCATTATACTGGGTATGGCTGCGACTCGACTGGTCGCGTACAGGCTTACTAAGTAGGCAGAGCATTTGGAGACTCATGCTGGTTAGCATATGGATCGTTGTAGCTATAGTTCTAAGCGCTATTGGAAAGGCGTTTCAGCAGTCAAGATGCTTGCAACAGCCGCAAGGGTTGCTGAGGAAGTTGCCAGGGGGTGGCTAACAAAACAAGCTATATGGCAAATCTACCTTCCAATGCCGAAGCACATTACCAGACCAAAGTTTGATATGTCCGGGACTAATGAGGTTCTCCAAGCCGATCTCTTGTTTCTTCCTCATCACCTCATGAAACGCCGGACTTACAAATATGCCCTCATAGAAGTGGACGTAGCCTCATGCTACAAAGCAGCTGAGCCGTTGACTTCAAATGATGCTAAAGATGATGCAGGTGCACTCAAAAGGATATACAAGCGAGGACCCTTCAGTTGTCCTTAACTATTTCAGGTCGACCCTGGACGGGAGTTCATTTGGAGAAGAGAATCAGCTGCTGGCAAAGCATGGGGTCTCGGTCAGGCGTGGCCGTGTTGATGTCCATCTAGACCAGGCTATAGTTGAACACTTTAACCGCACTCTTTGGACACCAGTATGCTGTGGAGTTAAAACTGTGAAAGCCTCTGGGAAATGATCGACTGAGGGGGTATCCAAGAGTGGTTGGAGAAGTGGACCAATAAAGGATTGACTCGGAGTTTGAGTCAGTTGCAACTCTGTGGATTGACATTGCCCATTACCAACCATTAAAAGGTGGCTCCTACCTGCCGCTACTGAGTGCGCTGGCAGCTAAGAAGGTATTCATAAACGTAAAAAAACACAGACAACTACTGACTTCTGTGGTCTATTGAATCGGCTCTGCACCCGGTCTCTAAGGACCCGCAGCGACTATCTAGATATAACATTCAGCAGCTGTTAACCCTGCTGGAGGGTAAAGGCGTAGAATATCCAACACCAGTGTTGCAGCTTGAGAAGGTAGAAAAGCATGCTAACCTAGCCTTGAACTTCTTTGGCTGGGATGGGGGTGGGGGTGGGGGCACTATCATACACCACATCAGTTAATAGCCTGGTGATATTCCACGTAGAAACCTTATGCTGATTGAGAAGGATGGTACGTTCCACTACACACGGATCAAAGATCTAAACCACTTGCTGTATGATCAGAGTAAACACAAAGAGCGCAAGTTCTTCTGTGAACGATGTCTACATGGTTATACCACTGACAAACTGCTCCAGGCGCACAAGCCTGAGTGCATGGGGATAGGGCAGGCTGCTGTGTGAGTGGACATGCTGGAGGAAGGGAAAACATATTATCCTTTCAGAACTGGCACAAGCAGCTGGCATCGCCATATGTTATCTATGCCGACTTTGAGGCGCTCATGGTGAAGCTTCCAGGCACTGCACCTGATCCTACCAAGAGCAACATGTACAAAACATGTGGTTACGGCTATGTAGTTGTCTGGTGTGATTGTCAGACTGAACCCTCAGTGGTGTACAGAGGAGGCGACACTGTGAAGAAATTCTTGCGAGCCCTGCAACAGGAAGTGCGCAAGATCAAAGCAGTTCTGTCAAAGCCTGCTCCCATGCGCATGACGCGTGGGGATAAAAGAGTGCACAAAGCGGCTGCCCTTGTCATGTGTGTGAAAAGGAACTGGGTGGCGACTCTGTCCGCGAGCACTACCATATAACTGGTAAGTTCAGGGGAACCAGCCCATAACGCCTGCAACTTGAAGCTGCGGCTGAGTCACAAGACAACAGCCGTGCCTGTGGTCATCACAAACATCGGGGCTATGACTACCACCTCTTGATGCAGGCCATCAGCAAGATGAAAGGCCATATCAACTGCATCCCAAACAATATAGAGAAGTATATATCCCATATCAATAGGACAGTTACGCTTCATTGACAGTGGTCAGTTCCTCCTGGCCTCGCTTGACAAGCTGGTCTCTGCAAACAACCCAGACACCTTTGCAATAATAGCTGCCGGCTGCTACTGCACAAGGGAGTGTATCCCTATGAGTTTATGGATGGCTGGGAAAAGTTTGATGCCCTGCTGCCGCCAATCCAGGTGTTCTACTGCAAGCTCTCTGAGCAAGGCATATCTGCTGCACACTATAAACATGCGCAGAAGGTCTGGGACATGTTTGGGTGTAGAAACATGAGCGACTACCATGACCTGTACCTGTGCATAGATGTGCTGCTCCTTGCGGATGTGTTTGAGATATTCCGCAGCCAACTACTACACCAGACCTGGCTTGTCATGGGATGCCATACCTAAGAGCGCGGCTGTGGAGCCAGAGTTACTCTCCGACTATGACAAACACCTGTTTATCGGGCCTGCGCAGTGGGATAAGCATGGTATCACGTCGCTATGCTAAAGCCAATAACCCGTATGTGGAGGGCTTTGAGAAGGATAAGCCAGCGAGCTACATCAAGTACCTGGACGTTAACAATCTGTATGGGTAGGCGATGAGCCAGCCCCTACCCACTGGGGCAATTGAGTGGGTGGATCAGCCGGCTGCCCTACAAATACAGGACAATCCCAACAATGCCAAAACCGGATATATACTCAAAGTTGATCTGGAATACCCTGCAGAGTTACATGCTGATCACAATGACTATCCACTAGCGCCATAACGAATGTCTGTTCAGAATGAATGGTTGTGAGACTACCAGAATAATCTCTTAGGTGCATTGGGGAGTACTGTAGAGGTTGAGAAGCCTGTCCCCAACCTGCGCAACAAGGAGAAGTATGTGGTCCACAGTAGAAATCTCAAGCTCTACCTATCACAAAAAGTGTTAAATCGTCCGGTCTATGTAGGGATGTGTATACTTGATCTCTCAAAGCACCTGAATACGACTTCTATTATAACACAATGAAGTCAAGATATGGTAGCAATGTTAGCCTGCTAATGACAGACACAGACTCGCTGCTTCTGGAGATCCGTACAGATGACGTGTATGCAGATATGAAAGAAGATATTGACCTCTTTGATACCAGCAACTATGATCCTTCTCATACATTGTTTAGAAACGTAAACAACAAGGTACTAGGAAAGATGAGTGTGCTTGTATGCCTATCAAGGAGAATGTTGGTCTGCGTCGGAAGATCCTGTTGTCTGATGAGGGTGAGATTAAAAGGGCTAAGGGAGTGAAGAAGGTTTTGAGAGAGAAACATATACGTCACACACAGTACATAGAGTCTCTGTTCTCAAAGAAGCCATGAAATGAACATGCTGCACAGTGATGGCCATAAGATATATGGGCTCCACATCAATAAGGTGTCACTCTCTTCATTTGATTCAAAGAGGTGCATAGCCGCGAACGGTGTAAACACCTTGGCCTATGGACACACTAGTTTACCAACAAACTAGCATGGCGAAGTCGTACCCGTATAGGGGTCAGGCCCGACTTAAGGTGAGCAAAAATCTTGTATAAGCTGTCAAAAAGGGAATAGTATAGACCAGAACCGCCACTCTCTATACTACTAATCTATTGTATCACTATCGTGTAACAGTGCATCAACTGCTATGATGAATTGAGGTCCAATTGCAAGACGCACCTCCTCCCTAGTCACTCATATGTAAAAATTCAACTTTAAAGGCGATTAAGTAAGAGAGGCGTTTTAAGACATTGGTTTAGGATACCATACTTGGATACATAAATGTTAATGTTTTGCCTGTTGAAATTTTCATTGGATATTAAACAATCCAACGGAGGTATATGCTCTATGTTGGGTCCGATCATCTTAATTTTTCTTTGTTTCAGCAATCCAGAATTTACCGATTCCACTTCAGACATAGAGGGGTCGTATGTGATATTGGGATTTCTGCCTTTTTTGCTTGTCTATGGAATGTTTGGGGTGTTGACCGGATCTCTAATGGGTGGAAGAATAATAGTCGCTCTGCCTCGATTTGAAACGCATCTTTTCCTCAGCTCAATTGAGAAATACATGGTAACATATCATATATCAGCTCATTAGCTAAACGAGGATGATGTTGCCGAAACACATAGCTATGGATCACACTATGAAATATGTTTTGGGCGATTTCTTGTCATTCTGATGATATTTGGATATCATCGTGTGGCTAAAGTGACTTATTCCCATTCTTGATGCTGGAGACACAAAATCGTATTTATTGACATCGGCGTCTTGAAAATAACCTTCGAACAAATGAGCAAATCCGGGTGCTGATAATGGTGTCTACCAAGTGTCATATAAAGTTCATGTCCAGTCCAGCATAAGCAATCGGGACTACACACACACGAAAAATATAAATGGATTAGTGAAGTGGACTATTGAGAATCATGGCAGAATTATTATGATTTTTAATGAAATGCACTCATTAATAAAAACTACCATTGTGGTGCCTCAAGCAGGTGACACATTTGGCTTTTGTCCCACCGATTGGGGTATTCATGCCCAAGAATCCTATGGTGAAGAACTATGACCTGTCCAGCATAAAACGAGTTCATTCTGGTGCAGCTCAACTCGTCCCAGATGTGGAGGACTAATTCAAAACTAAAGTCAACATCAAAGAAATGAGACAATGTACATATTATCATTTTCAAATATATACGTTTTTCCAGATTTGACACGAAGCAAAATCGAATTTTAGAATAATTGATTTGATATTTAGAATTGAGAACATGCAAAATACGCTGTCTTACAGTATTGATTACAGTCGAGCGGGGAGTTATCTTTGTTTGAACTTCAACTGATTAGCAGTGATACACAAGGTAGTATTGGGCCAACCGTATTTACCAATTTCCCTGTGACTACTGTGAGTGAGTGTGTTTCATGTGATCACTGCTGCTTTGAACTAGGATAGAGGACGTGAACTGTATGATAAGGGTTTTCCAATACTCTCCGTGGAGACTTTTACGGATACGTGCAAATATGCGTTGGACCAAATCAAAATGCAACCTACCTGCGGGTCCGTGCGTGTGGGGTGGGCTCTTGGACGCTATCAAGTACTATGTAAACTCAAAGGCTGTTCTAAACGAATTTTTGGCACATTTTCAAATCCTCATGTGATTTACTTCATTGGAAACAGTCTTCGCGATATTTAGTGACTTTTTGAGCAATAAACATTTATTTTCAAACAAATATCGGATTAACTTAAGAGTGGTCCAAATTTGAACAAAAATTGTGTCTGCGGCTTCACTGAACAATCACAGTAGGATATGTCAAATGCAGGAGCTAATGTAGAAAAACAAACATGAAAATAACAAACAAGGGGTCAATCAGGGATTGATGAACTTGGCGAACTATGATAACATTACTTTGATCATCATGATCATCATGATCATCATCATCGTTGGTGTGGCTAAAGCATTGTAATCGTCATGGACGACGCCATTAATGAGCTGGTCTCCCAGTGGTATAGTCAAATGTTGGGTTGTAAAGGTCCACTGGTTCAAATGTAACATATCTAGTATTTTTTGCGGTCGCAAGCTAGATTCATGTCGCAGGATAAGCAAACCCTTGGGACAAAGGGCGTGCTGCAGTCGGTGGTTATAACTAACAACCCAAGCACTATTTACTAGAACCAAAAACTACTGGTCTACTTCCCTGACAGACGATGTCATTAACCCGGGGATGGCCAGACTGGCCTTTACAATCACGCAGCTTTGTAGAAAACCTGGGGGCCGCCGTGGTTAAGAAAACAACAATCAAGATTTTTGACAACGAGTTCATGTCCACTGATGTACAACTGTAACGCCGACCACACAGTAGAGAGTTTACTCCCAGTACCAGGACATTGATACATCAGATGACGGAAGATACGAGTGAGGCAGGGGACAAGGATGAAGCCTATGTCAGCGGGTTCTATATCCCGCTAGACTTTGAACTCCTCAAGAGCCACATGCCCCTCTACCAGAGCGTGCTTGTCTACAGACTGGAATATGGCTCACATTCAACGACTACAGTCGTGTGATTCATGCCACGGGTTCCACCAATGCCAGCTACACAATTGATGGCATATCCCTGGAGTATGATATGGTCACCCAACCAGAGCTGGCCCTCATGATGCGCACGCACTACACAGGTCGGCTCACGATTCTGTATGACTGTGTGCTCTGCCACAGGAAGCATACACACAATTAGAGTTACACACTGTGGAACATCAACCTGAACGGACCGGCTCGCTGCATGAAAGGCACCCTGCTGCTTTTTGAAGACCCAGCCAATGCCTTATTTGCCAGGAAGATTAGGGTGTCCTCAACCAACTGAATGCCCAAAGCATGCGCGCCTACCAGGAGTGGGATGAGGCGAAGCCTTTTCAGCTACTAGTAAACTAGGAGAGATCCTGACAAGCAAGTACACCCTTTGGGTCGATCTGAGGACGAGTGACGACGACTAGCTCCATGGCAATGGCCAGCGTATGGAGAACGCGTCTGAGGGTGTCAATATCCAGATCAAAAAGCAAGCGGACAAAGTGGCCATCGCATTGAACGTCTATATGTTTGTGATTATGGACGCACAACTGAACATCAAACGATGGCAGGTTCGTCAACGCAATCTACTAAGATTGCACTTTCAGATGACCCTATATCAGCCATTGCTTGTGGCCAGACAGGGTGTCGAAAATCCGTATTCATGCTCGACCTACTTGAGGGCGCTTTCCTCGGCATCTTCCAGCAGATTATAATCCTCTGCCCCACAATCCGTTTCAACCAGACCTACCAGACACGGCCATGGCCGTGGGCCGACCCCGAGATGTATGTTGTTGACCCTGGCGAGCAACCCACTGACTACTTGAGGGGGTTATACCAGTGGTTTCAGGGTGAGCCCATCCTGGACATTATTGATGACTGCTCGGCCACAAAAGCACTGACTAAGTTAACAGATGAGTCCTCACCCAAGAGTACAATCTTGTGCTTAAGGACATAAAGTGAGTAGACCTGCTGGGTCGTGCTCTTACACACAAAGGAAGACGCCCTGCATGCAAATGATGTGATACTGCGAAGAGAGGAGCTTGCCGCTGTACGTCAGCTACTAACAGAGACTTAACACGCAAAACTGCTGATGAAGACATGGATCTCACCATTGATCAACTCTTTGCCGAACCAGATACAGCTGCTGTCCCAGCTGACAAACCAAGAGTACCAGCAGCCTCTGTTGACGCTGTGGCCAAAGCTAGTTACAGACCTCGAGGCTGACCCATTTGTTCGGTGGTAGAAAGGTCTTCTGTTATAATACTATTCTGGCTCATACGTTCTTAAAAAGCCTCCCCACCTAATTTATCAGCACAAGAGCCCGGGTTACATCACACCACTCTTTGGGAGGGGTGTAACCCTGATTGTACCAATCCTCACAACAAGCGAGTTCACCCTCCTAGTGGACTCGTCGTGTCACGTGGGGATTGTTTTAGCCTGGCCTATCGCGGGACCCTTTATAAGGAGTGCAGATGGGTTAGTCATGGAGATTCATCTAGTCAGAGAAACGATTCGGACCGCGAGATTCCAGGGAGCTTCATTGTTGAAATCTAAATAAACAAAATAAGCAACTCTACTCCAGGACTCGCGTTGACTTTCCTCTGGCTAGTCCCCACTCCAGCAACTGCAGGCAGTGAGTAATAGTACTATAACGAAGAGCGTGCATAAGCAAGAAAAGTAATGAAAATCTAGCTTTACATTTGGTGTGAGAGTCCGGGGAGTTGGCAACTTCCACTGTTGTCAACGCACACATTTTCCCGACGCTTACACGCTCTTACGTTAGCGAAGAAAGCTGGCAATTGCTTCACGCCCGAGAGAAGAGACACGAGGCCGCAAGCTACGACGCGATCATGATCCAGGGCAACGGCAGCGTACATCGGCCTCTTCCACTCGACCTAACTAAGGCGTACTAGCGACCTGGCGCTATCAAGACATCGGAGATGACGACCACATACCCCCCTTTCAACTTCTTCCATGGTAAGTACCTCACTCATATATTACATTGAAATAAGTTGACTGTAAAATTATTATTGCTCATTCGAACCTTCCCTCGCGCATAAGTACCTTCTGAACACAAAAAAACTCCCCTCCCGCTATCGCCTTAATTTTAACCTCCCGCATCCGACAAACCTTATCATACAAGGATGGGAAAACGAGAAATTTGATAAATATTCGAGGTTAAATATCCTCCATATTCAAATTAAGTATTAAATATTATTTTTGTTGGCGAACAATATGAGTGGGTCTTCGAGGACGCAAGGATGTGGCGCGGAAGATGAGCATTAACGATTTTGAAACCAATAACGAATTATGTCTACCTAGCCTTATTGATTCATTTTTCATAGTATTCTTCGTACATATTTCCCTTTTCAGAAATTTTTCCAACCAATGTCATATTATTTTTAGCCTTCTTCTCAGAACAGGACGCCGATATTCATTTTATATGCATAACCATTTTTACATGCAATTTATTTCACACAATCTTCACACACACATTTTTTTCACTATTCCAACCATACAACATTTTACCAACGATACCATCTCAACCACGTGTCAAACGCATTCAAACGCATGAACCTGACGGTTAGACAAATTCGAATTTATCAAAGCGATCAACACAAATCAACCTTAGTGTCAAAGATAACAAAGCCGTGAAATTCAAATGTTTATCAGTCCAATTTAAGGTTTTAACAGTCGGCCCGTATACCCAGGGTTGTTTAACTACTTTTGCAAACATGTTGCACTCAGACATTCACACAGATAAAAGACCCTCATTTGTGCGCCGCCGATTATCAAGGATTAAAGACTCCATTGTAATTGCAACAAACACGACTGTCTCAGAGGGCCCAAGCTGCCACCCTCTAATTGCACTTCAATTTAAGTCTCAAAAGGCAGTCTTCAAAGTGACATACACATTTGACGCTTAATCTCACACATCCTTTGCCGCCACACGAAATCCAGTAAACTGTGAGTCCAGGTTAAATTATAAGAAGACTTTTAAAACTTGTCTTCTTCCACGCAGCGCCAACTTGACACAATGATATCATCAATTATATTCACAATTATTTTGCCTCTATGTCTGCAGATAATAAGACAAAATCTTACAATAAGTGAAGTCAAATGCGCTATTATCGCACCGTCTGGCATATCATGCGGACACGCGTAAAATTAGCGACCTTTTATGTTACACATTACCCATAACGCTAATCTTATTACATACAAGTATATGCGGGGTATAATCTCATGAAGGAATCTGCAGCTTAGAGAAGGCGTGCGTATTCATCCAAATAATTTATGGAGAAGTATCATTAACATTTAATTCTCAATACAAATATATATGAGTCGTTTATATTGATCTTCTCCCGCACATACAACACATACAATTAAAGTGTCACACCGTTGTGTATCCGGACTTACATGTTAGATAGTGGTCAAGTGCAACATATATATTCTTTCAGGCATAATTATTCTAAACAGGCTCTCAGCAGCATAGCTTTCTTAAATACTATTTTGGGCAATAACCGTCACTCATTAACACTTTATGCAAAGCAATATACAATCATTCAAACACACCTCACACTTTTCTTTGCATAATTTACCAACATTCATTTTGATGTTATAATATTACTCAAAAGTTACATACTCACTCACACTTACACGCACACATTGAACATTCATAATCAAGACACACTGATCGCTGCCGTAAGTTCATTTGTTCCCAGGTATATTTACGCCATACAAGAGGGAGATAGCGCCTTCATCCGACACGCCAACACCTTGTAGCCAAAGCTTACGTCTCCCTGACCAAGGATACAGTGGAGACACAACGGCTCAACCAGGCGTTGGATAACGCACACCCCTCATTTCAAGCGACACCTGGCGAACCCAATACGGCAGCCCTCCAGTTATTTCATCTTCAAGAAGCATCCAAAGAAATCCACAAATTTCAATAATTTCCATGGCATTAGTCCATTGTTCATGTATATTTAATTTTCATGACATTAGTTTATCTTCCAAAATTAATAGTTAACTTAGATACAATAAGTTATTTCACTATTTTCACCATTTTAAGTATAGGCTCATCGCTTTTTCCCATTGGGTTTTAGTGCCGAGTAATACTGTGAAAATGTAATTAATGTCATAACGGCTAGATTATTCCATATTTTAATTCTTTCCATTCTATTGTAATATATTTATTTTAATACCATTTAGGCTAGCAAAATTAGAACATTTGAAAAATTACTGTAAACTTAATTAACTACCTATTTTGTTATGGACATGTGCCAATGTCAAACAGTATTGGCGCATGTCCAAGCTACCCTGGGATCATTCAAAATTCAAAATCTAATAATATTGGGCTCGTGTCGTGCTGTCCCTTTACTTTATAACTCTTATTCCAAATTCCATTTCATCAACCTTCAATTAGTTTAACAAAGTCAATTTTCAAAATTCAAGGGTAAATTCTAAATTTATTGAACAGTGGAAGTTCAACTTTATTATGGTTGGGGAGGATGTTATAATACTATTCTGGCTCATACGTTCTTAAAAAGCCTCCCCACCTAATTTATCAGCAGAGAGCCCGGGTTACATCACACCACTCTTTGGGAGGGGTGTAACCCTGATCGTACCAATCCTCACAACAAGCGAGTTCACCCTCCAAGTGGACTCGTCGTGTCACGTGGGGATTGTTTTAGCCTGGCCTATCGCGGGACCCTTTATAAGGAGTCCAGATGGGTTAGTCATGGAGATTCATCTAGTCAGAGAAACGATTCGGACCGCGAGATTCCAGGGAGCTTCATTGTTGAAATCTAAATAAACAAAATAAGCAACTCTACTCCAGGACTCGCGTTGACATTCCTCTGGCTAGTCCCCACTCCAGCAACTACAGGCAGTGAGTAATAGTACTATAACGAAGAGCGTGCATAAGCAAGAAAAGTAATGAAAATCTAGCTTTACACTTCTCCGCCTCATCCCACTGCTACATGGGAGCGAGCTGCCACTGAAACAGCAGTGGTAGAAAGGTTTTCTCTGCCTCCCCCCACTGCTACATGGGAGCGAGCTGCCACTGAAACAGCGGTGGTAGAAAGGTCTTCTTCACCTCACCCCACTGCTACATGGGAGCGAGCTGCCACTGAAACAGCGGTGGTAGAAAGGTCTTCTCCGCCTCATCCCACTGCTAAATGGGAGCGAGCTGTCACTGAAACAGCGGTGGTAGAAAGGTCTTCTCCGCTTCATCCCACTGCTACATGGGAGCGAGCTGCCACTGAAACAGCGGTGGTAAAAAGGTCTTCTCCGCCTCATCCCACTGCTAAATGGGCTCACCTGGTTGCCGATGGGGTTGGGTTGTTTGGATTAGCATGGTTGTGCAGCAAACACATAGATATTCATGCACCTGTTGTACAACAAAGCCAGGTCGGTAAAGTACAATAAAGCATATCTTTTATATGGAATACGTTCTGCGGCACTATGACAACCCAAGTACTGATAGAAAAATGCTCGTCAAGGCGCTGCAACACAGTGCAGTTGTTTCTTCTTTATCTGTAGGTTACGCCAAGCTAGGTAAGATGGCTCCGGGAGGGGTCCGCTGGGCATAACTGTTGCCGACGTAGCCCTAGGCATGAATACAACGGACATGCTAATTGAACAAGGGATTATGCCAGGTGATAAACTGAAGTAAGTTGAGTTTGCACAATGGCCTCCATAGCGATGCTTGTTTGGGGTACCCTTGTCAACGCTCTTGCATTCTCTGGGAGCAACATTTTATTCTCTAGGCTATGAGGTAGTGATAATACAGAGCGTGAACACCATGCTAGAGCTATAGAGTAACTCCAATCAGCCAAGGCTGCATTGTCACAAAAAACAATAAAACGACTAGACTGGATTTATGAATAACTTCGCTGGCAGGGCCACGGCGTGCAAACTTTCCAATTCGTCAGTATTCCCTGGTCACAAGGCAAAACCCTGAACCCGCTAGACCCAGAGGCCCGATTTTCTGATTTATACGTGCCTTCCGATGAACAAAAAGAGCGCGAAATTGCTTTGGGATGGCTGCAACTGGCCTGGTCGCCTATATCAATGGATCGCACGACTCGTCGCTTACAAACAATGTACTATAGCCCCAAGGGCTATTGGAAGTGCATTACAACCATCAAGAACCTTGCAGCAGCCGCGAGTGTTTTGGAGGAAGTTGCCAGGGGTTGACTTAAAAAGCAACCCCAGACACATTCCTCGGCTAAAAAATGATGTGTCTGGTCCTAATGAGGTTCACCTCCTGTTTCTTCCTCATGCCAGTGTAAAACGCCAGACTTACAAGCACGGCCGTTGCAGCCACGGGTTCAGAAGTTATACCATGGCGCATTGCCTCGGTGCACACATGTCTGCCTGTCTTCAGTCGGGTTACCAGGGTTTCATAGTCCTTTTGTCTCTTAAAAACTTTGACGCTGTAATCCTATTGGACCTTAGTTTGTGCCACAATTTGCTGTCACCCTGTCCCCTAGTGAGTTCCTCAAATGAATGTATATCAGATATATCAAGAACGACATCCTCCATAGCTAGCCACTGTTCATATGTTAAAGCACAAGCAAAATTATCATTCATGACATAAGGGAGTGTAGGGAATGGGACGCCATCATTGATGTTGATGAGGACAACTTGTGGTGGTACCTTAATACACACCCTTTGGGCACAGGGCCAATCATGGTCTCAACCATTTCTTGTTTTTGAGTTAATTCATAGAGATAGCATGAATCTGCAGAAGCTTTTGAAACATTTCACCTCTTAATTTTATCCATGCACTACCAACCACACAGTGTGGATTTTATTATCACTATCAGGGTGATGCAGTGGATATGTTCTTGACTCTGCAAGAAATGGAAAAGCATGCCAGATTAGTTTCTTAATGATTGTATAATCAGGAAATATTAGTGAGGAGTTTATAAGTGTGAATCATCATGCCTTCATGCATACCATTTGTTGCCAAAAACAATTCTACAGCAGCATCTTTTCTCCTTATCTTCAGTTTTGATCAAAACAAAATGTTTAAAAATTTTGACCACTACCATGTAGTCAAGTTTTTTCTCATGCTATGAGACGGTAACCTCATGCTTTTATGGGTCACAATAACCATGCAAGCAAGACATGTATTCAGGTCGAGATCCAATACCTCTATTATGTGGGCATCTTCATTTTTTCTTCTGGGATCTGTGGCATCTTCCCTTTATGACACAGGAGCTACTGACAAGCTTTTCCACTGGAGAAATAAACATGATCAAATAAGCATATATCCTGTGTTATTCATCCTGAACAGCTTCAAGTGATAAACTACTTAAAGGTCAACTACAAAGATTTTTTTTATTCCATTTTTCAAAAGTTCTATGTTTTAAAAGGGTATCGTAACCAAAATAAGGTGACTGCGCGCTTTTTTTCTTTTAGAAAAATGATTTTTAAATGTACATTTTCCACGTCGAATCTGACAAGATACCGCTCGGTAAAATTCGTGAATTTCCGGACAGTGACGTCATTCAGGTTGTTCGCGAATATTCCTCGCCATCTTCAGCCTTCACGGTTGGTTGACAGCGTGTGACTTACTCGTCTTTCTTCACGGTCTGGTGCGTTTCTTGTTGTGGATTATGCCTTATTGTTGTGCGTTTGGTTGTCGGAACAATGAGAAGTCAGGCGTGAGTTTTTTTTTTCTGTTTCCAAAAGACAGCAAAATGCGCCGCATATGGGTGTCGAAAGTCAAACGTAAACACTGGAGTCCTACACTCACGACGGTTCTATGTTCTGATCATTTCGAGAATGGTGCTTATGATACTGACCCAGAGCTGCTCAAAAGTCTAGGATTTCGTAAAAAACCTAGGCTCCGAAAAGAGGCCATACCAACTCTCTTTAGCCACGTTGGAGTTGATGACAGTCAAAGTAAGCGACGGAGTGCCTCGGAGAAAAGGCAGCGACAACAGGTGAGATCTGTTGGCTTGAACCTTTAGGCTAGTCCTGCTATGCTATGACGTATACTCATTTAGATGTTAATGAATTTATCACCAAGTTGCCAGTATATCAATCTAGCTGTTTCTTGTCATGCAGGTAGTAAATGAAATGGTATTGGCAGCTGAGCAGAAACATAAATCAAGTGACAGTGGTGAACCACAGACTGAGGTTTCACACCCAAGCACTGCCGACCTAGGCGAAGAAACTTCGCTTCTGACAGCATCCGCGTTGTGTGCTACACCAGGGGCGAGTGCCTTGCCGTCTGCAGAACATGAAGCTTGCTCTCACTTGTCATTTGGGGTGCAGGCAAATGTTTCCGTGAGTGTCACAAGGCAACTGCATTATTATATTTGATGAAATGCATTGGCAGGGATAACTTCTGTTGAATGTATCCATGTGTCTTTTCAGAGTCAATTTGTAAACATTTACATCCTGTAAGGGTATGATGAATGAAATTGTAGCATACTTATTGTATTGATACCACAGATGGCTGACAAGTCCCTGCAGACACAGAGTTCCTTCTTTCCTGGAATAAAGAAATATTCCAGAGGTACCCAAGTTAGCCCATCTCAGCACTGCATCGGGACACAGTGCAATTTGCTGATCCAAAGTGTCACCAGGGGCACCCAATATGAGCCCCAGGAGGAATTTGTTCAACTAGTGGACAGCGATGATGAGATGGAAACTGACCCCGACTATGACTTCATTGATGTCAGTGATGATGCCGAGATGGACACTGATGATGACATGGAGTTTGAAGAAGTGTAAGGAAAATATTGTTTTGTTTATAGTGTAACCACAGGGTTTTATTTGATGGAAGAAAAATTTAGCTCACAGAATGCTTATATTGTGAATTCATTCTCATTGTTCACAGTGGTGTTGATCTGGAGGATGGCCCTAGTCAGAATCAAAGAAAATTTATTGTGTTTGAGAGCTGCTTGAGAACCCTGCTGCTCTCATGCTTCCTGTGCTTGGGCCCCTGCAGAGTCATCATCAAGCAGATACGGGGGAGTTTTGCTTGTTTTTTGAACAAATCTGCGTGAATGGACACCGTAAGATGTGGGATAGCCAACCTTTTACAGGAGCTATGCCTGCAGGGAATTTGTTAATGGCTTCAGGATTTTTTGTTAGCGGCAGTAGTGCTGTTAGAACACTGAACATGTTCAGGCATGTTAATATCCCAACCATATCTATGTCAACATTCTATCTCATTCAGAGAAGCTATCTTGTTCCAGCTGTAAGACGACTCTGGCGGACCCAAAAGACATCACTGACAACTGCTCGCCAAGGTACACCACTTTCTGTAGGAGGGAATGCAAGATGTTGTTCTCCAGGCCACACTGCTAAGTATGGCAGTTACACCCTGATGGACCTAAAGACTTCAAAGGTTCTAGACATGCAACTTGTTCAGGTATAAAACTTACAATTTATGACCAGTATATGATTCTTTAATGTCTATTGTACCATCAATTGCCTGTTAATTTCTTTCAGAGTAACCAAGTTAAAAATTCTAATGCTATGGAGTTAGCTGGTCTGAAGCTTGGTATTGAAATCCCTGTCTGAGAATGGATTGACCGTTGAATCCATCACTACTGACAGACATTTGGGGGTGAAAAAGTACATAAGGGAAGAGCAACCTACAGTCCAACACTGGTTTGATGTGTGGCATGTTGCCAAAGGTTAGTTTCTTTGTGTGACTTAAGCCGACTCAAAACACTCTGTGTAACATTTTAAAGAATATTTAACATGTTGGCATACCAAATTTATATGATAGCATTAAAGACAAACACACACTTATTTGTAAATGAAGGGATCAAGAAGAAAATACTGGCCAAAGGGAAAAGAAAAGACTGCAACATCCTGGGTGAGTGGGCCAGAAGCATTTCCAATTATGTTTACTGGTGTGCTGCCTCAAGCGATGGAGATGCAGGTCTGGTCAGAGCCAAGTGGCTCTCTGTCACTAGGCATGTCGTCAATGAGCACGTGGGGCATGGGGATCTGTACCCGGAATGTGAGCATGCACTACTAGAGGACAGGAAGTGGATACTGAAGGGTCAGTGTTAGTTTTTAATCATATAAGTTTACATAGAAATATTTACTTCAGTTGTAGTGTAATTAAATGAGTCATAAAGGTAAAATCCATGTCCTTGTGGTACTACTTTACCAAAGAAATGTAATCTGTATTGATATATGTGTTAACCATAAATAGGATCAAAGCCACACAAAGAGTTGGAGTTGATAGTCTCCAGCAAGCATCTCCTAAATGACATTGGCAGGCTTTCCCCATCAGAGCAGACATCAAGCCTAGAATCGTATCACAAAGTGGTCACATTCTTCGCACCAAAGAGTGTCCACTATCCCTATGCCACCATGGAGGCCAGGTAATACCAATGAAATAAGTTTGAAATTCGGTTGTGTATATTTGTTGTATGGAAGTTTAGCACATTTGTGTACTGGCAGCTGTAATGTTCTTTGTATAATTATGTGCTCAAGTTTCAATTCTTACTTAGCAATATATTATCAACCTGCTATATATATCCAGATTGCTCCTAGCAGTAATTCACTTCAATGAAAACTCGAACAGAGCTCAAGCCATCACTGAAGGAGGTCAGTCACAATGGAGAGTGTCTTATCCCAAAGCCAGACAGGGAGACCAAGTTGTCAAGCCGGTCAAAGTACCAATTACTTTTGGTGTGTAGGTGCATTAATCTAAAATGAAACACATGTTATTTTGACATTTATTACCGGAACCTAAATAAGTTTCATATGCACAAACATTGTAACCCTATTCAAATGGGCATATTTTATAACTAACTTGTTTTATGACTATCATAAAATATGAATACCATTGATTTCCTTCAGACTATGTACATCAGTTCATTGCTGAGGTGCTTGATCTCAGGCAAAAATACCCAAGCTACAGACTTGCTGATGTCCTTGCAGAGGAAAGGAATCTTCCACCTCCTATTGCCTCCCAGTACGAGAAACCTGCAAAGGATCTTCTCGTAGGTGCTCACAGGTGTAGATTTAACCTGACCAAGTAATCTTCCACTCCTGCCAGCACTTTTCTGTTTCTTTTGCCCAGTCTGTGCCATATCCATAATGTAAACTGGCGGTAGGCTAGATACCTGAATTATCAGAAGCAATATGTCAATAAGTTGTCTATGGTTTTGAAATAAGTTGCATAGTTAAAAAAACAATTGTCATTTGTCAACCATTCCCTCACTTTGTAATTGTAAGCTCTGCCTCTGGATTTCATGTTAATGGTTTTATTTATTCTTGGCTATGTGAAATATATTGTAGTTTATCAATATGAACACTGAATGTTTTACACAGCGGGATTGATGTTCCCTTTGTAATAAATATGATTGTTCAACCTCAAACCGTCCTTTTTGGTAGCAATAATGGCTAACTTACTCATTGTAGAGACCTCATCTCCAACAGGTCCATCCATTTGAATAGATTCAAATTTGGAAGCTTCCAGCACATTTTATTCAGGCAGTTTGCCAGGAATCTTGGCTGCTTGGTGATGCATGTCCATTCCTCTGTTATAGCCATCACTCTCTCCAAACCTCTGATGCACACTCTGGCTTCGTCCATTGGGATGCAGTGCTGACTGAATATAACAGGAAAATACTTTATATACTGCATGTAATCATCTGTCAAAAATGTTTAATGTGCTGAGGGTACAATGGCAAAGCTACATTCACTAGCCAAGTTCTATCTGTTGTAATAGTTACATCTGTCAACATACCATCCTCAACTTACAGAATGTGTAAATCTATTGGGTAATTGATACTAACGATTATTTTTTACCAGTTAACGTAGTTCAATAAAGCTGGGGAAGGGTATTCTTAAACTCACCATTCGTCGAAATCTTTTGTGGATTCTTCATCCGAAGCGAGTTAGAGCTCCCGGTGTCATTTCGAAGTGTGACTTGGATTTTTCAACTCCCGTCCGTATTGTCTCAAATAAATAGTCTCAAATGCCCCAATTTTAAATAGTCATGGACATAATTTGCCCCAATTTTATGCTGTATGGGGCAGCTCGTAATTTTCATCAGAAGACGACATGGTTATTAATGAAATCAGGCCTCTATCAACGCCCCTAGCGGCCAACGGCAAGCGCCCGAGTGGAACCTTATCGGTGGATTTTTAGTAGTTATGCATAGGCAATGAATTATGAGTACCCGCCGAAACCATGCAGTTGACCTTTAAACACACCTCCAAACCACTCTATCAACGCCCCCGGCAAGCGCCCATATCGCCGACCATGCAGGTATATGTTATGATAAAATTACCTGTTATGCCGTGGACGTATTCCTCATCAAAATATTTCATGGCTTTTGCGATGTTTTTTTTCGCGGAAGCATCCAAAGTCTTTGATAAATAGGTTTCGACAAACCCGAACGATAAGAGGGGAACGAGGGACAAATCACGCTTACTCGCCATCTTCGCCGTGTTGTTTACATGTGCGGCGACTTGAGGGCTGATGGGAGCCCTCGCAAGCCTCGTTCTCAATATCGCTGCATTATTCGGCAATATCAAGAACCCCCAATTGCTGACATCGTATCAACAGCACTTGAAGATGGCAAATATCTCGTATCATGAGTTTAAACTTAGCTGAGGTCATAAAATATACCCATATGAAGAGGAAAATTAAGGCTAGATGTGTCAAAGCATACCAGACTGATTCAATCGATGAAAAAACGCACTGATCCAACGTGGGAAAGATGAAGCATTAGCAGGCATCAGAAAAACTTTGGGTGCACCTGCTTCTACACCGACCAGCGGACTGTGAATAAAATCGACCCACCTGAATACATAGAGCAATTTCATTGCGCAGACTTTTACGCGCTGTATATACCTGGCCTATTAAATAAACTAGGGTTAGAAATGAACACTGAAGGGCGTATTGCAGAGCTTGAAGGTTGTGTAAAAGATATAAAGGAAGAAGTATATTATGTACTAAGATTGGGGGTAAATAGTACAAGTCCGTTTTTTGAGTAACAAGTCTCTTTATTTTCGTAATCTCTCTTTCTCTCTCCTCGTGCCCCGACTGCCTCGCACCACAACCATACCACGATACTTCTCTCCTCCTCCAGCCAATCACATATTGATACATATACATTAAATCACATCCATCCAATCAGAGGATGCGAGGAGTAGGGTCCATCTCGGCTGATTGTGGCAAACCCGCCTCAGCATTTTTACAATGGGTAATCACATCTGACCGGATGTTATAAACATCAAATGCATACAGGCGACTGCACATGACCGGATAGGACAATTACAATTAAGAATACATCAAAGGTACAACGATGGTCAAGAATGACGGGATGTGACATAGAACACAGAAACATGAAGTACAACGATGGCTTATATGCCCGGATACGATAGACAATAAAACAGACACCAACAAAGACGCCCAGCCAAGATGAAACACTACATATTCAATCCAGGAATCTGACATCCCGCCACAAAAACAAAACAAAATTACCCTTTTTTTCCAATCGTACAACCATGATAGTGATACAAGAGTTGATGTTCCAATGTAGTTATGACATAAATATAAAATAAAATTGTGTACCTTTACATATCATGTTAGTAAACAAACAAACAATCAAAATTCTCATTCCATAAACGATCTGCCTACATTCCATTAACAGCGAGCCATAATACAACAAAACACCGTGTGAACATCACATACGAGCACACTGTCATTTCGAGTCATTGTACAATTGTAAATGATAATGTGATACATAATTAATCTTGACAGAGAATGGAAAAGAATACACAACAAACAAGTTATCAAATTAAGTTACCATTGTCATAATAACCATATGATTCGTACAATTGGTAATCTTGGTGGTCTTTCCTGAACGCGCAAACACAGCGGCTGATACTTGTGGGGACTGGAGTGTGAAGCAGTCGCTATTCGCGGTCTACTATCCCGCTTAATCGGTTACTACGCATCCCAATACCCTTGAAATCAAATATAATAGCTCACGAAATATTGATGACAGGGGGCGGTTTCTCAACGATGCCTTTCCTGGCTTTAGCATCAAGCTGTGACGGGCGTATCCAAAATGATTTTTGGGACGGTTCTCCAACTAACTGTACGAGATATTGTATGTCTCGCCCTTTCCCCTTTTGGCCAAAAATACGCTTAATTTTATGGTAGCCTCACGAGTCACTGGAGGGAGAACTCGACAACACAGCATCTAGACCAATAGGTATCCCGTACCTAGAAGGACTCTGCTTTAGACGGTTAGAGCGTCGAACTGTAGTTGTTGGTGGAGGTGTGGGGGAAACGTTAGAACACAGACGGTCATCAACTGAGGGCGGGTGGTCCTCTAGGGCAGTATCATACTCCGTGTCAGCGCAATCTAATGGCTCAGGGGTGACATTAATGATAATGCGATCTGCAAAATACCGAGATTGAACAATTACAATTAAGAATACATCAAAGGTACAACGATGGTCAAGAATGACGGGATGTGACATAGAACACAGAAACATGAAGTACAACGATGGCTTATATGCCCGGATACGATAGACAATAAAACAGACACCAACAAAGACGCCCAGCCAAGATAAAACACTACATATTCAACCCAGGAATATGACAAGTAGATTATCTGAGAGAAGAGAAAATAGATTTTGAGATTGAGCTGAGAGATGTTTTCAGTGATTTTGAGACTAAAAACGTTGACCTTGTGCAACGAGTGAAGCACGTAGAGGAGCATGTCAGTGGTGAGATGCAGGCCGGAAGCTACACATCAACAACTCTGCCCGTTTACCTCAAAGTGGTAGATTGCCACGAACGGCGTAGACACCTTAGCCTATGGTCACGTTAATTTACCAGTGCAGAGTCGAGGCCGTTGGGGGTTCGACCCGACGCACCTTTCAGCCCTGTATTTGCTAATGAGCCGCGTAGCCCTGTTGGGGGTCAGCTTCGAAAACAACAAAAGTGATATGGAGCAAAAATCGAAAATCCCGTACAAGCAGAACTAACCCCCGTTGGTTGAATTAAGTAAGAACCGCTATTTTCTATACTACTAGAAGCCAGGGCTAAAGAAATCCGTACAGGTGTCAAGCCGCCGCCAAGACCAAGAAAGGCTGCAGAACCGAAGGCCAAGGGCTTTGCAGCGCCAAAAAGAGCCATCCGCGTAGCAAAACAATCATAGATCTGTTTGAGTCAAAGCAGTGGATAACCGCGAACGGAGTTGACACTTTAGCCTATGGTCATGTTAATTTGCGGGTAAACTAACGTGGCGGAGTCGGACCTGACCCGCCTTTCAGGGGCAGCGACAAATGATGGTAGCCCTGACCAAATTAGCGCTGACTTAAGTCAGGCTCTGTTGGAGCTACCATCATTTTCCACTTTCTATCGAGTGAAGCTCACCCCAAAAAACCACAAAAGTGAGCGGGTAGCAAAAATCGAAACCCTGTATAAGCCATAATTTTACGTGTAGTATGGGTAAGTAGCGGTGCGCCAGAACAGAAATTTGGAATTTTACGATCCTACCAGTCTCACACTTACCCATAAGCCACAAAGACCAAACTGGCACTGCATCCCTTTTATTAGATCAAGTCGAACAGTAATATAAATATATACCGTTCTGCTCCGATATTTTGGGCGCTCATTAAAACATGCGTTTGACTAAAGTGCTGGGTTACGCATCAAGAAAACAACATATATCAAGAGCCTGTACAAAAATAAGTCACAGCGCACCATAAAGCTTACCCCCGATCGATGCTATTCTTTAAGAAATACCATCTATATATCATTTCCAAAAAATCCCGATGCGATGACCGCCATTTTGGAAAATATTGGGTCGCGTGATTTCTACTCTTCTTGTAGGGCTACCCTTTTATATGGGCTTATATACAACGACACTTATATGTTTATTACACGATAGACCACAATAAAGTTATGGCGCGGTAATACAATCAACCCAACTTTGACCGATCATATTTCTCCTACGTCTGTTTTTTTTCCATTGGGCTCGTTCCTGTAGACGAAACGCTCATCAATAATTATTATTTTCTTGACGAACCCTGCTTTGTCCAATTCCGCCATGACAATATTTTCAACGACCCACATGATTACAAGTTCGAGCATTCGGTATGGGCTAACATTTGAACCAGACTCTTTATCGCGTGTGGATGAGAATCTCCTTCCATTTCACCAATTTCGGTATACAAGGTTGGACAGTATGTTAAGCCATATTTACAGACGACGTTGTACCACCCTGTTTCATTTTTATTCATTTATTTTTAAAATGTCTGAAAAACCAGATCGTAATTATTGAACCCGTGTCACTTATATGCTATTGCGGGAAGATTATTTAGAATCAAATGCACAGCAGTTGCAAAAGTAACATACAACAGCAGTTAAATATGTATTGAGCCGTAACATAAAGAAAATATGTCACATAGCAGATGTTAATGATGTGCCTAGTTGTGGAGCAAATGCGCAGCAGGAAACGCCACGTGTAACACGCCTAGTTGGCTTAGTGAGTAATGAGCAGCTTCAACTGGAAATTAATCTGACTCAACAAGTGAAGTGATGTGGAGTGTGAGATTGAATCGCGTGCTGGTTCCAGCATTGCTTATCATCTTCATTCTGGGACTTTTATATCACTTTAAACTTGCCGTTTCAAACGAAGGAGTAATCAGCCAACAGAAATATATGGATTTACAATGTCCTAACAGGTGTACGCAGAAACAACGTTTTCAACGCCTCCGAGAGAACTGTAAGAAATACCCAGAGCTTCAACGACCTGCTAATGAAATACCCGCGCAAAGGCTGATGGTTGATGACAAGCATAAAGTTATATACTGTCAATTATCTAAGGCGGGGAGCACTTCATTCAGCAACCTCTTCCATTATGCCATGACTGGTAGATATCAGGACAAGGCTGCGTGTTTGCAGTGCAGATTAGATGCTGGAGTTCTTTGGCTAGATAGCTTTTCCGAAGAAGAACGCGCGGTCAGACTGAGAGACTATTACAAAATACTTGCAGTGCGTAACCCTATAGATCGCCTGGAGTCTTGCTATTGGGGGAAATTTGCACGCCAACGTGAAGGCAACCTGTGGATCAACCATGGACTTAAAATGATCAAAATGTTCCGAAATATCCCATCAAATGTTGATCTTGAAAAGGAATATCAGAAAGGTGCCACGTGGCAAGAATTCACGCAGTATGTTGCTTATAGGGAAGAGCAATATCCCGATGAACATGATCATCACTGGAACAAAATAATCAACGAATGCTACCCTTGTTCCATCAATTATGATATAATCGTGAAAGTTGAAACAATGGAATACGATACAGCTCCAATCTTATCTCGACTCAACGTCTCGGAGTTCCCCTCATTCAATGTCCGTCGACGAGACGACGAAGAGGGAACACCATTTGGAGCAATGCTTAATAAAAAGATGAGTAACTATACTAGATTAAAGCCTTTGTTGGTTGACCGCCTTACCAAGATGTACTCAACAGACATGGATCTCTTCGGATACTCTTTCGACTCTAATACGATGGTTGCTGGCTGTGGCTCGTCAAATTGTGCCTCACCCATGTGCTGCTAGGTTTATAGATAATATGCTATACTCATACAAATAGAATAACAAGGTATGTCTTGAAACATGCTGGTAGGAAGTGTGACATGTTTGTTGATATATCTGTAAGTGAGAGAGATGAGGGGGTGAGAGAGAGGGTCAGTATCACAATTGCGAATACTAGTACCCCATACATATTCTAATAGTTTTATCAGTAATGGCTAATCATGGAAATTTTTCAAATGGTGACGTTACCCATTGCCTACAACCTGGTTTCAAAGACGCAATGTTTGAATAAAACCATAACCCAGTTTATTTGACTAAGTGTTGATTAGCTGTGGGGCGACCATTCATATAAATGCTGCATTCACTATATCCTAGAACTAGTACGTTCTTCACCAACACAAAATGTGTTGCATGCTTGTCTCACTGTTTCAACAACAATCTGGATGTGGACTTAATTCAATTTTTATGTAGATACAAAATATACATATATTTTTTCAGCCTGTAAGCCTTCAATGTGTATTCGGGGCAACGTTTGCCTCGCTTACAAATGTCAGTAATGAAATGCGCACATAGATCAATCATGTCAGTAATGAAATGCGCACATAGGTCAATCATGTCAGTAATGAAATGCGCACATAGGTCAATCATGTCAGTAATGAAATGCGCACATAGGTCAATAATGACGAAAGCTTACGATGGCATTTACATACCAGCTGATAATCTCCAACTGAATGAATCGTGTTGGGTCATAAACATGATCAGTGAGAATTATGGCAAGATTGCTATCAACCGCTGGCTATAGTATGAATACACGCAATTTTTATGATTAGCAGTCTTGAGGTCATGACTTGGCATGAAAAGGCTGCAAGGGTCTTGTATCTGGGCCGATTATGGTTGAGATGAATCAAACAACGTGGAGCATTGAATTCGAAGAAACTATTGACATCATGAACCTTATTCCATGGGGTACAAAAACTTTGGGTATAGCGACTTCCTTTCAAGCGACAGGGTTTAGTAAGGAGGAGGGAACGAGTTTGTGCCAAGTTGGCGATGCCACGTTAGGGACACTATCCAGGCGTAATAACCATCTTTATTTGTCTATCACCATCGCGGTATCATCTCGTTGTTGAAAGCGATGTTAAGACATTTGAATTTGGCGTCATATTTGTGTTCAGCGACGGTAAATGGCGATATATTACACGATACGGTATCGTTCAATCCTACGTATCATTGTCCAAAATCGTAATTCCGTCGCCATTTTGAATAATTTACTCGATCCGACCGAAAAATTAATTTTTAGTCCCAGATCTGATCGGAATCCTTCATAACACACAAAATGGCCTCTGAAAATTATTTCGAATTAGCCCAACCCTAATATTATTGCCTCCTGCTGCGCATTTACTCAAATCGGCACATTATAAACATCTGCTCTGTGCCATATTTTCTGAATTTTACGGGCTCTCCCAGGCGCAACTGGTGTTGTCATGATGATAAATGATCTCAGTGGTAACAGCACGCCGGTATCAATAAGGAGCTGGTATTGCACACATTTCGAAATGAAAGACGAAATGAAACACTTGGGTGTAACGTCGCTTCTATATATACATTAAGCCTTGCACGAAAATTCCGGCATGTATGTATCGCTTATAAACCAGGTTCTGTCGAAAAAGAATTGCCAATTTAAAACATATATACTGAAATGTAATAAGCTTGATATAGACCCCGAATATTAAAGGATCTACATGGTACGACTTTCTGCTCCAATGAGGCAAATCTGGTGATTTGAGTGATTTTATAAAAATATATTTGACAATTTTTCGTCCCTGTTAGTGAGTTTGTGAACAGGTTAGAATAAATCTCCGCGATTTGTACTGGGTTTGGTAAATGATGTTGTGTTTTATTTGCTGTTTATATTAATTTGGTTGAACGCAAATATGTTCACTCAAAGTATAAACCATATACAATTTCAAAGGTACCCAATCCAATAAATGCAATAAATATATATTTCAAGGGTTGTTGAAGGAATTAAACTTACTCCATGTGGATATTAAACTTCTTGACCTAAACTATCGGTTGTGGCCTAGCCACAGCCGTATTTTTGCGCGGGCTATTCAGGCATTGTTGTTGTAAGTTTACCATAGGTTCTAGGTCATAACCACATCATGTGACCTTCATCCACCTATGGGCGTCGGTCAATATCCCGCGGTACAGTGCCTTAGGTCCTATCAGACGCAGCATCCTCCTCGCATCCTTCCCGGAGGCTGCACCATAAACATCATTTCAACCCAAAGCTTGGTTTGAAAATACCTAATCATTTGAATTTTCTCCTGTATCATCTTGAACGCACTGAGGTAATAGATTTTATTCTGAGAGCTTGAGTGCGAATTTTTCTGTTTATTACCTGCGTTTAACGCTCAGCTATTATTATGTAAATTCACCCCTTTGTTCAGTTCGCTCTTGGATAAACGCAATTACCTACTTGGCCGCTGTGAATTTAGCCTGAATGAAGCGGGACACATTGCACATGAGTTGATTTCATTTTATGGGCGCGCCTTTGTTGACGACCCACTCCCCATCTCCATATTCTTGATTTATGTCTCCATCGCCATTACCCTGTCACTCTGCTTGTAAATGCCAAACGCAAGGACGCTTGTCATTGATTAAGGGGCAGGGGCGATCTCCATTCCCTAAGACTACCACGCTACTAGCTGTTTACTTAACATATTTTCATTTTTCGCTTATATCCATTATTGCAGTCCAGTTATTTTGGTGTAAGATTTCCCGCCATTTTTGGTGTTGCTTCCTTTGTTCGCTGTACTGTGAACTATCTCCCTACCATTTCTCTCTGATAAGCCTCAATTGAATATCGACATGCATGGTATTGTTCTCGGCCACAGCTTTGTCAGAGGATTACATGATCATTTGACACATGCTCAAAAAGCACCTCTAACTGCAAACGATATCGCTACTCTTCTCAAAGTTCAGCACTTAGTCAGTGGTGTTGACCTGTTCGGTTCAAGGGGAGCTTGTGTGCTAGACAACTCTTTGTCCTTGCCTCACAGATACCTAACCCTTAGACGCCCACAGTTTGTCATAATAGATGTGGGTTCCAATGACCTTGCAAAGGGTGCTGACCCCCTTCAAGTAGCAGTCAAATTAGTGGACTTAGCTAGTCACCTTTGCAACAGATTCACTGTTCAACACGTGCTGATTTGTTCCATCTTGTACAGAATTGATAAAACTTCAGAGCAATCTCTTAAGGAAAAGATCTTCAGGTGCAATGGCTACATTAAAAATCTATGTGAAGTAGAAACTTCCATTTCATTTTGGTTGCACAAGGGTTTTTGGTCCAGTCCGATGGACCTGTGGTCACGGGATGGGTTACACCCTAACACTCCCATGGGTAGGAAACTATACAAAAGATCTCTCCGAGCTGCCATTTTCAAAGCGCTACAAAAGTCAACAAACACACTCGGTTGAAGGTAACCATTTCCTAGCACCACAAACTAATAAGAGCCTCATGTATGTACACACACTCCTCACAGGTGATATTTTAGTATAACGTTCTCTTCCTCAAGGCTCTATTTTATTAATATTTCAATCCGAGCTGTACATTTCTGCATTGAAATTACACGGCTCTATGGAATTGTCTTAGCGCAATTCTTCAATCCTATTTCTTCTGACGGAATTAGTTTCCAGTTACTCCAAGCTTTCCATTTTGCAAGGCTCTATTTTATTATTATTTCTCCCGAGTTGTAAGTTTTCTGCGTTGAAACAACAAGGCTCTATGCAATTGCCTAAGCGCAATTCTTCGATCCTAAATCTCCTCATGGGATTAGGTTCTAGGTCATAACCACATCATGTGACCTTCATCCACCTATGGGTGTAGGTCAATATCCCGCGGTACAGTGCCTTAGGTCCTATCAGACGCAGCATCCTCCTCGCATCCTTCCCGGAGGCTGCACCATAAACATCATTTCAACCCAAAGCTTGGTTTGAAAATACCTAATCATTTGAATTCCCTCCCGTCACCCCATTCTTCACCCATGCTTTGCGCTCTCCGAGGGCATCCAAATTATTATTACTAGGTAGCATATTTGATATCAATATCATTATATATTATTATGTTACATTGAATGTATAGTGCATTATGTCTTAGATTTTAGTTTTGTGCATCAACATTCATGCTACAGTTTCACTGTCAAATCATAAGTAAACATGCCTATCATCTGTAGCTAGCACAATATATAATTTTTCTGTCAGTATGTTTTTATCATTCACATACTACTTTTATGTAATTATTTCAAGCTGCTATACTATGTAACACATCTATTCCATTCGATGCACTTCCATGGAATTTCTTCAGGAAGTGCAGCAGTTTGAAATAAAAATACTTATTTACCCACACTCTAGTTGGGTCCCTGAATTGTCTGAGCAAAAAGAATATTAATTACATTGAAAGTGGATGCAATCATAACGTCATATCCGGTGTGCAGTAACCATACTCCGTGTCGACGACGTCTTGTCGCATGTATCTGGAAAATATCGATTTGATTTTATCTTAAGGTGAATTACAGGGCATGTTAATGACGTCATACATCAAATGTATGTCATCAAAACTCATTAGTTTAACTACCGTAACTCTGCCGAACCACATTGAGGCTTGTCCATCATGTCAACCGAACTACACCAGGGTTTATTCATCATGACAATTTTTGCATGTGTGTGCGAAACAATACAGATTGTACAAAGTGCCGAGGCTCAAACCATCTGCACATAGTGACAAATGGCAGCATTGTTATTCGTTATATTGCTGGCATACAGACAAGCAACAGTTAGTTGTAAGTTTTTTAACCATCTTTGTCAGTCTATATGTGTCGTGCTCCACAATGGTCATGCCTGGTCAACAGATCTATCATTCCCCCGATCACA
This sequence comes from Urechis unicinctus, assembly GCA_034190875.2. Classification (NCBI taxonomy): domain Eukaryota; kingdom Metazoa; phylum Annelida; class Polychaeta; order Xenopneusta; family Urechidae; genus Urechis; species Urechis unicinctus. The sequence continues at coordinate 38,619,071 of CM067348.1, read as the reverse complement.
CAACGTACACTTCTACGAGTGTGACATCTGGGAATCCATTCGGAAGAACTCTCGGGATAAGCCTTGTGTGGTCTGGCTACTAAGGATGGGCGATGGCCCCCTATTTATTGACCAATATGTGCTCGAAGACAATATGTGCTCAACAACAGCAAATGCACAATTACATGCGCTAAGTATGCACATCCCTAGGCTGCCCAGAGCTCTCAGACCGAGCAGTAGGTGCCAACCACGCGACCAGCATCCATATGCGCGAGAGAAAAAATGCAACCCTACTCCAAGCATCCTACCTCTCTGACATACAGCCCGCACGTGTTGAGTACACGCAAGGAGGTGTCTGAGATCGACATGAGGCATCAAGCAAGCAGCCGAACATGCAGACTACCTCCAATCCTGGATTTACAACATGGACTCCTACCTATCGGGTGGCGGAGGCAGCGGTAAGACCACACGGGAGTACTAGTACTTACTCTCACTCACCGACTGGCTAAATCAATGAGAAAACACAAACCTACCACGGCTTCTTTCGGTGATATGGAAAGAAGGACTGGACCCAAGAAGTAATGGGTCACAAATTTATCACCCGAGTTATCGCATGGGATTAGATATGCACAGTGCCTAGGAATCAGCTACAGGCACAGGCATTAGTTGGGTGGCTGCGAGAGAAAGGTGTGCAGGTAATCTGCTGCGGCGACCAGGGACAGCCCCCTCTCATCTCCGGTGAGCTACCAAACCGTAGACTACTATGAAGTCTTCACCGCCTACAGGACCAAGGACCCAGCGCTCAAGAAGTTGAAAAATGCCATCCGTCTCTGTTCCAACAACGTACAGTGTAGGTTGACCAGAAAAGTAACGCCACTCTGGAAGTGGGAGAGTTCTTGGAAAATGACAACCGACAGATATGGTGCTTTCCTTACGAATCAAAATAAGGGACCGCTTAATTGCCATCCTTCTGGATCGACACAAGCAGCGCTGCCCCCACCTAAAAGTGCCACTAATCTATCACCTGAATAACATTCCCACACAAATTAAACAAACCAATATCCCAGGCGGTGGACGAGAAGTGTTTGTAGTGAATGATGTGGTGCACGTCCCCCTGTCTGAGATTGGAACCACAGTGCCCCTGTCCGGTAGTGCCCGTTGAAGTAAGTGGTGATATGAATATGCAAATACTGTACACAGCTCTCAAGCGCTCATCTTATCCAACCTACGAAAGGTATTGATAGTTTACGACTTCCTGAACTGGGCCAACTTACCATAGCTTGCGATGTCCAGGGTAGAGTACATGGAGCAGCTGGTCCGGGTCACCATACCATATCATCGTGTTTGGGGGTGAATGCCAAATCGGCCAGCGGGTATGGCGTATGTGGTACCTCCGGCACGTTCTTGTAGGAACGACTCGGAGGTACCAAATACGCCGTCCCCGTTCGCTGATTTGGCATTCACCCCAACCAAAACAATATAGTATGGCATAATATAGCTTGTGAGATATGAAAAGATTGACGCCTGCAAAAATAGGACGATGGAGGTGCCCATAGAGGTGGAGGATGTTTTGTGAGTGCGGGAGGAGCATAATGTTAAGTGTGGTATATGGGATATACCTGTACTGTGCGACAATAACCAACGCATGGACGAGCAGCAGTGGACACTGGACGGATTAGATAACACCCTACCTCACCAGCTGGATAACCTCCCGGTTGTCTGCTGCAGATGTTAAAGGAAAAGGGGGTGGTCAGGACCTACATAGGCAAGCATTGCGGCATACCAAGGCGGGCTGTGCATCGCAAACTAAGGGGTCCTCCGCACGGTGCATGCGGACCCGACTCACATAGGGCGGTTACTCACTACCCACTGTCTGGAGAACACACGTTGACTAACTATGCACATGGCGTCCCGGTGCGGGCACATGGGTTGGAATGACGTTGCTCGCTGCGCACATGCCGCAGTGTACATGGGCTTCTTTTGTGCTAGGGCTGTATCAGGAGGACTCTACACTTGGATCATCCGTGTAGTACATTGTAGCTCTTGCATAACTCGTGAATATAATTTCTTACTCTTTTTGGAAGTGCGTGCAAATATGTCTCGGATGCTCTTTGATCCACATTGTATGCATATTTGTGTGTAGCTGATTGTAGACCGACCGCATTGGATGCAACCGTTATGATATTATTGATATTTTGTGACCAGGTGAAATGTCTTAGCTGGGAATAATATCATAACATGGGCGGCAGGCATACAACCCCCACCTTTTTTGACATATTGTGGGTCGGTCGTTGGATTTGTTCATCACCCATTGTCATGGCCATTATGCCCCAGCTGTCAAACAGGCAACAGACCCTTCCATTTCTGTTAAATTAGACGGTAACATATTCGAATTCGCTTTGCCTTGGCATTCCACATTTGCCAAGGCTGCAAATATGTATTTGTACGTATATTTGGTATATGTCACTGGTAGCCGCATCCATTTGACATGCCATACTATTCAGACTGTCCTTCATATCTGTGGCACTTGTTATCACCATGTCTCATGTGTACTATCATTATGTCTCAATGTACCTAAAGTGGGTTGTACAGTCGGACAAGAAAAGTAAACTCACGTGCCCTCACCCAGGTGATGATGTTTGTCATTTATTGTAGCTAACGGGTAAACCAGAGTGTTATATGGTGTCAGAAGTGAAAACTTGTGAACTTAGTGACATTATGCCCTTAAGTTAAGGCCCAAACATTCTGAACAAGCTCCAAGTCCGAAAGAGAAACCCCATGACTGAGTGATAATTGGGAACTTTTGAAATAGAAGTCTGTGCTGCAAATCTGGTGTCTACAGCCAATACAAACTCTATCTAGTGTGCAAAATGGAGTCATTAGGTGCATGTAATTTCCCTGTTATGAACTGGGACAGTGACAATTTACCAGAGGCCTGGAAAAGGTTCACAGACCATGCAGAGCTTATGTTTGAGGGACCTTTATCTGAGAAATCTGAGGAGGTGAAATGCAAATATCTGTTGCTATGGGCAGGAGAAAAAGCAAGAGAAATATATAACACATGGACTCTGAGCGCTGACCACAAAAAGAGCTTAACCTATCTAACCACTAAATTCAAGGATCATGTGACACCACAGGCAAACCCAGTGTTTGCGCGATACAAGTTCAGGTGTAGGACTCAAGGGGCTACAGAATCAGTGGAGGACTTTGTGACCGACCTGAGGAAGTTAGCTAAGGACTGTGCTTATGGTGCAGAGGGAGAAATGATCCGGGATAATATTGTCTTTGGGACAAACAGCAAGCAAGTCAGAGAAAAGCTTCTTGCAGAAGGAGGAAATCTCACATTGCAGAAAGCTGTAGAAATGGCTAGGACATTTGAACATGCAAAGCAGCAGGTGAAACAAATGTCAACCGAACAAGAGGTCCATGCAGTGAAAAAGAAGCCCTACAAACCTCATAAGTTTGAAAAGAAGACCGAGAGGAAAACAACAACCCCGGCGGCACGTGGCAGCAGCGGTCCGTCAACAGTTAATCAGGAAGAGTGTGCAGCATGTGGCAGGCGGCATGAAGAAGGAAAGTGCCCAGCAGATGGACGGAAATGCGCGAAATGCGCAAGCTGGAATCACTTTGCCTTGAAATGCACAGGTACTAAAGCAAGGGGATCTACTCCAAGGTATCACAAAGACAAAGGCAAACAAAAAGGCAAACATGTCTACACCGTTCAAGAAGACCACCAGTGTGATGATGACTACTATGAAGTCTTAGCAGTGGGAGGCGGAAACCGTGTATTTGCATTCATGGATGTGGAACAAGGCAACACCACACAGAGGGTACCATTCTTAGTTGATACAGGAGCTTCCTGTAATGTGGTTCCGCAGAAGATTCTACCCCCAGGAAAGAAAATATACGGCGGCAAAGACAGCTTAGTAGTATATGGCGGTACCACAGTGAGGCCAGTTGGTCGCATCAAGATCAAAATTGTCAATCCAAAGAATGGAAAGCAATACATCACAGAGTGCGTGATTATTGAAGATGATGATGCTGTTCCGCTCCTTGGCAATCGAGCATTGCAGGAGATGGAATTGGTGGATATCAAGTATGATAACATTTGCATGAGATATGAAAATATCTACACTGTAAGTGAGCCACTTACCAAAGAAGATCTGGCGAGAGAGTATGCAGATGTTTTCCAAGGAACTGGTAAACTAGAGGGAAAATACCACATTGAAGTCGACCCAGATATCACTCCCAAGGTACACCCTCCGAGAAAGATGCCTATTGCTACAAAGGAGAAGCTGAAAGCAGAACTAGACAACTTGGTGAAACAAGGCATTATCAAGCAAGTCAGTCAACCTACCCCGTGGGTATCCAGCTTAGTCGTGATTGACCGTCCAGAGAAGTTGAGGATCTGTACAGACCTGAGAACACTTAATGAGGCAGTCAAGAGGGAACATTACCCATTACCAACTATTGAGGAAATCTTACCTAAGTTGGGAAAAGCGAAGGTCTTTAGTGTCTTTGATGCAAAGAATGGGTATTGGCACATAGAGCTGGATGAGGATAGTTCTTTGCCAACTACTTTCCAGACACCATATGGGAGGTATTCTTGGCTGAGGCTTCCGATGGGGATCAAATCCGGAGCAGAGGTCATCCAGCAACACCAGGACCAGGTGATAGAAGGTCTGAGACAGACACATTGTGTTGCTGACGATATACTCATTTGTGGAGTTGGAGACAATCTCGAAGAGGCCATAGAAGACCATGATAAATTCATGAGGAGCCTGATGGAGAGATGCCGAGAGAAGAATCTGAAGCTTAACTCGAAGAAGATCAGACTGAGGATGACTGAAGTACCGTTCATAGGTCACCTAGTAACCAAAGAAGGAGTGAAGGCAGATCCTGGAAAGGTAAAGGCACTGCTAGAGATGCCTGACCCTACTGATGCAGCTGGAGTGCAGAGAATTCTTGGATTTGTGAACTACCTGGCAAAGTTCATCCCAAACTTGAGTGACCATGTAGAGTGCCTGAGACAACTAACCCACAAAGCAGTAGAATGGCATTGGGATGATCACCACAAGAAGGCCCTGAAGACCATCAAAGACATCATTGCAAAGGACGTGAAGCTGCGGTACTATGACAGCAGTAAACCACTTGTGTTACAATGTGATTCTTCAGACTTTGGATTGGGTGCAGCACTTACTCAGGATGGAGCACCAATAGCCTTTGCGAGCAGAACCCTCACACCGACAGAGCGAGGTTACGCTCAAATAGAAAAAGAGCTGTTAGCGGTGGTATTTGGCATGGAGAAATTCCATACATACACTTATGGAAGACTGGTGAAGGTTGAGTCGGACCATAAACCGCTTGAGTCAATCATGAAGAAACAGCTACACATGACGCCTAAGAGACTACAGAGGATGTTACTGAGGCTGCAGTCGTATGATATTGACTTGCAGTATAGACCTGGAAAGCTGATGACACTCGCTGACACACTCAGTAGAGCACCACGGAAGGCCACAGAGGCATCAGTTTCAGACCGGCACATTGAGACAATCAATATGCTACAGGACTTACCCATCTCAGACCCGAGATTAGATGACATCCGTAAACACACAGAAGAAGGTCTCCAGGAACTAAAGGCAGTCATTCTGGCTGGATGGCCAGATACCAGAGAAGAAGTCCCAGAAGCAGCTCGAGGTTACTTCACCATCAGAGATGAACTAAGTGTGCAAGACGGTATCTTGTTCAAGGCTGAACGAGTTATTGTGCGCAAGATGATGAGGAAGACCATAATAACCAGTTTACACTCTTTGCACATTGGCATGGAGGGCTGTTTGCGAAGAGCTCGCGAGTGCCTTTATTGGCCAGGGATGAACACAGACATCAGAGAAGCTGTTGGCTGATGTGACATATGCAGAGAAGCCAGTGATAAGCAGCAGAAAGAGTCACTCAAGCCACACGATGTTCCAGATAGGCCATGGGCTAAGATTGGCATGGACATCATGGAGTTTGGTGGTAGAAGCTACTTAGTCACTGTGGACTTTTATTCAAACTTTTGGGAAGTAGATTATTTACCAAGTACCAAGGCAGAGACTGTCATTATGAAGCTCAAGGCGCACTTTGCAAGGTATGGGATACCTGACATCGTGGTATTGGACAATGGGACACAGAAGTTCAGTGAGAAGTGGCAATTTAGCCATGTTACTTCATCACCGACCTACCCACAATCCAATGGGAAAGCTGAAGGCGCTGTGAAGACACCAAAGAGGTTGCTACGTAAGGCCAAGAGGTCAGGGTCAGACCCCTATTTCGCCTTGTTAGACTTTCGTAACACCCCTACACAACACATGGATAGTAGCCCAGTGCAGCGTCTGATGAGTAGAAGAACAAAGACCCTTCTTCCCATGAAGAAGAATTTGCTGAGACCAGAAGTTGCCCAGAATGCTAAGGCAGGGATCGACAAGACCAAAAGAAGACAAGGCCAATACTACAATAGAGGTGCCAAAGACTTGAAATCGCTAGAAGTTGGGGATACAGTCCGAATCCAACCAACTGGATTTAGCAAAGAATGGGAAAAGGCTGTGGTGAGAGCGAAGGTCGCTCCAAGATCATACGAAGTAGAGAACGAGACTCATGTTCTGCGTAGAAATCGAAGAGACTTACGCAAGACATCAGAGGATCCGGATGAGCCTGTCGCGATACCAACTCAAGACGAGGAACAAACAGAGCATACAACTCCGGAGCGCGTACAGGAGGAATGGGAACAAGTACCAGAGACCAGGAGGAGCACACGTGTCAGACAGGTACCCGCGTACCTTAAGGAATATACCAAATGAGTGCTTCGCATGAATGTTGAATGGATTAAGGATATGTTACATGAAATGTGTTCACATGGATATGGTGTTCACTAAGGATATGTATAAGTGTGCACAGTATTATCAAGTGCATTAAGGATGTGTTATAATATATGTTCAGTATAACCTGAGGAATGTTCACAGAGGATTATTCGTTTCTCAGTATAGTGGAATACTAAGCGTTCATTTCAGTGATCATATTTAGTGGATTACTCAGTGATCAGTACTATGGATTATTCAAAGTTCAAACCTACTGGATTATAAACCGTATATTTGATTCTGTGGATTACTTAGTGTTAACGAGTGTTTATGATCATAGTTATGAAAAAAACCCAACTAAGGACGTTAGTATATCTATACTTCATTTCGTTAAAAGAAAAGGGATGTGACACTTGTTATCATTATGTCTCATGTATCAATGTACCTAAAGTGGGTTGTACAGTCGGACAAGAAAAGTAAACTCACGTGCTCTCACCCAGGTGATGATGTTTGTCATTTTATTGTAGCTAACGGGTAAACCAGAGTGTTATAATATCTGCTCTGACATAACCTGCCTGACAGACTAGCTGCTTGCATCGTTCACCAGACATACTGCACTTGTCAGGTTAATGAATACGTCTCATGTTATGGTTATTCGCACCTGCCTTGACATATTATGCTTGTCAAACTAGTTGAATACATCGTTCACCATCCGCAACTACTTTGACATACTTCACTTGTCAGCTTTGTTGAATATGTCTCGTACTATGGGTATTCGCAGCTGCCTTGACATATTATACACGTCAAACTAGCTGCATATTCCGTAGACCTTGTTTCCTGCATGGTTGCTTTGACATACCTGGATTGTCTGCTTATTGGTTAATAAGCTCAATAACTGGCTTCACAGGACATAAAATGGTTCATTGGCTCTTGCCTTGGAATTCCCTCTTGTGATTTCCTCCCCATTCGGGTTTCTTCCAAATGCATTGATACATCTGTTTGGCACACTGGTGACGTCCACATTATGCAATGGCTTATTATTTTAACTGTTCTTATTGCTGCTGCCTTTTTCTCATATTATTTTTAACGGACTATCCTATTCCACCTAACAGATGAAGTTGTCCACTTGGAAATGCCTAACTTCTGATGGTCTTCATTGGACTTTTGCCTGACTAGTTTCTAACATTACCAAAACCTTAAGTCCATGACTCATTCGATTACACCTTGGGATGGCTGTCATTATCATTAAACTCTACCAACACACCTCATATATTCAATGGCTTTTCCGATTCTTGGTGGGGTTTGATTACAGCGAACATGCACACGAATAAAAAAAACCCCCCCCCCCCACACACACACACCCCTCTCCTGGAACACCCCGTTTTCTTGGAACATCCTGTTCTCGTGGGACACCCCATTCTCCTGGAACACCTTGTTCTCCTGGAACACCCCATTCTCCTGGAACACCTTGTTCTCCCGGGACACCCCATTCTCCTGGAACACTCCATCCTCATGGAACACCCCATTCAGCCTCACCTCCCACATTCTGATGGGTTGTCTTATACTTAATATTTTCTTGTTTATGCGCGCTCCTTCGTTATAGTTTTCGTTGCTGCTTGTGGTTGGTTGAGTGGGGACTAGCCAGGAGCAGAGTTCTTGTTGTTTATTGAAGTTTAGCGTTATAGCCTTGCTGGGAACTCGGTCAGAACCTTTCCACAATTTCTTAGCTAGATACTCTTCTCTCTTTGCTAGGTAGCTCTCCAAGAACCAGCGTGTGTAGCCCTTATATCGGGTTTCCGAGCATTGGATTCCGCCCAGAACCGCTCGATCAGCTGACACCTCGTTGGTTCAGATAAAGCCGGCCCATTCCACACAGGTCTTGACCCAACGGTCCACATGGGGCGTGGATTCATAAGGTCATTGGCCAATGGGAATGGTACCAGCCAAGACTACTTATCAGGGTCACCATATGGGAGGAGGGTGACTCGGGATAGTGTAGACATGTCGTACTTATAATTAAAGGGGGGGGAGGCCTTAAATGTCAGATGAGCTAGATTAATATCAAAACAGTTGCAGTTGCACAACATGCCAAGCTGGAAGAAAAGAACCTTCAACTCTAAAAGTATGATTTCCCCCATTATTCCATTACATATTTATTACAACATTGATGTCAACATGGGGAAAAATATTTTGGGATGGGGAAAAATATTTTGTTCATCCCAAACTGTGTTTGTTACTCGACTACCTCACAAAATACAGTTATATATATCCAACAGTTGCATCCAAGAGAATTTGAAACAATGTGAGTACTCACCATCTTATTCATTCTCTCTCACTCTCTCCCTCTCTCTCTCACTAACCCTCTCTCTCTCTCAATATTTACACACACACACATATTTAACAACTAACGACTCATTAACGAGAAGTAAGAAGTAGCGTCAAGGTATTGTAGACAACTATTATGTATCCTTAGCCGGTAGTAGGTAGCTAATTATGCAGTTCTGTCGTTCTGATTGACAGCTTGTGCAGTATGTAAGGTCCCAGTAGTGACGGCAGTTGTATAGAGCCACCCACCTTTTCTGTTGAGTCTGACACCAACAATGGTTCATCGCAGTGTTTGTGTAGCTCTTAATTACTATAGTATGTCAGGCACATTAAAACATGTTTGACGATTTGGTCGTTAAAATTATGGATGTGCCGATCACTAAATAAGTTAGGCATATTACTTGCTTCTAAAGATGTCTGTAGACATGCACCTGTCAACACGTAGGGTTGCCCTTATTGGGGGAATTCCATTTTTACACAATGTATCTGGTTGATCACGTCTAATAATCAGAAAACTACACTAACACCCATAATTGTTTTGTGGAAAATAAACTTTAATAATAAGTAAGACATGTCTTTAAATTTAATTATGCAATACCATATGTTCCAGACCATAGCAGTGATTTGTTTTAGGAACGTAAAGTAAGTGCTTCACCTCGTGGATTGTGGAAGAAACTGTAAATGCAAGCGCAGTAAGCTGAAGTGTGTACAATTACTCTCTGAAATTGTTGTTGAATGTTGTTCATTATAAATATTTTTTCTGAAATGCCAGACTAATTGGCCAATTTTGTCCGACCTCCATCTCTGTTTGAACGTCTATCTGCAGCAGACATCCATGATGGACAGGTTCTTATTGATGTGTCTGGGAAACAAATAGCTAGGTTTTATTCAGAATATAAAAGTAGCTGTCACAGGAAGTACAGTCCTCCTCGCAGCCTAAAATGATTCATCCATCATCCAATTGCTGATATGTGTTCATGCACTGAAAAGTCTTTTGTTACCAGCGCTACCAGGTATTTATGATTGATAGTATTATACAGCTGTGACATGGTATTGCCTGATTTGATTGTTGGCAACTACCACCATATTCTTCTTCCGTTCTTCATTGAATGCATGTCCCACTTCACCCTGGGTGTAAGTGCTCCTATGTATAACTATAATTTGCTTGTTAACCCCAAATTGGGTGTGTAATATAAATTCTGTTACTATAAATGTACTAGGTGTGATTTATTGGTTTAGCCAGAATTTTTTTTTTTTTTTCTCCAGTCAAGGTTTTTCGGGCTTTTCTCCGGAACGGCTAAACATATTTATCGGTTGTGGCCTAGCCACAGCCGTATTTTTGCGCGGGCTATTCAGGCATTGTTGTTGTAAGTTTACCATAGGTTCTAGGTCATAACCACATCATGTGACCTTCATCCACCTATGGGCGTCGGTCAATATCCCGCGGTACAGTGCCTTAGGTCCTATCAGACGCAGCATCCTCCTCACATCCTTCCCGGAGGCTGCACCATAAACATCGCTTCAACCCAAAGCTTGGTTTGAAAATACCTAATCATTTGAATTTTTCTCCTGCATCATCTTGAACGCACTGAGGTAATAGATTTTTATTCTGAGAGCTTGAGTGCTAATTTTTCTGTTTATTACCTGCGTTTAACACTGCTCGCCGGAATTTTCCGCGAGATCAGCACGGCGAGCGCTCGGCTATTATTATGTAAATTCACCCCTTTGTTCAGTTCGCTCTTGGATAAACGCAATTACCTAGTTGGCCGCTGTGAATTGAGCCTGAATGAAGCGGGTTACATTGCACATGAGTTGATTTCATTTTATGGGCGCGCCTTTGTTGACGACCCACTCCCCATCTCCATATTCTTGATTTATGTCTCCATCGCCATTACCCTGTCACTCTGCTTATAATGCCAAACGCAAGGACGCTAGCCATTGATTAAGGGGCAGGGGCGATCTCCGTTCCCTAAGACTACCACGCTACTAGCTGTTTACTTAACATATTTTCATTTTTCGCTTATATCCATTATTGCAGTCCAGTTATTTTGGTGTAAGATTTCCCGCCATTTTTTGTTGTTGTTGCTTCCTTTGTTCGCTGTACTGTGAACTATCTCCCTACCATTTCTCTCTGATAAGCCTCAATTGAATATCGACATGCATGGTATTGTTCTCGGCCACAGCTTTGTCAGAGGATTACATGATCATTTGACACATGCTCAAAAAGCACCTCTAACTGCAAACGATATCGCTACTCTTCTCAAAGTTCAGCACTTAGTCAGTGGTGTTGACCTGTTTTGGTTCAAGGGGAGCTTGTGTGCTAGACAACTCTTTGTCCTTGCCTCACAGATACCTAACCCTTAGACGCCCACAGTTTGTCATAATAGATGTGGGTTCCAATGACCTTGCAAAGGGTGCTGACCCCCTTCAAGTAGCAGTCAAATTAGTGGACTTAGCTAGTCACCTTTGCAACAGATTCACTGTTCAACACGTGCTGATTTGTTCCATCTTGTACAGGATTGATAAAACTTCAGAGCAATCTCTTAAGGAAAAGATCTTCAGGTGCAATGGCTACATTAAAAATCTATGCGAAGTAGAAACTTCCATTTCATTTTGGTTGCACAAGGGTTTTTGGTCCAGTCCGATGGACCTGTGGTCACGGGATGGGTTACACCCTAACACTCCCATGGGTAGGAAACTATACAAAAGATCTCTCCGAGCTGCCATTTTCAAAGCGCTACAAAATTCAACAAACACACTCGGTTGAAGGTACACCATTTCCTAGCTCCACAAACTAATAAGAGCCTCATGTATGTACACACACTCCTCACAGGTGATATTTTAGTATAACGTTCTCTCACTCCTTTAAGGCTCTATTTTATTTAATATTTCACTCCGAGCTGTAAAATTCTGCATTGAAACAACACGGCTCTATGCAATTGTCTTAGCGCAATTCTTCAATCCTAATTCTTCTGATGGAATTAGTTTCCAGTTACTCCAAGCTTTCCATTTGGCAAGGCTCTATTCTCTTATTATTTCTCTCCGAGCTGTAAGTTTTCTGCGTTGAAACAACAAGGCTCTATGCAATTGCCTAAGCGCAATTCTTTGATCCTAAATCTCCTCATGAGATTAGGTTCCAGTTACTCCGAGCCTCCCATTTGGCAAGGCTCTTTTTAAATCTCCTTATTTATTTCACTCCGAGCTGTATTATTATTTCAAGTTTTCTGCGTTGAAACAACAAGGCTCTATGCAATTGCCTTAGCGCAATTCTTCGATCCTAAATCTCCTCATGGATTTAGGCTCCAGTTATTTTCATTACACAAGACTATTTTATTGTAGCACAAACTTAACAAAATACCTTCCTCTGGGAATAAGGTTCCAGTTACCCTAATCCTTGTTTATCACACAAAGCTATATGTTACTATGATATTCTTTATTTTCAACACTGCACCCATCTAAGCTGTAGGCGATACTGCGGTTCAATTGCTTTTGCTTCCAGACGTCATAATGCCTCGAGCTGGGAAAACTTCAACTGCCCGGCCAAGCCCAGCTACCAGACCCACTCGTAACAGGCAACCCCCAGCCCGTCTGAGATCTGCCAGTCCTTCGCAGCCCGGCCAAGCCTCAGATGATGCCACTGGCTCCATTGACAATAATCCACTCAACAGAGTGTTAACATGTATGCAGGATATGCAGGCCACGATGGTCACTATGATGACAGCCATCACTGCCCTCGTGCCGGCTAGAACTCCTGCTGCAGAAATATCATCCCCGCCCACTGTTGACCACAATATAGCTTCCATGGACTGCCTCCCAAGTGTTGTGCAATTGCCTCAACAGCCCTCCACAACCTCGTTACAGTTTGATGAGTCCCTCCCAGCAGCTGACAACGTGCACTCCTCTCCGGAATTCACTACTGTGCCTGCCACAAGCAGCTCTTTGGGCCACCGTCCATTGCAGAGTGCAGGTATCCCAATTGGCACCAATATAAAAGACCCGATCAAAAACAATATTTGGCAACACAAATTTATAGATTTTCATGACCTCATCCACCCTAATGCCACCTCCCAGTTTTCCGTATCCTTTTCATCGCATGATTCCCAGCCACCAGCCCTCCAGCTGACCCCTAAACGGAAAAGGTCTCTCACTGAAACCCAATGGGCAGCTGCTATGGACATTTTCACAGCCATTTATGTCCATAAATTTCCAAATCAGCTGAATAACCTCCTTACATACAGCCAACACATCAAGGAATTAATGAGGCAGGGGGCTGACTGGCTGGCTTATGACACGCAGTATCGTACTGACAGGGAATACACCCAATGCTCTTGGCTGATGGTCCGTCAGGACCTTGAGCTAAAAGCATACAGAAATGTGCAACAAAAGCAGCCCTTTCTCGGTGGCCCCACAAATTTCCAGCCCAAAACCAAAATGCCTGTTGGATACTGCTTTAAATTCCATCAACCCCGCACCCGTTGTACTACACAGAACTGTCCCTACAAACATTCCTGCCCTAGATGCCACAAGAACCATCCAGCATTCAACCCCTGCAGAACTGGTCCTTTCCTCCATCAGTCCAATCCAGCTCCCAAGCCCAGTCAAGCCAAAAACGCTCGCTAGACTTCTAGTAGGTTACAGCCATAGCCGGTATCTAACTGAAGGTTTTACCAATGGGTTTCGCCTTAAGTTTGATGGGGAAGACGCATCATTCACCTAAAAAAATTCCCGCTCAGTTCACTGTAACCTACAAATAGCCAAACAGAAAATAGACCATGAGCTCAAGCTTGGCCGCATAGCTGGTCCTTTTGATAAACCCCCTTTAGACCATTTTAAAAGCTCCCCCTTAGCTTTTTGAGGGAAAAACAAGAATCTGGGAAATTCAGGCTCCTTCACAACCTTTCATATCCGTATGACATTTTATCAGTCAACAGCAATATTTCAGAAACTAATTCTGCAGTAAAGTATGAGACAATCACTGATGCCATTAACCTCATTCTAAAATGTTCCCCCGGTGCTTTCTTAGCTAAAAGCGACATAGCCGACGCCTTTCGTCTAATCCCCCTTCATCCATCCCAGTACCACCTCACAGGTTTCGAGTTCAATGGGTACTATTATGATAAATGCCTTCCCATGGGATGTTCATCTTCATGTCAAATATTTGACACTTTCTCCTCTGCGATTAAGTGGATTCTACAGAACAAGCTTGGGGTACAAAATGTCGTTAAAGTTCTAGATGATTTTCTTTTTGTTTCTAGTTCCCCTTCACGGTGTCAAGCTGACCTCAATACATTCAAAAGTCTCTGTACTCAGTTAGGTGTCCCCATTGCTCCCCATAAAACTACAGGTCCTACCACTTCTCTCACTTTTCTTGGCATACAACTGGATACCGTCAACATGGTGTCATTGCTGCCCAAGATAAGTTGACTTCCTACACGGCAGACATACAGGCTTTGATGAGCAAAAACAAAATAACCCTAAGGGAGCTTAAGTCCACTATAGGCAAACTACAATTCTCTACTTCAGTAATTCCCTCGGGCAGAGCATTCCTCAGAAGGCTTCATGACTTAACGATAGGTGTTAAAAAACCTTTTCATTTCATCCGCCTCAACAGAGGAACAAAATTAGACCTTGAAATGTGGCTTTCTTTCCTCCAATTCCACAATGGTCGATCTCTCATCAAACGTCCCTCTGTTGTCGATTCGCAGTCTATACATTTGTTCTCGGATGCCTAAAAATCAGGATTTGGGGCAACATATGGCACAACATGGATTCAGGGGCTGTGGCCTGATTCTTGGAAGGGGTATGACATAACCTTTCTAGAATTCTACCCAATTTTCATCCTTCTTTCTATGGTTGCATCAAAAGTCAGTCATTCCTTTATCACATTTCACTGTGATAATCAAGCAATAGTTACTGTTATCAACAAACAATCCTCAAAGTGTCCCCACATCATGAAAATTCTGAGGCCTTTCATTCTAATCTTACTGAAGCATCACATCTCTTTCTCAGCAGTTCATGTTCCCGGTGTCAATAATAATTTATGTGATGCAATTTCTCGTCAACAGGTAATATGGTCTTTGCTACGTCGATTTGGGATGCAAGCCAAGCCCACTCAAATACCGCCTCATCTTCTGCCTCGCAACTCAAATCACATGTAGAATCCCTCACAACATGTTCTCTGAAACAATCCATTAGTAAAGCATACCTTCACCATTGGAATTCTTTAATATCTTTTGCTCTGACTCACCTTAACATGACCATTACCATTCCTGTCTCCTCTGAGACAACCACCCTGTTTATTGCTCACCTTCATCAGTCCGGCCTCAAATTATCCACCATTAGATCATATATGTCTGCAATTTCCTTCGTTCATAAACTATCGGGGGCATCTGACCCAACTGCATCATTTCAAGTGGCCAAAGTGTTACAAGGGGCTCAGAACATAACATCTCTTCGACCGAATCAATTACTCCCCATCACAAAACTTCTTCTACATCGGTTAATTGATGCTATCCCCTTCTGCGCCACATGCCCTTACCAGCGCACATTATACAAAGCACTATTTCTACTCACTTACTATGCCTGCCTACGGGTTGGGGAGGCTGTACATTCAAACATCCGCTCTCATACATTACAATATCAACAACTTTCCAGAAGCTCGTTAGGGTTCCTAATAACATTCCTGTCTTTTAAACACAGTGGGCCTAACCACTTTCCTACAATCCTGATCACTACTCAATCAACGAGCCTCTACTGCCCTGTAATAGCTTTGTCCAATTATATCAGTAAACGAGGACAGATTCATGGTCCGCTTTTCATGGATCAATCTCGCAACCCGCTTAACCGTGGCCACTTTCTTTCTTTCCTCAAGGCCTGTCTGTCATTTTGCAACCTTCCACTACATTCATACAACACTCATTCCTTTCGCATTGGACGTGCTACCCAAATGGCGGCCGACGGGCACCCAGATAACATCATTAAAGCCACGGGCCGTTGGAAAAGTAATGCCTTCCTAAAATACATTCGACCAAACCATTTAACTTTACCCAACTAGCAAATACATCTAAATACCTCCTTGTGGATCAGCTTTAGTGGTTCTGCTGGGCAAACACATCAAATTTATTATTCATTTATTTTATTGTTATTTCTTTTCCACCATTTGGCTATTACACTGAGTATGCTATATACCAGTAAGGGAAGGTCAGATTTCGCTGCTCCTACACTTGCTGCTACATCACAAACACCAAGCAGGAGTCAGCTTTTGCTGCTCCTCTACTTGTTGCAACATCACAACACCAAGCAGGAGTCAGCTTTCGCTGCTCCTCTACTTGTCGCAACATCACAACACCAAGCAGGAGTCAGCTTTCGCTGTTCCTCTACTTGTCGCAACATCACAACACCAAGCAGGAGTCAGCTTTCGCTGCTCCTGTGACCGTCGGGGATTCGACGATGGCTTGCGAGAGGTGTAGCGAGTAATTGATACGGCGAACTGTAGATGTAATCCTTTATTTACGAAGTTGTAGATCGGCACGCTCTGGGGATGTTTGGATGGTCTTTACTACAACTGTGATGTTGAGATGTTCGAAGTTGTAGATGTGCACGATATATATTTCCAAGTCTGATATATGAGGTTTGTCGTTGTATTTATAGAGCAAAATGTGGGCTGGACATAGGTGGCGCATTCTGATTGGATGCCCACTGGCATCTGCCCGCACTGGACATTGCCGCAATTACTGACTAAACATGAAAGGGATTAAGGTTGAATATTGATAAGGTTTAAAGTTGAGATCAAAGGGCCTGGTGTTAATTACCTGTAATTCTGATACGTTTCGGGAGTAAAAGGGGTTTGAAGTTGATAGCTTGGAATGTTAATTGTGTGAGGGCTATGTCTAGATCGAAATAAGTTCTGTTTGTTTCAAAGGGATTAGTGTATATGACGTGAATTTAGAGGTCCTGAGAGTCTTGTGAAATGTATGAGGGTCTGGCTGTGATAGAGGGCTGTGATATATGCCTCTTCTTTGAAAAAGGACACTCCGTGTCCGTGTGTTAAAAACTAGATATGCATGTGTATGTTGTGTTTGAGCGTGCCAATCAAAGACAATATTGTATACATAAAAATAATCACAGAACAATACCAGAACACAAACAAAATAATAATCACAAATCAATACCAATTACAATATGTATAATCTACGATAATAATATTTTGAATTATTTAGTAAATAATACTTTTAAGATAAGAGAGTTATGATTCAAACACAATGTCAATTAATTGACCCAAAATACAATATGGATTATTTACAATAATATTCTAAATTATCTATCTACAAGTCAATAAAACAGTGACAATAAGACAGTTATAGTGACAACTGATCAAGCAAAACATTATGAAGATAAAAAATTTATATACATATGCAACGATGTAGAATTTCAACACGTTAAATATATGCGATTTGAACCACACAAACAAAAATGGCTCAATTACTTGAAACTTTAAATGTTCGAGTCCTTAATGATGTTTCAAAATGTTCTTCAAGGATTTAATCATTTGAGATAATAAAATTAGGGGATCCTGCGTCCTAATTATAATTCGATGGTGGCAACGCATGCGCGGTATTTATGTCAATCAGTTTCGTTTTGTATTGTACATGAATGAAAAATTACAGATGTGGTAGGGTATAAAAAAAAGTATCTAGACGATGACATGTTTACATACCTATATACATGCTAAACTTAGTTACATTAAACAGCATTTTTTTTTTTTTTAACATCTTATTTGATATAATTACAATATTATACATTCAAAATATATGAAATCAAAGTTAAGTTGCATTAAAGTAAACAGTAATTTTATAATAAACATACAATTAATTTGTTAATGTAAAGAGATTCAGCCTATACTTGGGAAAACCAGAGCATCGTTCGAGACAGTATGCCGCTACAAGATGCTATTAGTGTCGGCGCGCTTTTTTTTCGAGCAGGGGGTAGAGGATGGGGCTATGGGGCTTCTGGATTATAATAAATTGGTTATTGATTATTGGTAAATTGGTTATTGATAACAATTCCCTTGAACATAATGGATAATACTCTCGATTCCCTTAGCCAATTTGGTTAGCTCATCATGATTCGCTGTATTTGAGTGAGGGCATTGTCTAGCCTACTGTTTAATAAGCGACATGTAGGTACTCATGCGTTTCAAACGCAAGTGTCTGTCTGTTTGACACTTTAACCATGGCATTGACATATTGTTTTAACATCTTTAACATAGCTGTCCCGAATAGGGAGCTAGACAAATCACCAATAAACTTAATATTGGCTGTGCGTTTCTTAATTATCACCGTGTGCTTTACGTCCGGTATCATATTAGAAATTTCTACAGTTACTTTATCAACACGCATCTTGAATGATTCACGAGCGTCGTAGAAATTAGTTTGTGAGGGAACCTGCAATGAAAAAACCGTATATCGATTGTGTACTGCTATCCAGTATATATATGTTTATCCTATCTCCAGCCGATTTACAATACCGACATTTTATGGTTTGGCTCTAAATGTGTCGACAGAATTTCGTTCAAAAGAGTTAAATAAAAAAAATTATCAATATCGGTTGTTTAAATGTCTAGATAGACGGGAAGAAAACAAAACAAGACAAGAGTGCAAATACAACTATCAAACGATCCTGACAATGCCAGTAATTGTAATCCATAATGTTCAAGATCAATAAGTATCATAACGGCGAGCTTGTGGATGAACTGATGAACCTTTGGTTTTATTCACTTTTTGTGCTTTCTTATTTTACCTTGATTTGTCCGTTTTATATGAAATTTTTCAATCAAGTGGTCTGGTATGTGAGAAGCTAATTGGGAAAGGGTGGGAGGGTGATCGGCGCGAAAATCGCTTGCTGCGGCATGCTCTTTTGATATGCCCAGTACGCTTACAAAAAATGACAAATGGGTGTAATGTGTAAACATTGATGTGACTTGTGATTGCTACTACCACACCTGTTACAATAAACTGACTGACCATTGTATTGCGCATCTTTTTGTTGAGTTGTGGTGGTTCCGTTGAGTTGGCCTGCTCTCTCTTTTCTGCTGATGTCTTGGTGTGGCGTCGGCAGCTGCTATGTTGGTTCCTAACAGTTCGATTTTGTTAATCAGCGTTTCCACCAAACTGATGAGTTGGGGTTCCTTTGTGGTAGGTGACGGTTGTTCAGCACTGTTGGAATGGTTTGCGGAGCCCGAGACACACAAGCGTGCGTGCCTTAATGCAATGTCTATGCTCTGGGGGTCGTGTTGAAGCACTAAAGGTTTAATGTGATCCGGTAGGCCGCAGATGAAAGTGTCCAGTACGTCTTGGTCTGAACGACCCAAAAGTTTTCCCATCTTTTTGATGTCATCGAGGTAGTCGTCCAGTGTCTCACCTCGCTGTAACTGACGGTTGTTAAAACGTCTGATGTACGTGTGTCTTAGGCCGTCGGTAGAGTCAAAGCGACTCTTGAAAGCGTCCTCCAGTTTCTGTAAGTCCGTTTTTAACGGAATCAGGTAGTAGGTGTGATACCAGGATCTAGCAGGGTCATCCAGTAAACACGGGATAAATCCCAGTTTTTGTCCTTCGTCCCACTTACTTGCTCTAGCGTGCAGTTTCAAAGTGTCAAACCACTCACCTGCGTGTCCTTTAGCAAATCGAGGAGGAAGTATGGCGTGAAAATATGCCATAGTAGATTGGTGATCAGTTCGCGCTTGTAGACGGGTATTTGGCATTAAAAGCTGACCAGCCTAAAGGAGGTCTGAAACCGGGTTCTCCACCAACTGTGACCGTCGGGGATTCGACGATGGCTTGCGAGAGGTGTAGCGAGTAATTGATACGGCGAACTGTAGATGTAATCCTTTATTTACGAAGTTGTAGATCGGCACGCTCTGGGGATGTTTGGATGGTCTTTACTACAACTGTGATGTTGAGATGTTCGAAGTTGTAGATGTGCACGATATATATTTCCAAGTCTGATATATGAGGTTTGTCGTTGTATTTATAGAGCAAAATGTGGGCTGGACATAGGTGGCGCATTCTGATTGGATGCCCACTGGCATCTGCCCGCACTGGACATTGCCGCAATTACTGACTAAACATGAAAGGGATTAAGGTTGAATATTGATAAGGTTTAAAGTTGAGATCAAAGGGCCTGGTGTTAATTACCTGTAATTCTGATACGTTTCGGGAGTAAAAGGGGTTTGAAGTTGATAGCTTGGAATGTTAATTGTGTGAGGGCTATGGCTAGATCGAAATAAGTTCTGTTTGTTTCAAAGGGATTAGTGTATATGACGTGAATTTAGAGGTCCTGAGAGTCTTGTGAAATGTATGAGGGTCTGGCTGTGATAGAGGGCTGTGATATATGCCTCTTCTTTGAAAAAGGACACTCCGTGTCCTTGTGTTAAAAACTAGATATGCATGTGTATGTTGTGTTTGAGCGTGCCAATCAAAGACAATATTGTATACATAAAAATAATCACAGAACAATACCAGAACACAAACAAAATAATAATCACAATCAATACCAATTACAATATGTATAATCTACGATAATAATATTTTGAATTATTTAGTAAATAATACTTTTAAGATAAGAGAGTTATGATTCAAACACAATGTCAATTAATTGACCCAAAATACAATATGGATTATTTACAATAATATTCTAAATTATCTACAAGTCAATAAAACAGTGACAATAAGACAGTTATAGTGACAACTGATCAAGCAAAACATTATGAAGACAAAAATTTATATACATATGCAACGATGTAGAATTTCAACACGTTAAATATATGCGATTTGAACCACACAAACAAAAATGGCTCAATTACTTGAAACTTTAAATGTTCGAGTCCTTAATGATGTTTCAAATGTTCTTCAAGGATTTAATCATTTGAGATAATAAATTTAGGGGATCCTGCGTCCTAATTATAATTCGATGGTGGCAACGCATGCGCGGTATTTAGGTCAATCATTTTCGTTTTATATTGTACATGAATGAAAAATTACAGATGTAATAGGGTATAAAAAAAACTATCTAGACGATGACATGTTTACATACCTATATACCTGTTAAACTTAGTTACATTAAACAGTTTTTTTTTTTTTAACATCTTAGTTGATATAATTACAATATTATACATTCAAAATATATGAAATCAAAGTTAAGTTGCATTAAAGTAAACAGTAATTTTATAATAAACATACAATTTACTTTGTTAATGTAAAGAGATTCAGCCTATACTTGGGCAAACCAGAGCATCGTTCGAGACAGTATGCCGCTACAAGGTGCTATTAGTGTCGGCGCGCTTTTTTTTCGAGCAGGGGGTAGAGGATGGGGCTATGGGGCTTCTGGATTATAATAAATTGGTTATTGATTATTGGTAAATTGGTTATCGATAACAATTCCCTTGAACATAATGGATAATACTCTCGATTCCCTTAGCCAATTTGGTTAGCTCATCATGATTCGCTGTCCCGAGTGAGGGCATTGTCTAGCCTACTGTTTTTAAGCGACATGTAGGTACTCATGCGTTTCAAACGCAAGTGTCTGTCTGTTTGACACTTTAACCATGGCATTGACATATTGTTTTAACATCTTTAACATAGCTGTCCCGAATAGGGAGCTAAATCACCAATAAACTTAATATTGGCTGTGCGTTTCTTAATTATCACCGTGTGCTCACGTCCGTATCGTAGAAATTTCTACAGTTACTTTATCAACACGATCTTGAATGATTCACGAGCGTCGTAGAAAATAGTTTGTGAGGGAACCTGCAATGAAAAAACCGTATATCGATTGTGTACTGCTATCCAGTATATATATGTTTATCCTATCTCCAGCCGATTTACAATACCGACATTTTATGGTTTGGCTCTAAAGGTGTCGACAGAATTTCGTTCAAAAGAGTTAAATAAAAAAAATTATCAATATCGGTTGTTTAAATGACTAGATAGACGGGAAGAAAACAAAACAAGACAAGAGTGCAAATACAACTATCAAACGATCCTGACAATGCCAGTAATTGTAATCCATAATGTTCAAGATCAATAATTATCATAACGGCGAGCTTGTGGATGAACTGATGTAACCTTTGGTTTTATTCACTTTTTGTGCTTTCTTATTTTACCTTGATTTGTCCGTTTTATATGAAATTTTTCAATCAAGTGGTCCGGTATGTGAGAAGCTAATTGGGAAAGGGTGGGAGGGTGATCGGCGCGAAAATCGCTTGCTGCGGCATGCTCTTTTGATATGCCCAGTACGCTTACAAAAAATGACAAATGGGTGTAATGTGTAAACATTGATGTGACTTGTGATTTCTACTACCACACCTGCTACAATAAACTGACTGACCGTTGTATTGCGCATACTTTGCTGAGTTGTGGTGGTTCCGTTGAGTTGGCCTGCTCTCTCTCTGCTCATTTCTTGGTGTGGCGTCGGTAGCTGCTATGTTGGTTCCTAACAGTTCGATTTTGTTAATCAGCGTTTCCACCAAACTGATGAGTTGGGGTTCCTTTGTGGAAGGTGACGGTTGTTCAGCACTGTTGGAATGGTTTGCGGAGCCCGAGACACACAAGCGTGCGTGCCTTAATGCAATGTCTATGCTCTGGGGGTCGTGTTGAAGCACTAAAGGTTTAATGTGATCCGGTAGGCCGCAGATGAAAGTGTCCAGTACGTCTTGGTCTGAACGACCCAAAAGTTTTCCCATCTTTTTGATGTCATCGAGGTAGTCGTCCAGTGTCTCACCTCGCTGTAACTGACGGTTGTTAAAACGTCTGATGAACGTGTGTCTTAGGCCGTCGATAGAGTCAAAACGACTCTTGAAAGCGTCCTCCAGTTTCTGTAAGTCCGTTTTAACGGAATCAGGTAGAGTGTGATACCAGGATCTAGCAGGGTCATCCAGTAAACACGGGATAAATCCCAGTTTTTGTCCTTCGTCCCACTTACTTGCTCTAGCGTGCAGTTTCAAAGTGTCAAACCACTCACCTGCGTGTCCTTTAGCAAATCGAGGAGGAAGTATGGCGTGAAAATATGCCATAGTAGATTGGTGATCAGTTCGCGCTTGTAGACGGGTATTTGGCATTAAAAGCTGACCAGCCTAAAGGAGGTCTGAAACCGGGTTCTCCACCAACTGTGACCGTCGGGGATTCGACGATGGCTTGCGAGAGGTGTAGCGAGTAATTGATACGGCGAACTGTAGATGTAATCCTTTATTTACGAAGTTGTAGATCGGCACGCTCTGGGGATGTTTGGATGGTCTTTACTACAACTGTGATGTTGAGATGTTCGAAGTTGTAGATGTGTACGATATATATTTCCAAGTCTGATATATGAGGTTTGTCGTTGTATTTATAGGCAAAATGTGGGCTGGACATAGGTGGCGCATTCTGATTGGATGCCCACTGGCATCTGCCCGCACTGGACATTGCCGCAATTACTGACTAAACATGAAAGGGATTAAGGTTGAATATTGATAGGTTTAAAGTTGAGATCAAAGGGCCTGGTGTTAATTACCTGTAATTCTGATACGTTTCGGGAGTAAAAGGGGTTTGAAGTTGATAGCTTGGAATGTTAATTGTGTGAGGGCTATGTGGCTAGATCGAAATAAGTTCTGTTTGTTTCAAAGGGATTAGTGTATATGACGTGAATTTAGAGGTCCTGAGAGTCTTGTGAAATGTATGAGGGTCTGGCTGTGATAGAGGGCTGTGATATATGCCTCTTCTTTGAAAAAGGACACTCCGTGTCCTTGTGTTAAAAACTAGATATGCATGTGTATGTTGTGTTTGAGCGTGCCAATCAAAGACAATATTGTATACATAAAAATAATCACAGAACAATACCAGAACACAAACAAAATAATAATCACAAATCAATACCAATTACAATATGTATAATCTACGATAATAATATTTTGAATTATTTAGTAAATAATACTTTTAAGATAAGAGAGTTATGATTCAAACACAATGTCAATTAATTGACCCAAAATACAATATGGATTATTTACAATAATATTCTAAATTATCTACAAGTCAATAAAACAGTGACACAATAAGACAGTTATAGTGACAACTGATCAAGCAAAACATTATGAAGACAAAAATTTATATACATATGCAACGATGTAGAATTTCAACACGTTAAATATATGCGATTTGAACCACACAAACAAAAATGGCTCAATTACTTGAAACTTTAAATGTTCGAGTCCTTAATGATGTTTCAAATGTTCTTCAAGGATTTAATCATTTGAGATAATAAAATTAGGGGATCCTGCGTCCTAATTATAATTCGATGGTGGCAACGCATGCGCGGTATTTATGTCAATCAGTTTCGTTTTGTATTGTACATGAATGAAAAATTACAGATGTGGTAGGGTATAAAAAAAACTATCTAGACGATGACATGTTTACATACCTATATACATGCTAAACTTAGTTACATTAAACAGCATTTTTTTTTTTAACATCTTATTTGATATAATTACAATATTATACATTCAAAATATATGAAATCAAAGTTAAGTTGCATTAAAGTAAACAGTAATTTTATAATAATAAACATACAATTACTTTGTTAATGTAAAGAGATTCAGCCTATACTTGGGCAAACCAGAGCATCGTTCGAGACAGTATGCCGCTACAAGGTGCTATTAGTGTCGGCGCGCGCTTTTTTCGAGCAGGGGGTAGAGGATGGGGCTATGGGGCTTCTGGATTATAATAAATTGGTTATTGATTATTGGTAAATTGGTTATTGATAACAATTCCCTTGAACATAATGGATAATACTCTCGATTCCCTTAGCCATTTTGGTTAGCTCATTGATTCGCTGTCGAGTAACAATTTCTAGCCTACTGTTTAATAAGCGACATGTAGGTATCAATACAAGTCTCTGTTTGACACTTTAACCATAGCATTGACATATTGTTTTTAACATCTTTAACATAGCTGTCCCGAATAGGGAGCTAGACAAATCGCCAATAAACTTAATATTGGCTCTGCGTTTTCTTAATTATCACCGTGTGCTTTACGTCCGGTATCATATTAGAAATTTCTACAGTTACTTTATCAACACGCATCTTGAATGATTCACGAGCGTCGTAGAAATTAGTTTGTGAGGGAACCTGCAATGAAAAAACCGTATATCGATTGTGTACTGCTATCCAGTATATATATGTTTATCCTATCTCCAGCCGATTTACAATACCGACATTTTATGGTTTGGCTCTAAAGGTGTCGACAGAATTTCGTTCAAAAGAGTTAAATAAAAAAAATTATCAATATCGATTGTTAAAATGACTAGATAGACGGGAAGAAA
Organism: Urechis unicinctus; assembly: GCA_034190875.2. NCBI lineage: Eukaryota > Metazoa > Annelida > Polychaeta > Xenopneusta > Urechidae > Urechis > Urechis unicinctus. The sequence continues at coordinate 38,593,587 of CM067348.1, read as the reverse complement.
ACAAAACAAGACAAGAGTGCAAATACAACTATCAAACGATCCTGACAATGCCAGTAATTGTAATCCATAATGTTCAAGATCAATAATTATCATAACGGCGAGCTTGTGGATGAACTGAAGTAACCTTTGGTTTTATTCACTTTTTGTGCTTTCTTATTTTACCTTGATTTGTCCGTTTTATATGAAATTTTTCAATCAAGTGGTCCGATATGTGAGAAGCTAATTGGGAAAGGGTGGGAGGGTGATCGGCGCGAAAATCGCTTGCTGCGGCATGCTCTTTTGATATGCCCAGTACGCTTACAAAAAATGACAAATGGGTGTAATGTGTAAACATTGATGTGACTTGTGATTTCTACTACCACACCTGCTACAATAAACTGACTGACCGTTGTACTGCGCATACTTTGCTGAGTTGTGGTGGTTCCGTTGAGTTGGCCTGCTCTCTCATTTCGGCAGCTGCTATGTTGGTTCCTAACAGTTCGATTTTGTTAATCAGCGTTTCCACCAAACTGATGAGTTGGGGTTCCTTTGTGGTAGGTGACGGTTGTTCAGCACTGTTGGAATGGTTTGCGGAGCCCGAGACACACAAGCGTGCGTGCCTTAATGCAATGTCTATGCTCTGGGGGTCGTGTTGAAGCACTAAAGGTTTAATGTGATCCGGTAGGCCGCAGATGAAAGTGTCCAGTACGTCTTGGTCTGAACGACCCAAAAGTTTTCCCATCTTTTTGATGTCATCGAGGTAGTCGTCCAGTGTCTCACCTCGCTGTAACTGACGGTTGTTAAAACGTCTGATGTACGTGTGTCTTAGGCCGTCGATAGAGTCAAAGCGACTCTTGAAAGCGTCCTCCAGTTTCTGTAAGTCCGTTTTAACGGAATCAGGTAGGGTGTGATACCAGGATCTAGCAGGGTCATCCAGTAAACACGGGATAAATCCCAGTTTTTGTCCTTCGTCCCACTTACTTGCTCTAGCGTGCAGTTTCAAAGTGTCAAACCACTCACCTGCGTGTCCTTTAGCAAATCGAGGAGGAAGTATGGCGTGAAAATATGCCATAGTAGATTGGTGATCAGTTCGCGCTTGTAGACGGGTATTTGGCATTAAAAGCTGACCAGCCTAAAGGAGGTCTGAAACCGGGTTCTCCACCAACTGTGACCGTCGGGGATTCGACGATGGCTTGCGAGAGGTGTAGCGAGTAATTGATACGGCGAACTGTAGATGTAATCCTTTATTTACGAAGTTGTAGATCGGCACGCTCTGGGGATGTTTGGATGGTCTTTACTACAACTGTGATGTTGAGATGTTCGAAGTTGTAGATGTGCACGATATATATTTCCAAGTCTGATATATGAGGTTTGTCGTTGTATTTATAGGGCAAAATGTGGGCTGGACATAGGTGGCGCATTCTGATTGGATGCCCACTGGCATCTGCCCGCACTGGACATTGCCGCAATTACTGACTAAACATGAAAGGGATTAAGGTTGAATATTGATAAGGTTTAAAGTTGAGATCAAAGGGCCTGGTGTTAATTACCTGTAATTCTGATACGTTTCGGGAGTAAAAGGGGTTTGAAGTTGATAGCTTGGAATGTTAATTGTGTGAGGGCTATGGCTAGATCGAAATAAGTTCTGTTTGTTTCAAAGGGATTAGTGTATATGACGTGAATTTAGAGGTCCTGAGAGTCTTGTGAAATGTATGAGGGTCTGGCTGTGATAGAGGGCTGTGATATATGCCTCTTCTTTGAAAAAGGACACTCCGTGTCCTTGTGTTAAAAACTAGATATGCATGTATGTATGTTGTGTTTGAGCGTGCCAATCAAAGACAATATTGTATACATAAAAATAATCACAGAACAATACCAGAACACAAACAAAATAATAATCACAAATCAATACCAATTACAATATGTATAATCTACGATAATAATATTTTGAATTATTTAGTAAATAATACTTTTAAGATAAGAGAGTTATGATTCAAACACAATGTCAATTAATTGACCCAAAATACAATATGGATTATTTACAATAATATTCTAAATTATCTACAAGTCAATAAAACAGTGACAATAAGACAGTTATAGTGACAACTGATCAAGCAAAACATTATGAAGACAAAAATTTATATACATATGCAACGATGTAGAATTTCAACACGTTAAATATATGCGATTTGAACCACACAAACAAAAATGGCTCAATTACTTGAAACTTTAAATGTTCGAGTCCTTAATGATGTTTCAAATGTTCTTCAAGGATTTAATCATTTGAGATAATAAATTTAGGGGATCCTGCGTCCTAATTATAATTCGATGGTGGCAACGCATGCGCGGTATTTAGGTCAATCATTTTCGTTTTATATTGTACATGAATGAAAAATTACAGATGTGGTAGGGTATAAAAAAAACTATCTAGACGATGACATGTTTACATACCTATATACATGCTAAACTTAGTTACATTAAACAGCATTTTTTTTTTAACATCTTATTTGATATAATTACAATATTATACATTCAAAATATATGAAATCAAAGTTAAGTTGCATTAAAGTAAACAGTAATTTTATAATAAACATACAATTACTTTGTTAATGTAAAGAGATTCAGCCTATACTTGGGCAAACCAGAGCATCGTTCGAGACAGTATGCCGCTACAAGGTGCTATTAGTGTCGGCGCTTTTTTTTTTTTTCGAGCAGGGGGTAGAGGATGGGGCTATGGGGGCTTCTGGATTATAATAAATTGGTTATTGATTATTGGTAAATTGGTTATTGATAACAATTCCCTTGAACATAATGGATAATACTCTCGATTCCCTTAGCCAATTTGGTTAGCTCAGCTGATTCGCTGAGTGAGTGAGGGCTCTAGCCTACTTTTTAAGCGACATGTAGGTACTCATGCGTTTCAAACGCAAGTGTCTGTCTGTTTGACACTTTAACCATGGCATTGACATATTGTTTTAACATCTTTAACATAGCTGTCCCGAATAGGGAGCTAGACAAATCGCCAATAAACTTAATATTGGCACGTGCGTTTCTTAATTATCACCGTGTGCTTTACGTCCGGTATCATATTAGAAATTTCTACAGTTACTTTATCAACACGCATCTTGAATGATTCACGAGCGTCGTAGAAATTAGTTTGTGAGGGAACCTGCAATGAAAAAACCGTATATCGATTGTGTACTGCTATCCAGTATATATATGTTTATCCTATCTCCAGCCGATTTACAATACCGACATTTTATGGTTTGGCTCTAAAGGTGTCGACAGAATTCGTTCAAAAGAGTTAAATAAAAAAAATTATCAATATCGATTGTTTAAAATGACTAGATAGACGGGAAGAAAACAAAACAAGACAAGAGTGCAAATACAACTATCAAACGATCCTGACAATGCCAGTAATTGTAATCCATAATGTTCAAGATCAATAATTATCATAACGGCGAGCTTGTGGATGAACTGATGTAACCTTTGGTTTTATTCACTTTTTGTGCTTTGTTATTTTACCTTGATTTGTCCGTTTTATATGAAATTTTTCAATCAAGTGGTCCGGTATGTGAGAAGCTAATTGGGAAGGGTGGGAGGGTGATCGGCGCGAAAATCGCTTGCTGCGGCATGCTCTTTTGATATGCCCAGTACGCTTACAAAAAATGACAAATGGGTGTAATGTGTAAACATTGATGTGACTTTGTTGTGATTTCTACTACCACACCTGTTACAATAAACTGACTGACCATTGTACTGCGCATACTTTGCTGAGTTGTGGTGGTTCCGTTGAGTTGGCATGCTCTCTCATTTCGCTAGCTGCTGTGCGTCGGCAGCTGCTATGTTGGTTCCTAACAGTTCGATTTTGTTAATCAGCGTTTCCACCAAACTGATGAGTTGGGGTTCCTTTGTGGTAGGTGACGGTTGTTCAGCACTGTTGGAATGGTTTGCGGAGCCCGAGACACACAAGCGTGCGTGCCTTAATGCAATGTCTATGCTCTGGGGGTCGTGTTGAAGCACTAAAGGTTTAATGTGATCCGGTAGGCCGCAGATGAAAGTGTCCAGTACGTCTTGGTCTGAACGACCCAAAAGTTTTCCCATCTTTTTGATGTCATCGAGGTAGTCGTCCAGTGTCTCACCTCGCTGTAACTGACGGTTGTTAAAACGTCTGATGAACGTGTGTCTTAGGCCGTCGATAGAGTCAAAGCGACTCTTGAAAGCGTCCTCCAGTTTCTGTAAGTCCGTTTTAACGGAATCAGGTAGGGTGTGATACCAGGATCTAGCAGGGTCATCCAGTAAACACGGGATAAATCCCAGTTTTTGTCCTTCGTCCCACTTACTTGCTCTAGCGTGCAGTTTCAAAGTGTCAAACCACTCACCTGCGTGTCCTTTAGCAAATCGAGGAGGAAGTATGGCGTGAAAATATGCCATAGTAGATTGGTGATCAGTTCGCGCTTGTAGACGGGTATTTGGCATTAAAAGCTGACCAGCCTAAAGGAGGTCTGAAACCGGGTTCTCCACCAACTGTGACCGTCGGGGATTCGACGATGGCTTGCGAGAGGTGTAGCGAGTAATTGATACGGCGAACTGTAGATGTAATCCTTTATTTACGAAGTTGTAGATCGGCACGCTCTGGGGATGTTTGGATGGTCTTTACTACAACTGTGATGTTGAGATGTTCGAAGTTGTAGATGTGCACGATATATATTTCCAAGTCTGATATATGAGGTTTGTCGTTGTATTTATAGAGCAAAATGTGGGCTGGACATAGGTGGCGCATTCTGATTGGATGCCCACTGGCATCTGCCCGCACTGGACATTGCCGCAATTACTGACTAAACATGAAAGGGATTAAGGTTGAATATTGATAAGGTTTAAAGTTGAGATCAAAGGGCCTGGTGTTAATTACCTGTAATTCTGATACGTTTCGGGAGTAAAAGGGGTTTGAAGTTGATAGCTTGGAATGTTAATTGTGTGAGGGCTATGGCTAGATCGAAATAAGTTCTGTTTGTTTCAAAGGGATTAGTGTATATGACGTGAATTTAGAGGTCCTGAGAGTCTTGTGAAATGTATGAGGGTCTGGCTGTGATAGAGGGCTGTGATATATGCCTCTTCTTTGAAAAAGGACACTCCGTGTCCTTGTGTTAAAAACTAGATATGCATGTGTATGTTGTGTTTGAGCGTGCCAATCAAAGACAATATTGTATACATAAAAATAATCACAGAACAATACCAGAACACAAACAAAATAATAATCACAAATCAATACCAATTACAATATGTATAATCTACGATAATAAATATTTTGAATTATTTAGTAAATAATACTTTTAAGATAAGAGAGTTATGATTCAAACACAATGTCAATTAATTGACCCAAAATACAATATGGATTATTTACAATAATATTCTAAATTATCTACAAGTCAATAAAACAGTGACAATAAGACAGTTATAGTGACAACTGATCAAGCAAAACATTATGAAGATAAAAAATTTATATACATATGCAACGATGTAGAATTTCAACACGTTAAATATATGCGATTTGAACCACACAAACAAAAATGGCTCAATTACTTGAAACTTTAAATGTTCGAGTCCTTAATGATGTTTCAAATGTTCTTCAAGGATTTAATCATTTGAGATAATGAAATTAGGGGATCCTGCGTCCTAATTATAATTCGATGGTGGCAACGCATGCGCGGTATTTATGTCAATCAGTTTCGTTTTGTATTGTACATGAATGAAAAATTACAGATGTGGTAGGGTATAAAAAAAAGTATCTAGACGATGACATGTTACATACATACCTATATACATGCTAAACTTAGTTACATTAAACAGCATTTTTTTTTTAACATCTTATTTGATATAATTACAATATTATACATTCAAAATATATGAAATCAAAGTTAAGTTGCATTAAAGTAAACAGTAATTTTATAATAAACATACAATTAATTTGTTAATGTAAAGAGATTCAGCCTATACTTGGGAAAACCAGAGCATCGTTCGAGACAGTATGCCGCTACAAGATGCTATTAGTGTCGGCGCGCTTTTTTTTCGAGCAAGGGGTAGAGGATGGGGCTATGGGGCTTCTGGATTATAATAAATTGGTTATTGATTATTGGTAAATTGGTTATTGATAACAATTCCCTTGAACATAATGGATAATACTCTCGATTCCCTTAGCCAATTTGGTTAGCTCATCATGATTCGCTGTATTTGAGTGAGGGCATTGTCTAGCCTACTGTTTAATAAGCGACATGTAGGTACTCATGCGTTTCAAACGCAAGTGTCTGTCTGTTTGACACTTTAACCATGGCATTGACATATTGTTTTAACATCTTTAACATAGCTGTCCCGAATAGGGAGCTAGACAAATCACCAATAAACTTAATATTGGCTGTGCGTTTCTTAATTATCACCGTGTGCTTTACGTCCGGTATCATATTAGAAATTTCTACAGTTACTTTATCAACACGCATCTTGAATGATTCACGAGCGTCGTAGAAATTAGTTTGTGAGGGGAAACCTGCAATGAAAAAAAAAAACCGTATATCGATTGTGTACTGCTATCCAGTATATATATGTTTATCCTATCTCCAGCCGATTTACAATACCGACATTTTATGGTTTGGCTCTAAAGGTGTCGACAGAATTTCGTTCAAAAGAGTTTAAAAAAAAAAAATTATCAATATCGATTGTTTAAATGTCTAGATAGACGGGAAGAAAACAAAACAAGACAAGAGTGCAAATACAACTATCAAACGATCCTGACAATGCCAGTAATTGTAATCCATAATGTTCAAGATCAATAAGTATCATAACGGCGAGCTTGTGGATGAACTGATGTAACCTTTGGTTTTATTCACTTTTTGTGCTTTCTTATTTTACCTTGATTTGTCCGTTTTATATGAAATTTTTCAATCAAGTGGTCCGGTATGTGAGAAGCTAATTGGGAAAGGGTGGGAGGGTGATCGGCGCGAAAATCGCTTGCTGCGGCATGCTCTTTTGATATGCCCAGTACGCTTACAAAAAATGACAAATGGGTGTAATGTGTAAACATTGATGTGACTTGTGATTGCTACTACCACACCTGTTACAATAAACTGACTGACCATTGTATTGCGCATACTTTGTTGAGTTGTGGTGGTTCCGTTGAGTTGGCCTGCTCTCTCTTTTCTGCTGATGTCTTGGTGTGGCGTCGGCAGCTGCTATGTTGGTTCCTAACAGTTCGATTTTGTTAATCAGCGTTTCCACCAAACTGATGAGTTGGGGTTCCTTTGTGGTAGGTGACGGTTGTTCAGCACTGTTGGAATGGTTTGCGGAGCCCGAGACACACAAGCGTGCGTGCCTTAATGCAATGTCTATGCTCTGGGGGTCGTGTTGAAGCACTAAAGGTTTAATGTGATCCGGTAGGCCGCAGATGAAAGTGTCCAGTACGTCTTGGTCTGAACGACCCAAAAGTTTTCCCATCTTTTTGATGTCATCGAGGTAGTCGTCCAGTGTCTCACCTCGCTGTAACTGACGGTTGTTAAAACGTCTGATGTACGTGTGTCTTAGGCCGTCGGTAGAGTCAAAGCGACTCTTGAAAGCGTCCTCCAGTTTCTGTAAGTCCGTTTTAACGGAATCAGGTAGAGTGTGATACCAGGATCTAGCAGGGTCATCCAGTAAACACGGGATAAATCCCAGTTTTTGTCCTTCGTCCCACTTACTTGCTCTAGCGTGCAGTTTCAAAGTGTCAAACCACTCACCTGCGTGTCCTTTAGCAAATCGAGGAGGAAGTATGGCGTGAAAATATGCCATAGTAGATTGGTGATCAGTTCGCGCTTGTAGACGGGTATTTGGCATTAAAAGCTGACCAGCCTAAAGGAGGTCTGAAAACCGGGTTCTCCACCAACTGTGACCGTCGGGGATTCGACGATGGCTTGCGAGAGGTGTAGCGAGTAATTGATACGGCGAACTGTAGATGTAATCCTTTATTTACGAAGTTGTAGATCGGCACGCTCTGGGGATGTTTGGATGGTCTTTACTACAACTGTGATGTTGAGATGTTCGAAGTTGTAGATGTGCACGATATATATTTCCAAGTCTGATATATGAGGTTTGTCGTTGTATTTATAGAGCAAAATGTGGGCTGGACATAGGTGGCGCATTCTGATTGGATGCCCACTGGCATCTGCCCGCACTGGACATTGCCGCAATTACTGACTAAACATGAAAGGGATTAAGGTTGAATATTGATAAGGTTTAAAGTTGAGATCAAAGGGCCTGGTGTTAATTACCTGTAATTCTGATACGTTTCGGGAGTAAAAGGGGTTTGAAGTTGATAGCTTGGAATGTTAATTGTGTGAGGGCTATGTCTAGATCGAAATAAGTTCTGTTTGTTTCAAAGGGATTAGTGTATATGACGTGAATTTAGAGGTCCTGAGAGTCTTGTGAAATGTATGAGGGTCTGGCTGTGATAGAGGGCTGTGATACTCCTCCACTTGCCACAGCACCACAATACAAGAGTCAGCTTTCGCTGCTCCTTACATCTCAACATTTTATTTCTTCTTTTCTTTTTCTTTTGGATGCCTCTCGCAATTCATCTGACTTGCTCGTTCTTGGCGCTCTCCGAGGGCATCCAAATTATTATTACTAGGTAGCATATTTGATATCAATATCATTATATATTATTATGTTACATTGAATGTATAGTGCATAATGTCTTAGATTTTAGTTTTGTACATCAACATTCATGCTACAGTTTCACTGTCAAATCATAAGTAAACATGCCTATCATCTGTAGCTAGCACAATATATAATTTTTCTGTCAGTATGTTTTTATCATTCACATACTACTTTTATGTAATTATTTCAAGCTGCTATACTATGTAACACATCTATTCCACTCGATGCACTTCCACGGAATTTCTTCAGGAAGTGCAGCAGTTTGAAATAAAAATACTTATTTACCCACACTCTAGTTGGGTCCCTGAATTGTCTGAGCAAAAATTTATCGGTTGTGGCCTAGCCACAGCCGTATTTTTGCGCGGGCTATTCAGGCATTGTTGTTGTAAGTTTACCATAGGTTCTAGGTCATAACCACATCATGTGACCTTCATCCACCTATGGGCGTCGGTCAATATCCCGCGGTACAGTGCCTTAGGTCCTATCAGACGCAGCATCCTCCTCACATCCTTCCCGGAGGCTGCACCATAAACATCGCTTCAACCCAACGCTTGGTTTGAAAATACCTAATCATGGGAATCTTAATCATAACAAAGACATCTTGAAATTGACGATTTAACACCAAATATAATGTATAACAACTAAACTATTCCTCACATTAAAAGGAACAATTGAAAACATAACCAGAATGCCTGGGGAGCGTAACGTTACATAAGCGGTAAGTATCGCCAAAACAGTTGAACGAAGGAAGATACCGAAGTTGTGTCCCCGAAGCGCTCTCGCTTAACCCGCCAATTTTTTTTCGCGGCTGTGGCTAGAGCAAACATTATGCAAGAAGCGGAACAAACTGACATGAAGCTACGACTCTCACAAGGATAGATTGATATCCAAGGCAATCTTTTTATTTCAACGCGGAATTTTCTCATCACTTGTTCGGTGCTAGCCAAGCGTTTGTGTCACATACATCATTGTGTTATAGTTTAGAATGACTCTGCTATCAGCAATTATTCCTGCTCCACGGTAGAGGATTCCAATAAATGACTTATGGGTTATTTTAATATAAGCAAATGTATCTGACCAACTTTGACATTGTTGCATTCGCAATGGGGGAAGAATAGGAAAATTGTATGGTAATGTCCTCACAGGTAACCACTTCTTGTCCCCCATCACCGCGGAAGGTGGGCGGACCTATGATATTGACCATCAGTGTGTACACTTTGCCATCTGATATTAAGCGGTTAGTTTAAAGATAATTTAAAATGGCGCCTTGGTCACATTACAGATTGACCTTAAGCTGATGTGAACTCTAAATATCCCATCCAAAGAGACCCAAGCCTACAATAAGATAATATGTGTCATTTCTAAATTACATTGAATCCATATTGTGACTTTCGTTATTCCAACGTTCGTCAATTCTTCCTGTCTGTGGTGAAATGGGGCATTTCGTGGGCGGGATGGAAATCTGGTTGTTCGACCTCGCGACGCCTTCTCCTGCTGGCAATGTCACAGTAAATTTGACACTTTTCTATCGGGGTCAGGAAAGACGACGTATCTGAAGCCTGGGCAAATTCCCCAAATGTCATAGCAGCAAAACGTATTTTTCGCACTATTCCCCCTAATACCTCGCGTTTGTTTATTTCATTTAATTCAATATTTCTTTCACGACATCGCGCTTCCGCCCAGTTTGAACAAGCCGTGTTAACTTGTAAATAACATTTTCATCCTCTCACGCCATCTGTTCACAGTCAAGTATTCTATCCAAGGTCGTCAGATTTCATCACTGCACCAGTTCGCTTTTGGACAATATCCATGCATTTTTCGGTAAGTAATAGATCAAACTACGATCCAAGATTGGCAATACTGTGTGCACGTTTAGATTATTCTCGAGGAACTCGTTGCAATTGGCGGTCAGAGAAACAAGCATGTACGTCTGAGACAAGTACAATAAGGCCATCACGTTGTCGGCTCTGATGTAGTACTCTGATGTCACTCTCTTCGCAATAGATATACCTGCATGTGCCATGAAACAATCATGGTTGTTGTCAAAAATGGGCAAACAATCCCAAATTTACTCCAGCAAAAACTAGCTCCACTTATAATTCGTATGTCATGATCATATAATTTTTAATTTTAGAACTACACATAAATTCTCGAAGGTTGAATTGTTTTATACCCGAGCATTTGGTTGGATGCGACATGCTCAGCTTCTTCGATGCAGATAAGCGTTTTTTGTATTTTTCTCCCATCTCAACATGGCGTCAAACACGGGTGAGCGGCAGATGAGGACGTAGCGATGTGCAGATATCCTCTCCCCATCACCTTCCTTACCCCCCACGACGAACACAACATTCGTGGCTCAGCGAGACTCCAACATAGGTCGGTTGCATCCCAGGAATGTCTGCCTAGGAACTCGCCATTCTGGCACGTCCACCATGCTGACTCAAAGTACCTGGTACCGACATGAAGAGTAAGTGTAATGATGACTTGATGTCACCAGTTACCAATAACTAATCACCTTCGCAGTTTGTGGCCTACGTCTTCATGTAAACACAATCCACACGAACCAATTAACTGGTCGTTGTAGTGTACACATATTCGAAGCATAATGCTTTATATCTGATTATAGACGTGACGGTTCTTATTTGACTTGAAGTGAAACATTTACTGCTTGCAAGCAACGAGTGTCATACGAATGGCTTAATAAATAGCTTTTATTTGATCGAGGTTATTGTATTACACTTTACCCAGTTCGCATTTATGTTGAAAATTCGCCAGTATATGGTGTGGAATTCACGCATCAAACTCCTTAGACTTTAACGCTGTGATAATACGCCACCTTGCGGAGACAATATATAATGGGTATTTATCATGTGAGTGCACATATATGATGACTCATTCAATATATATAATTATATTTAATTATGACTTTAAATATTTCAAGTCACAATAGCTGGTGAGGTTCATACTAAGGAATTCTTAAGTTACGCAACGGTTATGAGTAACAACTTCATACACTAACCCCTACCATGTATAAGGAGTGATGGAATCGATCACTACACGTGGAGCGTCGTCCACTTGAACCACAGCCCGGCTCGTGCTATGGATTCAAGTGGCCGCAGATCAGTACAGAGGAGAGGAGTGGGTTAAGGGCGTGGTGTTTATGATGACAGAACACCCACGATGGAAAGTATTACAAAGCCACAGGAGTCTTTGATGACTACGTAGCACCATAATAAGTACTGGACCGGCTGCCGTGGGTCGTTACTGGTTGGTCAGGTTGGACTTCATGGTGGTTTACCACTGATCCAAATAGAATATTGGGCGGAATACTCGAACTATGTCTTGAGTCTCGTGACACGGGTACCATTTTGAGTTACAACCGATGTGATCCTATCATTATTACCACACGCTGTTAATATATGCAAAGAATCATAGTCGGAATGCAGCACAAGGGACGTCTTGTCTTTTTCGCATAGCAAAGTACCGAGGGTCATGCCATTTTAGTTACTTTTTCTCTGTTTTTAGGTAATTTTTGGTCCTCCCTTGTTTTTGCACAAAATCACAGATTGGACAGGCTTGACACTCATCAGCGGCATGCGACGTACTGTGGACTTCCTGTCTTTTTCGTATAGCAAGGTACCGAGTGTCGCCCTTGTTGTCCATTTATCGGTCATTTTTGCCTGTTTTGGGCCTTTTCTCTGTTTTGTGTACGTTTTTGGTCCCTCCCTTGCGTGTGCACGAAAACACAGATTGTACCAAGTGCCGAGGCTCAAACCATCTGCACATAGTGACAAATGGAGACACCCCCTCCCCATGGCCATAAGGTGCCGCACCGCTATCAAACAACGAAGGGCGTGAAGACGCCCTCCCCATGGAGCCGCTAATTAGCGTGAACCTATGTTATGTAAGGTATCTGTGTGGGATCTGTAAATATGAGAGATATTCGCTTAATCCCCCATTCGGCCTCAGCTGCCTGTTATGATGGGTTCATCTGTAGAAGATGCGGGAGAATTTTCCTTTTTCGACGCCAATGATTTTGAGATGGATTTTAGTGTTCCTGGTGCGTTTGTTGCTCCCTTGGATCCATATACAGATACCAAATGGGAAGTAGGAGGTGCTGCTTGCGATTGTCGGTTCAGCACTCCGCTGACAACGGACAAAAATATAAAGAATTATTGAAGAACAGGGTGCCAAGAAACACTAGAAGATCTGAATGTTGGGCTGTGAGTGCATACAAAGACTGGCGGGATTGTGTAAAGCTAGAGTTTTCTAGACTTTTCTTGCTCCTTCGTTATAGTACTGTTGTAGTTGCTGGAGTGGGGACTAATCAGAGAAAATTAACGCAAGTCCTGAAGTAGAGATGCTTATTTGGTTTATTCAGATTTCAACAATGAAGCTCCCTGGAATCTCGCGGTCCGAATCGTTTCTCTGACTAGGTGATCTCTCCGTATTCGTATGCGAGGGTTGGTTATATAGCCCTTCGGGAGTACGATTTTCCCTCTGATAATTAAGATGGGAGGGAGGGGGTACTCTATAATCAAGGTGTGAGGGAGAGGGTACTGTTAACTAAAACAGTATTACAACAATTGGAGGCAGACCCAGTCGGAAACTGCAAGGGACCCTAATGGACCTGTTACCGAATTTGGGCAAGCTTCGTTCCAGCAACTAGACCACGGCGTCCCAGCAGCGTTAGTCTTCGTTTGGTGCTGGCAACACTGCACCGCCGTAAAAGCGGCTCGGCAGGTGTTAGGATTTTGCGCCTCAGCCAGATTTCTAAGGAGATGTATTCTGGTATTTGACTACCGGAAACGGGCGAGGGACCGCATTGCTCTTTGCTGCCGCGTAGCGGATTAAAACTCGCGGTCTCTCATTGCTAGTGTTAGTCATATGTTTGCTAATGTGTGTGTACCTGCTTGTGATGGGTGTAATACGAAATATCATGTTTAATTTTATGTGTTGGCTAGATTGTAGTTAAAACAGTATTGTTCTAAGTATAATTATCAGACATGTAGAAACACTGGTATAGGAGTATATTCATGTGATCTCAAACTGTCATCTGTAAATATTCTGTATTTCATTCTGCCTGTATATACTTTATTATTGTTATTCATTTTGTTGTATTATGGATCTCCGCTGGCTTAGTGGCTGAGTCTGAAATAAAGCATTTGATTGATTGACGTGTGGCGGAGAACCGAACGAATGGCACGAATAATAGTCAAGATGAGTTTCCCGTTTGTACCGTCATGATATATTGTTAGCATTATTATTATCATAACGTTGGAGGGAAGTCATTCTCTGAAGGGAGACACCGAAAGCCGGTGACAAGGAACAATATTCTTTCTTTTTGACGCATGAACTGAATATAACGGGAAATGCGTATGCATATAACTTCAGCGGGTACGTGTTAACTCATTCAATTAGGCTAATGATGTCATATATCTTTTTATTTCTTTATTTTGTGGCAACTTGTTTGCTGAGTCATTTTCATATTATCGCTCAAAATATAAGAATGCTCTATGTATAGAAATAATAAGGTGAATTTAGGCTATTCGTACGGCAGCCGTACGAATAAGATAGATATTGGCTATTCGTACGGCAGCCGTACGAATGATGTGGATTTTGGCTATTCGTACCAATAAGATAAATATCGGCTATTTTCTCCATGCGTACAATAAACGTAGGATATAGAGTGGTAGGGTAGCCCAACAGACCAACAGTCGATCGGGTACTCCCGTGGGCCTTGTTGGTCTAACAGGAAAACCCACTTTATAGGTAGATTGACAAACATGCTTAACTTATCATAGCTCCGGTGTAACGGTAACATGAATTTATACCGTTACGAACAGTTAGTCAAACACAGTCGGCGATATTTAGTTTGGACTATATCTCGCGAAGGGCTACATTTCGCACCTAGAAAATAACATATATCAAGAGCCTTTACAAAAAATAGACCTTTCGCTCCAAAAAACTTACCACCACTCGACGCTATTCTTCAATAAATGCCATCGATAGTTCGTTTCCGAACAAATCGCGATATGATGTCTGCCATTTTGGAAACTATTAATTCTCGCGATTTCCCGCATTGCCTTAGCATCCCAAGTGGGGGGGCACTTACCCTAACTCGGATAGGGGTGTGCCGCGGGACCTCGAAAACCTGTACCCGTTGTACTCGTTGAGAATGAGAAAAAGTATACTCCATCGTACAAGGTATTATGCGAATGTCTAACCCGTCGTAAAAGTCGAGATGTCGAAAAAACCACCCACTTCGTGCGGCACATGTATACTATATCATTACACTTAAGTGCCCCCCCCCGGGCTTAGCATTAGACTTCGTCATGCTGCGCATGGGCAATGCATGTGGTCTTGAACTTGTAAACAAACATGTTGCTGTGTTTCTGACTTTTTACCGCTTCCCAAATTGATCGAACTATAAAAAATTACCATAGATGAAATCCCCCGCCGAAAAGGGATAAAATCGTCCGTAAAACATCATTGCATTCTATAACTCCATCACTTGTGTATGTTTTGTGCTTGGTAGTTGTCTGAATCGATCTAAAAATATTCGCATTGCGTTGTTTCGAAAAAAGGTAAGACGTCTACGCAGACGTCTTGTAGGGCTAAACTTATCATCACTTATCACGTTAAAAATATGTATTGAGAAGAATTTAAAGCCACCAACCGTGAGAGTATTGACTGAATTTAATTGATATGGTTTTTTTTAACCTATCTCCGGGTGAACACTTGATATTCAATTAATTTCTAACTTTTCGGCGAAATTCTACTCCACATTCTGGTAGTTGCCAGCAACCGGTCTCTTGCATGATGTTGTACTAGATTAGTTACCTTATAACTTTTCCGACCTAGTTGCCTTTTCCTCTCCTTTATTCAGCATCATAACAAGTCCGTTTCCAACCGACTTACGTTGAGCAATCTCGCCGCCATATTGGAAAATTAGTTGGAAAAGTTAATCGCCTCCCACATTTTAGGCGATATTGCGGTTGCTGAGACTCGTTAACCATACATAAAGGGAAAATGCACAAGTAATTAATATCAAGATTAATACATACAACAATACACTGAAGTATATGGCATCAAATGATGTGTACAAAAAAATAGCCATACAACGCATAACTGTTGCTTTACATCTCAAAACAACAGTTAATGAAATACTCATGCAGAAATTCAACTAGGCCTTATTCGTACTGCAGTAATTTAAATTGGGCTCATTCGCACAGCATGAATTCCACTGGGCATTATTTGTACAGCAGAAATTCAAATGGAGCTTATTCATACAGCAGCAATTCATATTTGTACAGCAGAAATTCAATTGGGATTTTATTCGTACAGCAGAAATTTGAATGGGCATTAATTGTACAGTAGAAATTCAAATGGGCATAACTTGTACAGCAGAAATTCACATGGGACATATTCATACAGCAGAAATTCAATTAGGGCTTTATTCGTACAGCAGAATTTCAAATGTGGCATATCCGTACACCAGATATTCAAATGGGGCTTATTCGTACAGCAGAAATTTGAATGGGCATTATTTGTACAGCAGAAATTCACTATACATGGATTGGAAATGTTCCCAAGAGGTTAATTCCTGTCCCTCTTTAAGGTATCCACATCAGCCAATCCAACAAAGGTTGTTGAACAACAATAACGTTTCACACACAATATACTATCCGGTTGCAAGATGAAGTTCGGTCCTGCTCGAGCACTTCTAGAATTCAAAACAAAGTTGCCGCATGATGCTCGTTTGCGCAGGCGTGACTGTATAAAATTATTCGCATGCACTAAAAATAACCGTTCCTGATTGGATGAAAAAATCATATATATATATATATATATATATATATATATATATATATATATATATATATATATATATATATATATATATATATATATATATATAACTGAGCCCCATCGGTTGGCCCTTCAACTTCAAAGGGCGGCCCCTTCCCCTTCTCACGACAGAACGGGGTCAATTGCCCACTTCTATGAATTCCTAGAATTCTCTCTCTCTCTCTCTCTCTCTCTCTCTCTCTCTCTCTCTCTCTCTCTCTCTATATATATATATATATATATATATATATATATATATATATATATATATATATATATATATATATATATACAGAGATCATTATATAATGATCTCTGTGTATATATATATATATATGTGTGTGTGTGTATATATATATATATATATATATATATATATATATATATATATATATATATATATATATATATATATATATATATATATATATTATATATTCGGCTGCAGTCTGTACAGCTGAGATATTTGGACATATTCTGAGCTTGGGACTAAGGGTCACTGCCTGTATGATAGTGCATCCATGCTTTAACTTTCTGCAGTTAATGGATACTTTTGATATAATGTTGTATGTTTTATACTGTGTGTGTTTCAGCTGGGGTTCTTGCCCTGCTCGATGAACCAGAGGCGGAAGTCAAGGTTGGTAGTTGACTTCTTTATGAAAGCTATATACCACATGTTTACAATTTTGAATATTCGGTGGGCGGCAAACACAATGCTTTCTGACATGTGTTCAGTTTTAACCCCTTTGAGGGTAAGCCAAACTTGTTCACTTAAAAAAGTTTTAATCTAATAAAATTATATAGTTTATGGTTGATCTGTGGCTAACATTACAAGTAACTGGTAAAGCTTGCATTTGTTGTGGGTGTTTAATAGGTGTAAACGTTGATAATATCAGAATGATAAAAGCTAAGATATGATTCTTCTGGCTCCCAGACTCCCACCAATCTAGGGTGCGGTTAAACCCTATACCACTTACCTTTCCCACCAATTTCAAACCCTGCCTTCTGCTTTCAGTTGTTTGCCCTCAGTAAGCTGGACAGCATAGTAGGAGTCTTCTGGGCGGAGATTTCTGAAGCTGTGAGCAAAATGTGAGTTAATTATTGTCTGAATTTATGATCCAAATTGACAAATAGAACAACATAAATGAGTCTAAATATATGTATTATTTCCTTAACTATTGTGTCCTGGTTTTCCTCACACAATGCAATGAATGTTGATTACTTCTTTATATCCTGCATTTAGAGAAATGCTGTATGAAGATGACACATTTAAGCACAGGAAACTAGCAGCTCTCATTGCATCCAAGGTGAGTTTGCTCTGATAACACACAGCACACATAACATGTATGTGTGCTCATTTGAATATATATGTGTGTATATATATATATATATATATATATATATATATATATATATATATATAGAGATATATATATATATATGTATATATATATATTTATATATATTTATACATTTATACATTTATGTATACATATATATATGTATATATATATATATGTGTGTGTATATATATATATATATATATATATATATATATATATATATGTATATATATATTTATACATTTATGTATACACACACACACACACACACACACACACACACACACACACACACACACACACACACACACACACACACACACACACACACACACACACACACTCAAATCTATTCGAAGCCTGTATGCACCATCTCCTGGTGTGTGCATCTACCCAACATGTATACATAATGGTTGTTTCTATTACTTACCTGCCATGTGTATTGGGATGTTTGTAGGTGTATTATCATTTAGGAGCATTTGAGGACAGTCTGACCTATGCACTTGGTGCTGATGACCTGTTTGATGTCAATGATACAAGTGAATATGTGGAGACCACTGTCTGTGAGTGCCTTACAATCACACCCTGTAACAACCTGTTATAAACTTGAAATACTGAGAGATTTCTTAGTCTTATTGACAAGGCTGTAATATTGGCTGCTATATTGATATGACCGCCACTGCTGACTGAGGCCTGGCTTATAAACACAAGTGCTTAATTGTGATTGACTTTTTCCCACACAGCTAAATGTATTGACCACTACACCAAGCTGCGGGTGGCCAACACTGAGAGTGACGACCCCAAACCCATTGACCCCCGTCTGGAGGCTGTAGTCAGCCGCATGTTCCAGAGGTGCTTTGATGATAAACAATTCAAACAGGCTGTGGGCATTGCACTGGAGACTCGCCGCGTAGATATCTTTGAGAAAGCTATCATGCAGTCTGTAAGTGTTCACTTCAATCACGTTATGTATGTGGTCTACGTATTCAAATATAGCTTGTGAAGCTGGGCATTATGAATCTGTGTCGTTGGTAATTGTGTTCGGTCAGAAGTGGTTCCTGCTGAGTGGGCTATGATGAATGGGTAATGGTGATTGTTTGAGCATTGAAGCCGAATGAGAATAACCAGTGTGGCCTTCCCCTCATGTTGTGTGTTTATGACATGAAGACCTGTTGCGTGAAATAAGCTGATGTTGGTGTGTGGATTAGACTGATGTAGGCGGGATGCTGACCTATGCCTTCAAGGTCGTGATGTCGCTGATGCAGCACCGTCAGTTCAGAAACGAGATCCTACGTCTGCTTGTGCGCCTCTACATGGGGCTGGCCACTCCCGACTACATCAACGTCTGCCAGGTACTCCCCCTTCTCCCTGCTCATCACCACAAGGCGCCAATTCACTTACAAGCCGTACTACTCCTGTGTTAGAATGCATTATGCCAGCTGCCTATATGTATTGTTCATCATCTGTTGAAGTGTCTGATATTCCTGGACGACCCTCAGGCTGTAGCTGATATCATGGAGAAACTCATCACTGCCAGTGAGGTCAGTATCATATACGGGGCAACCTGTCAAGTCGATGCTTGTCAATTCTTCAAAACATATCATCTTATTGTCATTGCTGTGATGCTTGCAAAACAGACTAGATTCTGCAAGATCACTTGTCATTAATTGGAAGGATATTTTGCCACTAATCATGGATTGTGGCGTGCAGGACAACTTGCTGATGGCATATCAGATCGGCTTTGACCTCTACGAGTCTGCCACTCAGCAGTTTTTGCTGCGGGTACAAACGTCGCTGCGTACTGTGGCCCCCATCCCTATCAACCCACCTCATGCCCCCACCACCACACCCAGCCAGAAAGATCCCGAGACCAAAGAGAAAGACAGGTGCTTTACCCTATATTTGATGAGTTGGTGATGATTTAGGTAAAGCAGTACAGGTTAATTATAAATTCCATTCTACCCACATATGTTGTAAGTGTGAAATAGTGGGGCATCTTGTATATGTTAACTTGGTAAAAGTTCAGGGGCAATTACAGTGACAGGGTTAGTGGACCAAGATGATGTGGCAGGGCTAGTTGACCAAGATGCTGTGGCAGGGCTAGTTGACCAAAATGCTGTGGCAGGGTTAGTGGACCAAGATGATGTGGCAGGGCTAGTTGACCAAGATGCTGTGACAGGGCTAGTTGACCAAGATGCTGTGGCAGGGCCAGTTGATGCTGTGGCAGGGCTAGTTGACCAAGATGCTGTGGCAGAGCTAGTTAACCAACATGCTGTGGCAGGGCTAGTTGACCAAGATGCTGTGTGTGTGATGTAGTGCCATGGAGACAGACACCGCTGCTGCAACTGAGAGTGGAAGTACAACAGAGTCTACTCAGGCTTCTGGGGAAGGCCTGCGCCTTGAGGACTTGGTAAGACACTCACTCTACAACTTGTAAGCTGCTTATAAAAGATTCCAGTTGCAAAGTACTTCCACTATGTTCTGTAATCAGCTTATAAGTATGCATGCATAAATCCTGTCTGTTCTTAAAATGAGTCATGGCCTGGCAATGTAAACTTAATATAATGGTTGTACAAAACATAGATCAAGGCAAAGCTTTCTGAACGATTACTTCAGGTCCAAGTTCTTGATCCTATGAGATGTCCACTCTTGGGTCTTTGAGCTGATCATTCACCCACTTCTTTTCACCCCATTGAATGTCAGTTTGAGCTGTATCATTCACCCACTTCTTTTCACCCCATTGAATGCCAGTTTGAGCTGTATCATTCACCCACTTCTTTTCACCCCATTGAATGTCAGTTTGAGCTGTATCATTCACCCACTTCCTTTCACCCCATTGAATGTCAGTTTGAGCTGTATCATTCACCCACTTCCTTTCACCCCATTGAATGTCAGTTTGAGCTGTATCATTCACCCACTTCTTTTCAACCCATTGAATGTCAGTTTGAGCTGTATCATTCACCCACTTCTTTTCAACCCATTGAATGTCAGTTTGAGCTGTATCATTCACCCACTTCTTTTCACCCCATTGAATGTCAGTTTGAGCTGTATCATTCACCCACTTCTTTTCACCCCATTGAATGTCAGTTTGAGCTGTATCTTTCATCCACTTCCTTTCATCCCATTGAATGCCAGTTTCACAGAAATATAGAGCCTTGTGTAGCAGCTGTGTGTGATATACACTGGTGTGTTATCAGAGTGAGAAGGAACGTGAGCTACAGGACCGAGTGAGCAAGCTCCACGCCATCCTGGCGGGAGACACCACCATTGCCCTCCACTTGCAGTTCCTCATCCGCACCAATAAAGCTGATCTCCTCATCCTGAAAAACACCAAAGTATGTGCTCACTCCTTGGCTCAACACCAACGCAAGCTTTCATTCATTCACTCACATCTTATGATGAAAATGTTACTTGCAATAAAGCTTGCTGTCATCTTTCAGGATGCTGTGCGGAACTCAGTCTGCCACAATGCCACAGTGATTGGTAACGCCTTCATGCATGCTGGCACGACGTCAGATCAATTCCTCAGGTGAACTTTATAGCAATCTGCTTCCATAGATCTCAAAACTGAACAGCTGGTATTATACTTGCTAGTGTTCTGGTAGACCGTCTGTTGTGGATCCCTGAATCGGGCTGATTATTATATGTTTCTGAGCTGATGAGATGAGACGGAGGTGATATGGTTGTCGTTGTGGTGGTTACAGAGACAACCTCGAGTGGCTGTCACGTGCCACTAACTGGGCCAAATTCTCAGCCACTGCCAGTCTTGGAGCTATACACAGGGTACGTTATGATCACATACCTCCACTCACCGCATTCCTAACACACAATCATCTATGATGTGTCATGAAAGAAGTGAACCCATTTGGTTTCTCAGTACACATTGATGATTTGACCGTGTTTGCTCATGGCTGTGTTTGATTGCGGATGTGTTTGACTGTGGCTGTGTTTGATTGTGGCCGTGTTTGCTCGTGGCTATGTTTGACTGTACCTGTGTTGTGTACCAGGGTCATGAGAAGGAGGCGTTACATCTCATGTCCACCTATCTTCCCAAAGACTCCAGCCCTAACTCCACCTACAGTGAAGGAGGAGGACTCTTTGCCCTAGGTAAAGCTTCTGACAAATTCTCCTGAAATCACCTCTGGAAAGTCTTGCAAACATACAAATGGGTGCCTCGCAAGAATGGTGGCATTGTCTTGGGAATAACTGGCTCTAAAGCATGACCAGTATCTCTGTTTGATGACCAAGTATAACTATGTTGATTAGCTACAGGCAGGTTGTATACAATAAGAAGTATCACTGTTCCATTGGACGTGCTCCCTGAGTGTGATATATGAGGTGGTGACATGTGCTACTATCTGCAGGTCTCATTCACGCCAACCATGGAGCTGCCATCTCAGAGTACCTGCTGGGACAACTCAAGGAGGCCACCACAGATGTGAGCTGTTACCCACTTGTACTTGTACTTAGTCTTCAATAAATCAAATACATATGGTTTATCGGCAAGCCAATACGAGCGTGTTATGGTGCCTACGCTGGCCGGGGGAATGCCAACAGCTATAATGTCATTAAGGACAACTTTACTCGTTGATTGCTGCCCCTAAAACCTGTTACTAACATTTCCATGTCTATGACATTGTTGTGACTTGTATTGGGAGATTTCCCCGGGTATAAGTGATTCCCAGGCAGTGTATCTAGCGGCAGTATCATTTGTTATGATCATTGCTAGCCATCCTTGGAAGTATCCCATGCCCTCATACCATTACCTGTGCCTGCAGATCATCAGACATGGTGGCTGTCTGGGACTAGGTCTTGCAGCAATGGGATCAGCTAGACAAGGTTTGTGCATCAATGACGGTTCTAGTGACAGGTTTCGCGAGCCAGCTGATTCCACCGTCCATCTCATGACATCCCTCCAATCACATGAGTCATGGTCTGTTTGTGTGTCCAGACGTTTACGACCAGCTCAAGTTTAACCTGTATCAGGATGACGCTGTGACCGGAGAGGCTGCTGGCCTGGCCATGGGTCTCGTCATGCTGGGAACCAAATCAGCCATGGCTATAGAAGACATGGTCTCTGTAAGTAAACACCAGATTTCTCTTGTGAACATCGCACCATTTAGCACAGAGAATTAGTTGCTATCTGCCAGATTTTTTCAATGAAAGAAAGTTTAGCAACCATTGTCAACTTAATGAAATATTTTATGGATATTTCTAGAGTTCTTAACAGTCTATAAAATACACTCCTGTGTGTTCTGTGTGTTCAGTATGCCCAGGAGACGCAGCATGAGAAGATTCTGCGTGGTCTAGCGGTGGGTATTGCCCTTACCATGTACGGTCGCCTTGAGGAAGCTGACACACTCATTGAGTCTCTGTGTCGAGACAAAGACCCTATCCTCAGGTGGTCGGGCATGTACACCATAGCCATGGCCTACTGTGGCACTGGAAACAATGCTGCCATCAGGAAACTCCTCCATATCGCTGTGAGTCTTTATAGACTATGGGTCTAATACATAAGTGAATGGATTGGGTGATAATTAGTCAGCCGTGGTAGTTCAATACGCTGTTAGATTCATTGTGTGGGGGAGACTATGACGATTGTCAGCACGTCATGCTGTGTGCTGTGTAGGTGAGTGATGTCAACGATGACGTGAGACGAGCTGCAGTCACCTCATTGGGATTCCTCCTCTTCCGCACCCCCGAGCAGTGTCCCAGTGTCGTGTCCTTACTTTCTGAGAGCTACAACCCTCACGTACGCTATGGAGCGGCCATGGCGTTAGGTATTGCCTGCGCTGGTACTGGCATGAAAGAAGCCATTGCTCTCCTTGAACCAATGACCAATGACCCGGTTAACTATGTCCGCCAGGGGGCGCTAATTGCATCTGCCCTGGTCCTCGTTCAACAGAATGAAGTGACATGCCCTAAGGTAGCTCATTTCCGCCAGATGTATGCCAAGGTTATAGCAGACAAACACGAGGATGTCATGGCCAAGTTCGGCTCCATCCTGGCCCAGGGAATCATTGATGGAGGTGGTCGCAACTGCACCGTGTGCCTACAGTCTCGGACAGGACACACCAACATGGAAGCTGTGGTGGGGCTGCTGGTTTTCTGCCAGTTCTGGTATTGGTATCCCCTCAGCCTCTTCCTCACCATCGCTTTTACACCCACCTCTGTCATCGGCCTCAATGCACAGCTCAAAATGCCCAAGGTAGAGATTCGCTCAGGGGCCCGGCCCTCCATGTTTGCCTACATCCCTCCTCTTGAGGATAAGAAAGAGAAGAGCAAAGAGAAAGTGGAAACGGCTGTCTTGTCAATCACAGCTAAGCAGAAGAAGAAGGAGGCCGAGAAGAAGAAGGATGAGTCAAAAGAAGAGGAAAAGATGGAAGTTGATGAGGATAAGAAAGACTCGTCTCAAGAAAAACATGTCAAGAAGGAAGCGTCTGCGGAGAAAATGGTTACTGATGACACAGAGGTTGAAGAAAAAGCTGATGAGGTCAAGCCAGAGGAAAAGAAAAAACCAGAACCCAATTTTGAGATCTTGACCAACCCCGCAAGAGTGATGAAAGCCCAATTGCGAGTCTTGTCGATGGCGGAGAATTCAAAGTATTCCACCACAAAAGATATCACAATAGGAGGCATTGTAATGTTGAAGAACACGAAGCCAGATGAGGAGGAGGATTTGATAGAAGACGTGGCTGCTGGAGGGCCCACCAAGGTCGAGGATGAAGAGGAGGAGCCGGAGCCGCCAGAGCCATTTGAGTGGACTGATGACATGTGATTGCTTTATCAGAACATAATTACTTAGCCTGAATAATAATAACTCTGGATGATGTTGGTTCTATGTGTGATTGTAAGATGGTCCTCATATTTGAATTCTTCAGAAACACAACTTAACAGTTGGACAACATCTTGTACATTATGTTGATCAGGTGTAAATGGTCCACCTGTTCATTTCAAAAGTTGTCCAAAAAAAGTGTTGGGAATCAACAATATGTTTAATCCGCGGATAATAAACAAATTGTTCACAATCGTTTGTTTCTCTTAGGATTTTTGGTTATTGAATTGAACATCAGAATTAACTTTAAAATGTTAGTTGTTTATACCAGGTAACTACTGTTTCGACAGGTGTGTAGGAGCATAATTAGCTTGGATGTTCACCTGGGCTTGCTTACCATTACCTTGTCTGTTGGTAAATTTGTTGAACGTATGTTATCTTATGCAGCAAGCTTATACCCCTCTTCAGTTGATGCCTCCTTGCAAACTATAAATCAGCTCAACATGACCCCCGACCCCCCTGTTTGTCTGGGGGGTAGAATAGGCCCACTGTATCCTCCTGCATGTTGTAAGAGGCGACTAATAGGGGGCAACCTGTTGGCCGTGGGTTGCGACTCGTGTCGGTGGACAATGGTATCCAAGTGATAGAGTGGAGCGGTCATTTTGAGGGCCGTATCTGCAACACACCACTTTGGCACGGTTTCATCTGGACGAGAGGCTGGAATGGCCTGGTTCAGTCAATCGGCTGGGAAACTTGGCCCAAGGATAATCGTTTCCATTTTTATCTTTTCCATCTCCATTTTCATTATCCTGGAAGGTGGCTACTTAATCGGGTCAATCTTATCTGTTTACCTTCTTGGCGCCATACAACACACGAGAGTTGGTGTGCCGTTAAACCCTATACTTACCTATGACCCAGGAGATATGACAACAAATTACTATAAGAAATCAAGAGACCCATCTTATTTTCCCTTGGGTCAAATAGTCTGGAGGGATCAGAACAATGGTGGTACGTTTTGTTGATGAAGATAGTGTGTTATTCCGTATGCTCATGGAATGATATGAATGCACCCTGTGCTTCTCTGTTACTAGGTCCATTTGACAGAATTGTAAGGTTCTGTGACCATTGAAGTCTCTCAACGTAACTTATAGCACCCCTCCCTTCGAAATATGTGAACACACCACCTGTGTGCAGCACACTTCGTCATAACGTTGTATGTTAAAAACCACATGGTCACCTCCACAAATAATGCCTCCATTACTTCAACTTGTGGATTTCTGACGAAAGATATGTTTGAAATCCTAACCAAATATGGCTATTACTGTGTAGCAATGGGGTAAATGAGCTCCCTCGTCGCTCCATGGTGTAGGCACAGGGGCTGGCTACAGGAGAGTTTAAACCATTTCCATTTCCTGGATGAAAGGATTTATACAGCAGTCACAATTAAGTTACATGCTTTGGCAAGATTCTCTGAAGACCATTTGGCTGTAATGACTCTATAGTATTAGGCGAGGCCCCACAAGAGGAAGCTGGTCTGATGGGATCTAGAGGAGATCTACATAAACAGGGTGTTCAATGAATCTTCCACAACAGGTGCGGGCTGGGATTTCTCCTGCACCTTTGTCTTGTACAACATTCGGGCTAAGGGTTTTCAATATGCACCAAAACAAGCCGACACCAAAAGCCTTCTACACGCTAGAAGATACCTGAATCACATTCAATTCGGCCGACCCCATTGTCTAATGAGAGGCATTTAGTACTACAAAAAAATAGCCCCCTTTCATCCGACACAAATCGTCTTCATGTTGATTGGACAACAGACACTCTGACAACATGGGGCATTATCAAATATTGACCCAAGGAGCAGTAAAATAAACGACCAGTCAAAAAGATGGTTGACAACAATAACATTGGATATATATTGGTTTGATAAACGTGTATATGGTAATAGGTATGTGTCTGTATACAAGACCCCAAAATCTTGGCTCTGCAAGAAAAAGGGGGCCAGAATCAATGTGTGGGTGCAGCTTATCCTTGAAATAGTATGATTTCCAACACTACTAGGTTTTCCATGTACAAATTAAGTTCCAGGGAAATATTCCCAGCCAATCATTTATTCCTCGTTATTATAGATACAGATTTGAACAGAATTTTGGAGAACATATTAACCCATGCTTGTTGACCAAAATCAAAGAAAGAATAATATACATTATCATGACATTAAAGCTAATAGCAATCATCACATGATTTTAAACACTGAATCAATGTATTGAAGCCGCATCCAGACGGCAAGGCCAGAAAAGTCTGGCCAGGTCGACATCAGAGTAGGCGTTACGTCGCAGTTTCCTATCTACATGGTTCTTGAGTTTGAGGTAAGCTTCTTGAAACTCTTTGTGCCGTATCCTCATCATATCTGTAGATAGAGCAGGTTACACACGGACATTAGGGACAGGTCAGAGGTCAAGTGAGGGGGTAGGGTGAGCAAATGGACAGCCCATGTTACTCACGAGAAGCTTCGTTGTATTTGAAGAAGAGATGTGGATGGATCGACAACTGTGGTGTGTGGCTTAATATGATGGAAGTGCTCTTTAAGAGACTCAAGTATTGAGAGTTAGGCCTCACCTCTTTCGTCTTTGCTTTGGATTCGCTGGAGGGCCTTTTCCAGGTCAAAGAGCCAACTGTAGAAGGAGAGCTGGTCGTACAGAGCCTTGTCTGTTACCTGTAACAAACCCAGTCAGCTCAGATGGACTTGGAGCAAGGAATGCCACATTGGGATACATCAACTGCCAAACACTCATTACATTGTGTGACATCGTTACCAACTCCCACTGCTCTTGATCAGAATCATGTTAGAATATAACCCACAGGATCATGTTACATTACCCACAGACAACCCGTCTGTCAGGATCATGTTTCATTACCCACAGACAACTCGTCGGTCAGGATTATGTTACATTACCCACAGACAACCCGTCTGTCAGGATCATGTTTCATTACCCACAGACAACCCGTCTGTCAGGATTATGTTACATTACCCACAGACAACCCGTCTGTCAGGATTATGTTACATTACCCACAGACAACCCGTCTGTCAGGATTATGTTACATTACCCACAGACAACCCGTCTGTCAGGATTATGTTACATTACCCAAAGACAACCCATCCTTCAGGATTATGTGCGTATCATATAAAAAGTCACGACAATTTATCACTTATCCGGAGCAAACAATTGACTAATCTGTAGAGTAGCAAAGTGATTGCCAATTGAATCAGTGACATGAGGAGAAAGAAGCCTGATGGTTTACCTTGGGGAAGAGGAGGCCTTTCATGCAGACGGAGCAGAGAGGATGACCTCTGGAGAAGATGAGAGGTAGAGCCCTGGTCACTGTAGCGCATGCAGTGTCATCGCATACCATCCAGCCCTGTCACACCACATGGACAACCCCATCATCAACAGCCACAGTTGGCAATATACCATCATACTCACCATACATGTGTTTAGTTTTGACAGCTATGAGATTTGATGTCAGTCAAATGCAGTTCCTTATTAGTCACATCTCAGCAAGGACGTGTTGTCTGAATAGCCTCTGTGGCTCCACTCTCATCACTTCACCAAGCAGTCACAAGCAGTTGGGGGTTTTAAAAGAAGAGCATTCACCATGATGTCATCTATCACCATGGTGTCATCTATCACCATGGTGTCATCTATCACCATGGTGTCATCTATCACCATGGTGTCATCTATCACCATGGTGTCATCTATCACCATGGTGTCATCTATCACCATGGCCTCTATATGCAACCATGCAACATACTGACTGTAACAAAACCCCACAAAAACTCCATTTTAAACCCCGTATGGGAATTTTAAACCCATATGGGAATTATAAAGAACCATCTTATCACGAGGGAACTTCATCATCAGCAAAGTTTGCGTCACAAACAATCTTTGACAAAATTATTTGCTCTTCCACATTTTGCCTTTCAAATGAGCAATTTGTGGTGGCATGTATAAGTCACAGACCACAGTTTACAGACCTGATAATACTGTCGTATATGCCTATTCATTGCATCAGTTAGTGCGTTTTGCACGACCCACAGGAAATCAGCAGGTCGCCGGGTGCATTCTGGGTTGGTGCATTTCTCTAAGGAACATTCCATCTGATTGCCCTGTACATCACAAACACGTTACTGGATCCCCACAGATCACTTCACACACACGTTACTGGATCTCAACAGATCACTTCACAAACACGTTACTGGATCCCAACAGATCACATAACAAACACGTTACTGGATCCCCACAGATCACATACATGACACTGGATCCCTACAGATCACATACACATAACTGGATCCCCACAGATCATGTCCATATAACTGGATTCCCTCAGTAGCTGCTAGCAGTAGCATACCAGTCTTATTTGATTCACATGTAAACTACAAATCTTGTTGGGACTAACAGAGCCAATGAAGACATTGTCAAATATGATCTCCTTGCTGCAGGTGGGGCAGCGCAACTTAAGACGGTCACAATCCTGGAAGCGTTCTTCATCAGATACTTGTAATCCCAACAGACCATCATCTTCATTGTTACCATGGTGACTGGCTGAGTGGCGATAGCTGCTTGGGTCCAGTCCTAAAATGATGATTATCATGATATAACCGCGTTATCATGTATTACAGCAATCTCCAATGAGAGAAGAGTAGAAGAGAAGATGCTTACCAAGACACTCTGCGATGTGGGCTGCATCCGTGTCATTGATTGGTTCACAGAGCCGTGACACGACCGGGTGAACCTGGTGGGCCAGGTAGTATTTGGTGTCTGCCGCACACAGCCAAAGCAGCCATTTTGCCACCGATTTCTTACATATTATGACAGACTATTGCAATACTGAGACCAAAAATACGATTGTCACCTATAAGAAGGTCATCTCTCTTGAGGAGCTCGTCAGGATGGTATGCCCTCTGACTTGGTGGTAAGTTGGATCCGTCCTCAAAACAGACAAACCATATAACATCCTCAAAACAGACAAATCATAACAACCTCAAAACAGACAAATCATAACATCCTCAAAACAGACAAATCATAACATCCTCAAAACAGACAAATCATAACAACCTCAAAACAGACAAATCATAACAACCTCAAAACAGACAAATCATAACATCCTCAAAACAGACAAATCATAACATCCTCAAAACAGACAAATCATAACAACCTCAAAACAGACAAATCATAACAACCTCAAAACAGACAAATCATAACATCCTCAAAACAGACAAATCATAACAACCTCAAAACAGACAAATCATAACATCCTCAAAACAGACAAATCATAACAACCTCAAAACAGACAAATCATAACATCCTCAAAACAGACAAATCATAACATCCATTACATCTTCTAAGGTCACACCCAGAAGAGATTAAGTCATCTTAGCGCTGGCTTGTGTTGGGAAGACAATCTACTGCCTCTTTGACCATAAAGATGGAAAATGAGACGATTTGAAGTCTAACATGACAAGATACAGATTAAACCACGATAATTTTGACTTTGTTATTGAACAGAAAACTTCATTGGTGAAGTTGTTTTTAATTCACGCAGACATCACCCTGCAGTTACCTCACAGCAACGAGGTGACACCCTGCAGTTACCTCACAGCAACGAGGTGACACCCTGCAGTTAACACTGTTACCTCACAGCAATAAGGTGACTTGTGCACGTTTTGCAGACGGACCCTTTTATCAATTCCCGATTATTAATTTCCAAAAATAAAGCGCTATTGTGCAGGGCTTCTAAAATTGTTCGTACAGCCACTACCCAGGGGACTGGCAGAGCCGTTATATATTATATATATAACGCGAGTGAGTGAGTGTGATTGTGTGTGTATATCTGTCTGTCTGTATCTCTGTCTGTCTGTACGTACCGTACGTACATATGTATGTATGTATATAAGCGGCCAGCGCTCGTTAGCGGATTGCCACAGACTCGAAGCCACCTCTCCTCAACAACTGATTCCTACTTAGCAATAACAAGGCAGAGAAATTTACAATTGCCACCATACCCTGTTTCTAGCCTCTGCAGTCACTGGAAGTGAGATGTACAGGAGTGGGAGCCAGGCAAATGATCTGGCTAAGAACACTTGTATGGGAGCAACATTAAGTTGGGCAAACATTTAAAGCCCATCAACTGCAACTGCTGTGAAACCAATAACCAAGCCAACATGATCCACGAGCCTGGTGGTCATGTGATCCAGTGTGGCAAGGGCCGGTGCATGATTCAAACTGATTATAGAGTCCACCAATTTATCAGTTTCAATTCATCATTGATGTCCTACATAGAACCCAGACCGGAGTTGAGCATTCATTCAACAAACACATCACGTAAATGTTGATGTCGCTAACCAGCTTACTTCACATATCACATAGTAGACGATGTCCCCCGCTCGTAATTTACGCCCTCCTCGGGAGTTCATACGTAGGGCAACCTGCACATGGGGCAGGCTTTTCCTGTCCGGGTAATCTTCGGGGTTTTTGGTAAGTGACTGAAAACAGCAGATGCTAATGGACGTTTTCATCGCGTAGATCAATTCAACTTGCAGGTGACACAATCATAGACACATGTAATCAACGACACGTCATATCGCGGCACCTAACCTTGGAGAACTGGACAGAATCAGCCACTGGAAGGACGAACAAAAAAAAACTTTTTCATTGCATCAGAGAAACCTATTACCTTGGTGATATG
Organism: Urechis unicinctus; assembly: GCA_034190875.2. Taxonomy (NCBI): domain Eukaryota; kingdom Metazoa; phylum Annelida; class Polychaeta; order Xenopneusta; family Urechidae; genus Urechis; species Urechis unicinctus. The sequence goes on along the minus strand of CM067348.1, from coordinate 38,562,204 downwards.
ATACATCTCCATGGCAATGTCTCCGTCCTTGACCTTCTGACCTACTTCTGTCAGTTTATTGTGGATGTTTTCTACCAATGTCTCACGTGACTCTCCGGATAGAATCTGCTTGACAGTAAAGCTGAAAAGGAAGTTGGTAATGTCTGCTTAACTTTCATCCCCTTAAAAAAAACTAGGGCACTGAGCAGGATTATATAATTTGGTGCAAATGTCTGTACAAACAGATTTTTCATCTTAAATCCTATTCCCCAATATTCACTAGTGATCTGCAGTAACAATAAGTGGGCGTTGAGTTGGAGCAAGCAGCAGGAAGAGGCAGAGAGAGACTAACTTGCCCGCCTCCTTGGCCAGGGAGCACCAGTCGCGCCTCACGATGTCCAGCCCTTTGAGCTCCTCCGTAGTGACGTACTTGTCACCGACCTTGGTCACACTCAGGGCAGCATATTTCTTCTTCTTCAGAAGCAGCATGGATTTAAATACCCCATCAATGTCGATTTCAAGGAGGCGATACAGTTTGTTGACCTCCGTCTTAATCTGCAATAATCCAACCAATCTAGTGATGGAGTGGCCGGGATTGAATCAATCCAAATATAGGATGGATGGATGGACACAGGAGCTATGAAGAAGATTCCTTGACATTCATGCTTAACCCTTAGCCTGCTGTACGCGACATATGTCGTTTCGGATTGTTGACATCGCGGACTGTAGATCGACTTTTGATTGCATCAAGGCTCCCAACAACAGAGACAGCGCAGGATACACGCACAACCCAATATTTTGTTTGTCAAAAATAAGATATCGATCTTCAGTGATTGACTTGCATTTACATAATAAAAAACCCACCAAAGTCACATACTTGTAAAGATCAGTTCATATTGATGTCAATTGCAAGAAATGCATTTCTTCCTTTCCAAATCCCTAAGTTACATTAATTTTGCAAAGCTACCCGACGGAATCAATAATTAGCCACAACAATGCAGCACCAGGGTAGAAGAGGTACAACACTTATACAGCAGGCTGAGGCTTAAAGTACAATATTGTACATTAGAGATATTTTGATAAGATGTCAACTTTGACAGTTGAATAAACCAACCTTGTGACCCATCTTGTAAACTTGTTCTATATCTGTACTGTTTGAGTTGACCATGATAGAATCTGTATCCCCGTAAATAACATCCAAATTCATCTGCAATCAAAAGAAAAACGTCCAGTGGTCAGCTCCACAATCGGTCAAACATCCCCACCGGTCATCTGGTCCCAATTACGGACTAGAATTTTAAAAGCCACATATTCACGAGAAAATTCCATATTTTCTACTTACATTCTGAACCAAATCTTTGGTTTTCAGAAGAATCTGAAACAGAACATAAAAAGATCATTGGTTGAGATGACAGGCTGCTTTGCCACGGAACAGGCCGCAAAGATACCAAAAACAGGAATATATTGCAACAGGGTGGGTGTGATATGTATAAAATGACAATTTATAAATTTTGATTGTAATTCAGTTAGTGGATCAGCAAGATGGAATAAGTCAGATTAATATGCATGTTTTGAATACAGGTGTTCCACACAGAACAGTGACCAGTAGCTTCAAGGTGATGCCAAAGAGTCTAACCTCACGTCCCATTCCCGTGACTAGTGCAGCCAGTGGTTTAGCATAGAAGCGGGAATGAGAGAAGCCCAGGCAACCATACATGCTGTTGGCTGTCAACTTCAAAGCCTTCTGTCGGATATCGTACTTCACATAGGGACATAAAATCATACTGTAGATAATCTGGTGGTTATTGAGCTTGATATATCTGCAGTACACAGCCACAATAGTTAGATCAGTCAGAGACGACGAGAACCACCTGCATGTACATTTCCGGGCTGAGGTCGGGGCTTTTCATCATCTGCTTCACTTGTTTACGACTCTGGACCAGCTTCCGTATCTCAGTGGGCAGGATGCCTGGATCCAGATTGGGCTCTGGTAGCTCGAGATTCCAGTCTTCCTCTCCCGTCTCCTGGACACAGCAGCTATCACAGTTAGTAGCGGACTCACAGGCCCCAATGACCACTCCACACTAAACACATGCCTCACAGGCCCCATTCACCACGACACACACAACACATGCCTCACAGGCCCCTCACATGCCACACCCAATGCCTCACAGGCCCCAATCACACACACTCAACACATGCCTGCCTCACAGGCCCCACATGCCCCATGACCCACACTCAACACATGCCTCACAGGCACCTCACAGGCCCCAATGCCTCACAGGCCCCGATGACCATGCCACACTCAACACATGCCTCACAGGCCCCAATCACCACGCCACACTCAACACATGCCTCACAGGCCCCGATCACCACGCCACACTCAACACATGCCTCACAGGCCCCGATGACCACGCCACACTCAACTCATGCCTCACAGGCCCCAATCACCACCACCACACTCACCTGGGGTTTGGTGTCTCTGGCGATGGTGGTGAAGCAGATGTTATACTCCTGTATAATGGACGGGTACAGTGAGTTGAAGTCCAGCAACAGGATGAACTGATCATAAAAACCTGAGGGGGAAGAATAACAATCAATTGAGTACGTGAAGTGCCCACGCATGTTGTAAACAAATCCCATGGGAATTTGTCTTACCCTTTTTCGGCTCCAGCACAAGCCCACCAGAGTAGGCTGGCTTTTTACGAGATGCCTTTTTCCCTCCACTGGTGCCCACACCGTCGTCCTCTTCATGCACGCCTAACTGCTGGTATTAAAGGGAGTGAATGAACACAATGTATATTTATGCGGACTTGATGACCAATATATAACCACATCAAGAGAGAGTGAGACAGCCGCAACAAACAGAATCAACAGCGGTCACCAACCTGCTGCGGTTTTTTACTGTATGACTTGTCGGGTACAATGAAAGCTTTCTCAGCGAAGGCGTGGAGCAGCAGGTACTCGTTCCTCTCAGATCGACCTCCCAGCAACGTCCTTGACTTGAAAGTCAAACAAGAAGCCCACGACCGTGGGAAGCTCTCTTCATTTTGGCTTGCTTTACAATTCAATGTTTGGACCAAATCGTAGCATTCAATGACATACTTGACAGAGGTCTCGTTATTGAACCTTGTGTGCTATGCTAAACTGTAACTTAATCCAGTAACAAAACATGCCTGAATGTGACAGATACACGTTCAATATATTAAGTATGCCTTGATGGTTGTCTGTTTTCTGAAGTTTTTCTGGCAATATTGTATGGAAAATTGTCATCATTGATTCTGTACTGCATTGTTCATGAATGAAATTGCAGAACACATATATAACATAAGCATTTGTAGGGCAGCTACGTTGGTATTTCCTCCGAGTCTCATTTTGATCCATCAGCATTAAGCTGTGTGATCAGTGGGCTTCCCTCAAAGCAGCACAGAACTAGAACACCATGTAGACTGGTGTATGCGTGACAGGTGGAGATGATATAGTTTGACACTGTAGATTCTCACCATGACGTTTCCACAGATGTTGGTGATTTGCAGGGCCAGAGGGATGACATTCAGCTCGTACATGAGTCTCAGGATGTATGTGACATCTACCAGAGTCCACTCCAACAGGGTGAGCAGGTGTTCAGATGAGCTACACACATCATCATCATCATCATCATCATCATAATCACACGCCAGGGATCAAACAACCATCTCCTGCCATACACCGACCACCTGTGATCGGAGGTCCACCAGTTGTCAATAAGGTGATACAAACATTCAGAATAACAATACATGCCCATCAGTTACTCAGGTCACCATATTGTATGTATTACTTGTTAAAGCAAATTTGCAAAAACCTTCACCACTTAAGAACTGTCACCGTAGCATTTGAACAGACAAGGGGGATATCGACGTTAACCAATACAACACAGCAGAACTGACTTGTAGAAAGTGCTTATTTCATCCACATCAATTTCCTGCCTCTTCTCTTTAAGGATATGAGAGGTCAACTCAGTAAGGTCGTAACTGCGGCAACGAATCAACTCTTTAGCTGAGATTTTCACGTCACACACCAAGCGCCCACTGGTTGCCCCCGCAGCAGTTTGACCTCTTGAACCAGGAGTCTGTCGAATCAAGAGATAATTATAAGACTTGGTAACCTCCCCATTATCGTGGGCATCAAGTGACAACAGTAGAAGGAACAACAGGGAACAAATGATAACAAGAGGCCAATAGGCCCAAAGCTCTGCTGCTTTTGACCCAATTCATTTAAATGTTATAACTCAGGGGTCAAATGTCATGCACGACAATGAGAGGCGACTATGAGGTGTCCATGAGTAGTTTCAGTCTGCTCCCTTACCCTATAAGAAAAAGTGCAACCAAAATTTATTTCCCATTGGGTCAACATGGAACAAGATTTTTTCAATTAATTAAGTGGCCATCAGTATGAGAGGGGTCCAAGTGTATTTTCAGGCAAAAATTGTTTCCTATTGGGTTAACATGGACATGAGATTTTCAATAATAAGTTTGTAAGTGGCCATTAGTATGAGAGGGGACCATGGTATTTCCAGGCTGCTAGCTTACAGTGTAAGAAAATGTGCCACCAATAAAATCAGGGGTCAAAGGTTATAGAGGGCTGATTTGTAATGTTCACTCATCATGAAAGGCGTCCATGTGTAATATGAAGCAGATAACTTGCTTTACAAGAGGACATGCCACCTAAAGTTGACCAACAGATGGACAGATGGATGCCCGAGTCAAGGAATATGATAAGGCCAGCTGGTCAGCAGAGGTATAAAAAAAAAACACCTAGCGTCCACTCACACCTCCAGCGGGTATAGCAGAGCCTTCATTGCCAGAGGAGGCAGATATATCATTAATACATGAACAAATCAGTTGTACACTAACTAAATAGCACTGGTTGGGCAGGACTTACACTGAGCTTGGGCATGTTAGCCCTCTTGAGACGACCCAGGCGCGACCAGTGTGGTATCTTATTGTGACTGACTCGCTGCAGCAACACCTCCAGGTCAAAGCCAAACACATCATGACCCTGAAACATTATGATGTCATTGTAAAGAGCTGGCTTCATCTCAGACAGTGATCTCTGTCAGCCGGTACACATCCCCTTAACAAACTTCATCTCAGACAGTGATCTCTGTCAGCCGGTACGCATCCCCTCAAAAAGCTTCATTTCAGACAGTGTTCTCTGCCTGCCGGTTGGCATCCCCTCAACAAGCTTCATTTCAGACAGCGATCTCTGTCAGCCGGTACGCATCCCCTCAACAAGCTTCATCTCAGACAGCGATCTCTGTCAGCCGGTACGCATCCCCTCAACAAGCTTCATTTCAGACAGCGATCTCTGTCAGCCGGTTCGCATCCCCTCAACAAGCTTCATTTCAGACAGTGTTCTCTGCCTGCCGGTTGGCATCCCCTCAACAAGCTTCATTTCAGACAGTGATCTCTGCCTGCCGGTTGGCATCCCCTCAACACGTTTCTGTCCCTATAAGGAGAGGAGCACTCACTGTGATCACATCCGGGTCAATCTTGTTGATCTTGGCAAGCAAGAATGCCAAAAGAGCTCTCTCTGTCCCTGTTACCTCCACCTTCATCGAGTGACTCTGCAGCCAAGTAACACTTCACATGACTACCACGTAACATGCATCTAACTGGTCAAGAGAAAGCCAAGCATAATTTAGTTAAATTTGTTCCCATGGGAACATAAGTAGAATTATGTCAGTTCCTGTTAATGGTATGGTTTCTGTTCTGGTGTTAACAGACATTTCTATCGCACCTTCTTTGTCAGCTTGGCCTGGAAGTCGTAGGGAAACACGCAGTCACTAGGCTTGCTGACAGCTGTTAATCACACCAGTGAGCACACAGGAACAGCATGTTATTCAAACAATCAGAAAACTATCTGTACTTTGGTCTCCAAATAAAGAGTGACATATTCAGTATTTTCTTAAAAATTACATTTTTTTAATTAATGTAATATAACATGGAAAATGGCCGCCGTCAAGATTACATGTAAGGGGAACACACCAGGTTCCTGCTTAAATCAGAACATTTAAAATTACGTTACAAGTAAGCATATGATTGGACCACTGGGGCAGGAGAGATGCACCAACTCATCATCACTGGATTATACAGGCCTGAATTAATCCTCTAGCAAGGGTTAGGCCTGTCTGTCTGACTTCCTCGTACAAGCTCTCTACACGTAGAGCCGTTTTTGAGGGTCCCTTGATTATTTTGGTCTAGTCATTATTTTGTGTTGGTAGCGGTTTTTACCGCGGGATGCCCTTCCTTCGCTAACTCTGAGGGTGGTCATTGCCACCGTCCTCAGATTATGTGATCATCCGAGTCACGAGTAATCAGTCAGGTTGTCACACCTTGGGATCGAACCCACAACCTGTGGGTCGAATGGTGAAGCAGTAAACCACTATGCCACAGAGACGTAGTCTAAACTGCAAACTTGTATATGGTGTCTGCAAGATGGATTCACCATCATTGAGCTTGACTCTAAAGCGTCTACCAGCTAAAAGAGAAAATACCTATGTGATGCTGAGAACAAGACTAAAGCAGCCAAGTTGCCAGTAACCAGCCTCAGCCACACACATGAAGCTCATCTAAGTGGTGCATCCCATCAGTGTCCATGGTAATAGTGGATGGGAGAAAAGAGGGAGGGAGAAAGAAGAGCCAGGTAGCTGTGTTACCCACCACAGCGAGGAGAAGCTGGGGAGACAGGTATTTTACAATGACATTGCGCGTATCGTTCTCAGCGTGCCCCCGCTACGGGTTTGGGGCTGACATGGCGCATATCATTCTCAGCGTGCCCCCGCTACGGGTTTGGGGCTGACATGGCGCATATCATTCTCAGCGTGCCCCCGCTACGGGTTTGGGGCTGACATGGCGCATATCATTCTCAGCGTGCCCCCGCTACGGGTTTGGGGCTGACATGGCATGTATCGTTCTCAGCGTGCCCCCGCTACGGGTTTGGGGCTGACATGGCGCATATCATTCTCAGCGTGCCCCCGCTACGGGTTTGGGGCTGACATGGCATGTATCATTCTCAGCGTGCCCCCGCTACGGGTTTGGGGCTGACATGGCATGTATCGTTCTCAGCGTGCCCCCGCTACGGGTTTGGGGCTGACATGGCCCGTATCGTTCTCAGTGTGCGTCCCGCTACGGGTTCGCCTTAAGAGCATATTCTGCAACCTGAAGCTTAAATACCGCTCCATATAAGGAGCGATTCCTCTTGACACACCAGCAGCGGCCAGGACTTCTCGGGGCTTGTCAGCCTCTGTGTTGCATCTGCTGTCTATTTGTATCACAAGAACGAACCATTTATGATATCAACTACAGTCGGACCAACCACTGACTAACTGGGATATATCAAAGCCAGCAGATTCGACTGTGACTGCATTTAAGCAGGTACCTTTGGGGATGAGTGCAAAACATGTTGCGTTCAGCATTGGCAGCCCATGGACTTACCACAGAAATGCTCTTGGAAGGCAGGTTGGGGGGCTGGTTTGTCAACAGGGAACTGATGATGGACCAGACCTGCCGCTGCAATCACCTGTAAAGCACACTTCATCTGCTACAAACTGCATGCTATGAGCGTAATTTCACCAATAACAAATAATTCAGAAAGATTAATACATCAAAACGAGGACATTTTACCCATTGACAAACATGAACGTGAGAAAGCAAAACCCTTGATGAGGTTAACCTACAACAGGTCATATTCTATTGAGGGACGGGATGTGATTTTGATCACCTCATTCTGATGCGTCTTGGGATTGGGGACAGTTCGTAGATTCACTGCCATGACAACCAACGGAGGCGGCGGATATGACGAGGAAGACGGAGTGATATATTCTGGTTTGTTCACAAAAGCCTTAAAACATACAACAACAATACATCAATAAGAAGTGACCAACGAGGGATGTAAGAGAGGCTAGCTCGATTAACATACACTATGGAGGAGTAAGCCCAGCAAGCTGACTAACAGTGACCACTTCCACCTGACCACAAGAGATAACTCACCTCCACTTTACACCAACTGATCACAGGGTTGGGGATTTCTGTTTGGTGAAAAAACAACCTTATTTATAACATCAGAGATGTGTGTCCACAAACAACGACAAATCACCAGCCATTGGGAGACTGGACCCTCATTACAATAGCATCTTACTAAAGTGCTTTCATCCACTTCCAACTACCTTACCCTTGGTAACAACTTACGTGGCATCTTAATATCAAGCCATCCAGGCCCTTTCAACTTGCGATCCAACAAAAAAGTCTCTAGGCTTGATGTGTTACTACCAAACACATGGCTGAAAGTGTTTCCGTGGAGGTCCGCGGGCAGCATGGGGTACTCCGCCTGGAGGGAACAGATGTCAACATTGTGAGCAGTGGTTAGGATTCATGGAGCTAGTAACCGTAGGGTCAACACAGCAGGGCTTACTGGATAGCGGACTTCAAGATATTCACTCTCTTCTGGTACGTCAGTTTTTTCAAATGCGTACGACCGTAAAACTTTCTGCAGAGACAAACAGACTCCAGATTTGGACATGGCAACAACAGCACTGGATATGAGGAATGATGATACAATAAAATAAAATACAGATGGTATAACAAAGCTTTATTGTGCAAAAAGCCTTGCAAGCCTACTTGCTGTCAATCAAACAAACCATTGATTTGAACTTCATGATTTTGTATTTCTCAGCAATTCTCTCATTGAATTCCTGATAGACGTCGATAAAGGTCACAGGTTCGCCAGTTTCTTCCTGAGTCTGGGCATTGAAGAACTAAGCCACAAGAACAATAAAGCACAGTTTAGTGTTACCATATGATTTTAACTGACTTTAAACATTGACTTTTTTGTTATCATCACATTCAACCACTTCATCATGGTATACATTTGTAATGTGTTTTCCAAATGGGCATTATCTTGTAGCAATATACCAACAGGAAAACAGAGAAGATCAGTTCTCTGGCAGCTTGAAGACTCGGGTAATTGCATATCAATGAGACTTGAAGGTGATGCATAGTTACATTACTGAGTGGAAGAAGGTATAGTTACATTACTGAGTGGAAGAAGGTACAGTTACATTACTGAGTATAGTTACATTACTGAGTGGAAGCAGGTATAGTTACATTACTGCATGGAAGAAGGTATAGTTACATTACTGAGTGGAAGGTATAGTTACATTACTGAGTGGAATAGTTACATTACTGAGTGGAAGCATGTATAGTTACATTACTGCGTGGAAGAAGGTATAGTTACATTACTGAGTGGAAGAAGGTATAGTTACATTACGGAGTGGAAGAAGGTATAGTTACATTACGGCGTGGAAGTAGGTAGATGCGTCTCTCTATACTTCGGACTGAGACACAGCAGCTGACATGGGTCTTCGCAGAATCAATCCACACCTTGCCAAACAGGTACACAACACCTGACCAAGATAACACAGATCAGAGGTCAAACAGGTACACAACACCTGACCAAGATAACACAGATCAGAGGTCAAACAGGTACACAACAGGTACACATCAGAGGTCAAACAACACCTGACAAGATAACAAGATCAAACACAGAAAATCAGATTAGAGGTCAAACAAGTACAAACAGGTACTCAACACCTGACCAAGATAACACAGGTCAGAGGTCAGCTACCTCCATGACTATTTGAGCAACACGATACAACACACCTGGTTGTTTGTACTGGTCCTCGTAGACATCGAGCCAGTAGAGTCGTAACACCTGCTCTCCATCGTCATCCACAGTCAATGGCAGCTTGGACGAATCAACATGCACGTCCACCACGGCATCCGACGGCTCACATCTCACCGTCTCCCACGACGACTTGCTGCTGACTTCTGGCAAACTTCAAATAAAAAACATCGCCACTCCTTTGATAAAACCACTGTTCAAATAAGCACTTTTTTGGTGTGTAAACAAGATATTCTGCATTCCAATTTTTATTGAATCCCCCTGCTGGTGGTACTCAACCAACACAACTGCTAGTGATACTCAACCGACTACTGCTGCTATTGGCTAAAACATGAAACCTACAGAAATCTAGTTATCGGAGAGTGCCAACTTAATTTACAGAAATGAATACGACCTCTGCTAATGACTTAGAGGGAGGGGTGATCAGTTTTACATAACACAATCACTGTCCACATCAAACTGTTGTCTCCTACGAGCTGCCCACGTTTGAGTGGTGGAGCAGTTATGAGCCTTGCCTCACCTGACTTTGGGCTTAACCTCGGTTGACACCTGGTCTCCTCGGCAGACCACGTTTGGTGCCGCAGATGACTCAATGCCGTCATCAAAATCATCATTAGCGAAGTCTATACCCGACACATCCATATCCTGACACACCCCTGAATGGAAAGAGGGAGAAAATCACCTTCACTGATGAGATCATGTCGAGCAGTATTAAAGTAGTTACAGATAGTACATGTACTGGAGCAAGCTTGTGGTGGGCAGGGAGATCAAATGGAATGGTGAATGATCATCAAGAGGAAAAAAAGTGTTGTTTACCATTGGAGTCCTCTATATCCTGAGAGGTTGAGGGCTTGGAGCTCCCTGACTCACTTGAGAACTCCTCAATCGCCATTGATTCCTGTAAAGTTTGTATAATCACACATACATTTTAAGACAAAGTAACGCTACTGAATGTCAAATCTATGGTAGACAGCAGAAGTGACACCTGAATGGCAGTCTTCACTGGCTTGGATGTTAGCTTCATACTCTCAACAGAGTGGACCTCAATAGCCCGAGGGGTGACAGCTTTCATGGTGGGTGCCCGCTTAGGCGTCGTCGTTGCAAATGGGTTGGCTCTGACCACACAAGAATAAATAGGGTAATGGTTGAAGAGCATCAACAACTAGCATCATCACAATCTGCTCGGACTTATGTGGCCACTTGAAAGGAGGAAGCTTTTCACAAAGCACAGAATCATCACTTGTCATCTTATGTTATTCACAGAATATTTCAGCTTTCTAGGCACCTAACCTTAGATTGATCCCTGACATAGTAACATTTTATTCCCTCTTACTTGGCAATGGTTTTCTTTTTTAATTTGACTGGTACAGGGATGACATTGCCAGCCGAGCCTTGATGTAGTTCACTTAACAAGTCTCCCAAGAGATCATCATCATTCAACTTGGCTTCTTTCTGTGCACAGAAACAAAACAAAAATTTCATGCCAATCGAGAACAATTCAAACAAGCATTTTGTGAGTAACTAAAAGTACATCTTCATAAATCTGCCAATTGTCGAGGTTTGAGCCACTCTTGTGCATTATAACATGAACTCTGACCTCTGCCTTCTTCTGTGGCCTTACAGCTGCGGCAGCAAACATGCTCTTGATACTCTTCGGTCTGGCATCTGGTGCACGGATGTTCGCATTCTTGGTTTTTTTCTGACCTCGCTTGCTCTCTAGAATTATAGGATGACAAAATGAAAAACCATCCGATATCAAGGAGGGTACAAAAATGCCTGCCATTATCAGGCCTGCAACAGAAACAGCCTGCTCTTCGCTACCAACGTCTTGAGATCAACCAGGTGATTGAGTCAATGCAATTGGAAGACCACCAGCATGCATTGAGTCTGACACAGGTAGGAGTTGTGGGATGGCACTTACTCTGGTCTGCCTCACACGCGTTCTGCCCTTCTTCATCAAATATCTCCCGTCCATCCTCAACGTAACCACTCCCATCTATTGAACAAGTCATTTCCGTTCTTCCAAACAATGAATTCAAATGGGGAAAAAAGCTATAAATAAGCAGCTTAATGATATTTGGTCACATGTCAAGCAACACAGTCATAATAACCATCGTCAACAATCCAGTCGTCTTGTTGTCGGTCGCGTACAATGCGAGAATACTCTGTCTCGTCGACTTCCTCATACACATCGTCCTCCTCCTTCACCTGAACAGACAAGACACCATGCACTAGTATAGATACGTACAAATATACATAAATATATATATATATATATATATATATATATATTTTAAATACAAAATATATATAAATGTTTACATGCATATATATATACATATATTAATTTGTATAAATACAGACATATGTATACAAATATAAATATATATATATATTATATATATATATACACACACACACACACACTAACATATATAAATCTATACGAGGCAATTCCCAGCCTGGTTAATTTCAAATAATACACCAAATTGATACATAACTAGAATTACTTACCTCATACTTCAGCCTCTCTCCAGTCTCTTTAGATTTTTTCAACCGTTGCAAGGCAGCCAGTCGTCCTGTTTTATCAACCTTGGTCCGCTTCGACCTGTTCCGAGCCAGAGATCCAGAGTCTGTAAACCAGGTTTCATAATTACAATTCCGAATTTGCCCCATAATGTAGAACACATATTGAAATGAATGTCACTCGAGGCTTCCTTAGACAATTCCTTCCTCAAGAATATATATTATCTTCTGACAAATAATACATCGACAGAATAACCACACTTCAGGAACATTTCTGCAATAGATGGCTTCCATCACGGCAATGACAGTTTTTACAAAATTTGCAATATATAGCATTACTTCTGTATTGGAAAATAAATGAAACATGCCAGCTTATTACAGCATCAGATGTCATACATGATACATAAACCCCTGGAATATTTCATTATTTGCAGTACGCTATCAAGTGGCATGTTTGTCCGATCATTATCAGAAGACAATGTTCAGATTGCTTCAATGATCTGTTGGTGACAGTGAAAATGCAGACGAGGTTTGAAATGGTCTTATGATCAACTCAGGTGGATAGTATGCCTTCTGAACACCTCCTCAAGTTGACATCAGATCAACTCAGGTGGATAGCATGCCTTCTGAACTCCCCAAGTCGACATCAGATCAACTCAGGTTGAGAGCATGCCTTCTGAACACCTCCTCAAGTTGCCATCAGATACACAGAGCCCAACAACTAATTTTTATTTTCGTCAAAGGCAATCAAATTCAACAAGAGAAAATTGACATCTCTGACTTCAAGATAGTTTTCAAGCAACAAGGTGCTGCCATTGCAAATCACAATTTTATGGGACGAATTCACAACTGATAAACAATCACACAACAGCGGATAACCAAAATAGTGTAGGACATGAGATATCCATCCCGATTCTATATTCATATAGGATAGACTCTTCACACATTTGAATCACGTGGTCCAGACAACTAAGTCACAACCGCTTACATAGAGCTGATGCTCTACCTGGCTATAATAAGAGTGAGTTGAATTTTCCATCCAAACAGGAGTCCTTTTCCCCTACCATTTCAGTAATGGAGACATAACTTATCAGAATGGACATTTGACCTCATCAAGGCCATGACCTCATCAAGGCCGTGACCATAACACGCACAAAATACAATACCATCACAAGCTCCCAGATACGGTTGATCCATAGACAGCCTCATACCAGAGGTCTGAAGACTGAAGTCACTGTGATCACACATGAAGTCAACATTCTCATGGGTGGCATCTTTCTCGTGCTGTCGACCCCACATGACAGACTCTCAGGGCTGGAAATTAACACCCCTCCACCCATCGGGTGTTTTTATGGCCGGATGGGTAGATCAAGCCCAACCACACGTTTGGCTGACGGGTAACTATTTACGGTGTACACTGTTTGTTTATTACACAGACAGATAAGAACATAGCGATCCTAGCGAGACTAATCCGAGAGCGCAGCGTGTCATCTGACAACGAAAGCTGTTCTAGTGAAAATCAACAAGATTACTGCTTGGGTCATCTACAGTATTGTTTACAGTTGCACACATTCAGCGATTGGATGTCTGATGTTGAAGTAGTTTTACACACAGATTATTACAAGTCTGTCTGCTCTACCAGCCCTTTAACTCTAAAAGACTTGAAACACTTGTTAAACTTCTTTGAGTAACGCCACTCCAAGAGAAGTCAGTTGACGTGTATGGCGGCTTCCCAATTCCAGCTGTATCAGTTCATTTAACACATGCACTCATAAAAGATTAGCCGTGGTTACTATTCGACTAACTGTTATTTGATCTGACTCGCTGATTTAGACGCCACATCGCTCGTGCTCATTATTCATACTTTGATGACTTTATTGAACTTGGGGGTTAGGATCATGGTATATGAATTTGTCAAATTGTAACATATCATATCAATCCAGGTTAACGCGTAAATGCTCAACTGCGCCAGCCTCGATCAAGCAAACACCCCTACCACTCCGCTTTTACTCACTTTTCCCTCTCTGTTCCCCCTCGCACACACGTGCACCTTTGTAAAGTTCATAAAATCAGTATTTCCTGTTTGTACTTTGCATCAATTTGCAGGAAGAGATAGCTGACTTTGTTCCTCTTTTCTCACACGGGCTGAGGATGAAATAATGTAAGTGCGTTATGCTTCTAATAAAAGAAAGCAATATGAGGATTGAGGGAGAATGTGGCACACATGTATTCAAACAGTACTGGCCTGGTGTTGCAACAAGTTATATTTCAGCAACAACAGTATCCTGTGAATAAGTATTTTGCCCTAAAACACACCAAACGGTAATATCTGAGCCCGACTTGGCAACATGGCGGCGGAAACTGACCAGTGGGAGGATTCACCAATTGGAACATAGGCGAGACTACTCACAAGACGCGGGTTCACAGGAACTATTTGTGGCACGAAGCTAAAATGACCTTGACTAACATGTAGAAAAGGCCACTAACATTCACTGTCGCACAAATATCACACCGAATCACGAAGAAAGCAACGAAAATTTGGGGAAAAGGCGAACGGAGTTATCAGCTATAGTTTTTGACTATGTTCTCACCGCCTTGTTTACATCGGAAGTTTCTGGGGCTGTCTGGGATATCGTCCTCCGCGCTTGTATTTCGGAAGAAAATATCACCGGTAAACTTGGAAAGTTATCGAAAAATATAGTTTTCCGCAGACGATAGGAATATGAAACATTATCTCGAACCGAATTAGATAATTACTTTCGACACTGATCGGCCGAAACTCGTCAGAACATGCATATTTCGTGAAAAAAAGTGGTGAGTTCTGGGTTGATCGAATGCATCGACCAAAAAATTTTGCTTAAACTGTTGGACCGACAAGATGATAAATAGAACCTGACGTTGGTCTTTTGGGCTAGCTATCAGACGACTAAATCGCAATCTATCAGCACCGTATGGGATCAAACCATATTTGTTCATATTGCTTAAGATATAACAAAATGAAATCAATACGATGTTGTTAAACGAGTAACAGTTGGGCGAGTAACATAGATAAAACACGAAAAAATACCCTCTGAAGTTCCATCGTCAACATCCGAAATAGGCGCCATTTTCTGAAAGCGGGAAAGAAAGGTCAAGGTCTTGCGAATGAAGCCTCTTCGGTCTAAGTGTATCTTGATGACTAACAACAATGACTTTCCGCTGATTAGAATTAAACTTTGTAGAATGCACTTAGCTTATATTTTATATCCGTCAACACCAATTTTATGTAAAATAAATTTTCCCTTTAGACTCGATGATGGTGTGGGGGTTGGGATGGTCACCGAACATATTTTGGTCCATGTAATTTGATTTGACGTAGTTCTATTTACGACATCAACACTACACATGTGAAATTTACGAAGCAATGAATTAGCTTGGTTATAGAGATGTCTGCAATGTCTTTCAATGTCATTATCATCGGTCAAGTCATTTGACACAAAGTGCCCTGAATATTTGGCAGTGGTAACCTCATTTAACATTTCACCATTCAAATAGAATTTTGGTAGAACTGAATCCTTCAGACTTTTCAACCAAAATATCATTAATGCACTCTTTTTAAAGTTGTATTTGATGTCACGAGATTACCCTCAAGCTATCACAGACCATATAAGTAGCCTACTCAGTGCAGTTATTGAAGGTGCAAATAAAACAAACAAGGTCACCAGCATACATTAAATGATTAATAACTTGATCACCAAAACTACAGCCAACATTGCACACATTTAAAACAGAACTTAAGTCATCCAGATAAATATTAAACAAATAAGGTGACAGCTGTTGATTATACACATATATTTCTCAAGGAAAGCTTTACTGCAAACTATTGAGCAATTTATGATTCAATAAATGAACAATTTTTTTTATTGATTGAAGGCTCTTATTTGTGGCATGCAGCGATACCGATCCATACAGTTATAGCAACATCTTAGTTGAAGAAGTTGGTTTGACTATTCTTCATTGGTTATCAATCAATTATCAAATGCTTTATTTCAGACTCAGCCACTAAGCCAGCGAGATCCATAATACAACAAAACACAATAAAAAATACAGTATATATAGGCTGAAAGAAATACAGAATATTTACAGATGACAGTTTGAGATCACATTAGTTGGCCATATACAGTGAATATATTGTATATATTCTTTGTTTCTACCAAAAGCTTAATCTTAATAGCGTTATAGGATGGGCGAAGTCCTTGAGCTAAACTCAATTGAGCATGCAATCAAACAACATATACACAAAGAACATTAGCCAAAATTAGCGATGAATTGACTTATCTATTTGCTTGATAAACACGAATACTCATTCACATTCATATATCATGCATCATAATTCACTAAGACTATATAAAATCTCATTCTTCTGAAATAAATCGGTCCTAAATGGTTCTACTCTATACGCATAATATATATATTCACTCAGATAACTGTTTACATTTTCGAGATGCAGAGAGTGAAGAAGTTGAGATTGAAATAAAGATTCATGCTCGCTGTCATGACAGTTTTCCCGATGCTTTACAACGTATTGCTATTTGGTTTCTCTTTCTTTGCGAAATTATTGGTAATATTTTGTGCCACAACCATGCAGTGACGTCATGGTGACCATGTTTATAAATCGATCTAGCGAAAGTTGACACATGAAAATCCGAAAGAGGTATATATATTTTATGTAAAATGAACGGCTGCTCTTCAAATATTATATTGAATGAATGAAATCTATACCAGAACAATGCAACCGGGAATCGATATGGATAAACTTGATAGGTATAACGAATACGAGTACTGATCTGTGGAGGATGGCAAGACATAGTCTGTTCAATACTGTAATCTACTGCTGGACCACCACCACCAAGATTATGATTAATCAAGGAGTCATAACCAATAGCTTTAACTCCTTGGATTAATCAAACAAAATTTCATTAAAGTAATGACGGAGAAACATTATATTAACATACAGAAATACAATGATAGCCCACACAAGGATTGAATATAAACACAAACACAATATAAATACAATGGGAAAAAATATTACACATTGTATTATTTTCATGCACAATATATATATATATATATATATATATATAATATATATATATATATATATGAATATAAGTTTCATTGAAGATATAATTTGAACACGTCAGCGGACCAATGGCAAAGAGGACTCCAAAGAGAGAGTCGTTCTGTTTGCAGTATGTGTAAATATTATCGGGTGGTTGGTACGACTTTAGCCTGATTTGTGAGTAATGTATAAAATGTTTTATTGAATGATGTGATGATTTATGAATGCTGTTTTTTGATTCACTCAAGAAAATAAACGTGACTTGAGTGTCCATTATCAATATTAATCTGGTAGATCTGCAGGGTATCGCCTATCGGGTCAAAACGCCCCGGTCAAAGCGCCCCCATGACAAAACGCCCTCGTCGGGACAAAACGCCATCGGGGGTGCCGGGGGTGAGGGCCTGTTAAGACCTTAAGACGAATTTAGGAATGCTATTATGTTAACTTCATTTTACTAGCTCTAGTCGAACGGTAATATAAATATCGAAGTGTCTATTCGCACGGTGACCGTGCGAATAGCAAGGCAGAATTTCCTTGTACGCACGGTCAGTCACGCCTGCGTTATTATTATTTTAAGAGCACACATGGGCTCTGTTTTAACTAGCTTGTTTTCTACTTGCATGTATTATACTTAGAAATGTTAAGTTAGTGCCTTCTGGTTTATCTCAATTTAGTTGACATTTTTGTTAGAAAGATGCTATTCGCACGGTGACCGTGCATCCAACTACCGGAACAGCGCTATTCGCACGGTGACCGTGCATCCAACTATCGGAACAGCACTATTCGCACGGTGACCGTGCATCCAACTATCGGAACAGCGCTATACGCACGGTGACCATGCATCCAACTACGGAATCGATATGGCTATACGCACGGTCACCGTGCAGTCAACTTTCCGAACTGCGAATATTCGCACGGTCACCGTGCTGCCGTGCTGATACGTTCTTATAACTCAGTTCACTGCATATATGCGCTCGATGCATATCATCCCCCGTGGGGGGGGGGGGGGGTGGGCACTTAAGTGTATAGAGGTAGTTCATATGTGCCGCGCGCCGGGGTATGTTTTATCGGCCTCTCGACGGGGTATGTTTTTCAGATTTAATCTGTACGAGGGGTAATACATTCGCATAATACCTTTTACGACGGGGTATGCTTTTGGCCATTTTGACCTTGTACGGCAGGTACGGGTTTTCAAGGTCCCCGGCACACCCTTATCCAGAATAAGGCCATTCCCCTTCCCCCCTCCCGGGATATCATCGTCCATGTGCACGACTGCCAGATGCAACCTTATCCCTTATATGTGGGACAATCTCCTTGGATCTTCTCACTGTCCATCGATTGTTACTAATCGGCCATGGGAGTGATATAAATTGGCTTCCATAAATAACAAATATACTAGGTGTTGTTTGTTTCACTTATATTCTGATCCAAAAATCATTCAGCGCATTGTTTCACATATATTCTGATCCAAAAATCATTCAGCGCAGGAACAAATCTCAACATAGGTTACAGAACCTAATACTGTGTCATAACTGTAATAATTTCAACAACCTTGCGGAAACATTCAATTTAGTGCCCTTTAAAAATAATAACACAAATGTCAACCAAATTGAGATAATCAAGAAGGCACTAACTTAACGTTTCTAAGTATAATACTTGCATGTAGAAAACAAGCTGGTTAAAACAGAGCCCATGTGTGCTCTTAAAATAATAATAACACAGGCGCGACTGACCGTGCGTACAAGGAAATTCTGCCTTGCTATTCGCACGGTCACCGTGCGAATAGACACTTCGTTTTTGTTATTATTTTTAAGGGCACTAAATTGAATGATTCCGCAAGGTTGTTGAAATTATTACAGTTATGTCACATTATTAGGTTCTGTAACCTATGCTTAGATTTGTTCCTGCGCTGAATGATTTTTGGATCAGAATATAAGTGAAACAAACAACACCTCGTATATTTGTTATTCATGGAAGCCAATTTATATCACTCCCATGGTCGATTAATAACAATCGATGGACAGTGAGAAGATCCAAGGAGATTGTCCCACATATAAGGGAAAAGGTTGCATCTGGCAGTCGTGCACATGGACGATGATATCCCGGGAGGGGGGAAGGGTAATGGCCTTATTCTGGATAAGGGTGTGCCGCGGGACCTTGAAAACCCGTACCCGTCGTACAAGGTAAAAAATGGCCAAAAGCATACCCCGTCGTAAAAGGTATTATGCGAATGTATAACCCCTCGTACAGATTAAATCTGAAAAACATACCCCGTCGTACAAATATGAGGCCAAAAAACCCGTCGTACAAGTCGAGAGGCCGATAAAACATACCCCGTCGCGCGGCACATATGAACTACCTCTATACACTTTAGTGTCTCCCCCCCCCCCCCCACGGGGGATGATATGCATCAAGCGCATATATGCAGTGAGCTGAGTTATAAGAACGGATCGGCACGGCAGCACGGTGACCGTGCGAATAGCGCAGTTCGGAAAGTTGCCTGCACGGTGACCGTGCGAATAGCGCTGTTCCAGTAGTTGGATGCACGATCACCGTGCGAATAGCATCTTTCTATAAATATATACCGTTCTGCTCTGATATTTTGGGCGCTCATTAAAACATGCGTTTGAATAAGTTCTGTGTTATGCATCTAGAAAACAACATATATCTAGAGCCTGTACAAAAATAAGTCACAGCGAACCAAAAAGCTTACCCACGGTTGATGCTATTCTTTAAGAAATGCCATCTATATATCATTTCCGAAAATTGCGATGCGACCGCCATTTTGGAAAATATTGGTTGGCGTGATTTCCCGCCGCCTGATCAGTGTTGCCTCCTTACTAAGCTTGTGAAGCGCATCGACGCACTTTGAATGCAATCTGCTGTCAATTATCAAGCAGGAAGCAATAGTCGTCGATGGGTCACGTCATTATTCTGCTCATGCGCGATGTATATGGTCTTGAACTTGAAAACAAACATGTTGCTGTGTTTCGGACTTTCTACCGCTTCCAAATTTATCGATCTATAACTAATTACCATGTATGAAATCCCCCGCCACAAAGGGATAAAATCGTCCATGAACATCATTGTATTCTAAAACTCCATCACTTGGGTATGTTTGGTGTTTGTTTCCTCAGAGAGCGTCTTGATCGCTTTGGGGAAAGCCCCCAAGATGCCTTCATGGCTGGGAGTCCTCCAAACACCCTCATGACAGTCAACAACTGCATGCTCCTATGATGCGAATGATCGAGTAAAATGTAGTTAACATACTAGCATTTGTTTTTTAGTACAAGTCTTGAGGTCTCAAAACGCCACCCCCCCCCCCCCCCCCCCCCCCCTGAGGGGGTTTTGACCCACACTCATCTGCAGCTGTACAGGTATATGGTTATGATTACTTGATCAATATTGTTGATCTGGAGATCATGGATGGATGTCTCCCACGGGCGCTCGTGATCACAACTGTGGGCTCGACTCTTGCAGTACTGACCTGTTATGACTAGCAATCATAGCGTAGTTTATGTGAGGTGCGAAGGGTTGTCATCACCCCTCGCTAGGTGGCTCGGTCCGTTTTTGCGGCTTCCATGTTTCAGCCAATCAGCGGGCCAGATGTGAGCATCTCAAACGGTGAGCATGCGCAGTTGTCCGCGTCCCTTTCGGGGCGGTTAAAAGTGGAGGTCCTTTGTTCGCATTTTTCAATTCAAGCTTTACACGCTTTTGTGCATTTCTCCCACCACCATCCCCTTCACCTCCTTTCTGTTGGCTTCCTGTCGTTCATGGCGGGTATCTCTCCCCCACCTTGCTGCCACTCACTGGTATATTATTGTATATCATTTTAGTTTAACTTTTGAGACTGTTAGTGGCTGTAAATTTTACACATCTGTCTTTTTTCATAGCATATATATATATATATATATATATATATATATATATATATATATATATATATATATATATATATATATATATATATATATATATATATATATACATATATATATATATATATATATATATATACATATATATATATATCTCAAGTATGTATTGTTTAATGTCATATATATTCATGTTGGTATTTGTGTTT
Organism: Urechis unicinctus; assembly: GCA_034190875.2. Classification (NCBI taxonomy): domain Eukaryota; kingdom Metazoa; phylum Annelida; class Polychaeta; order Xenopneusta; family Urechidae; genus Urechis; species Urechis unicinctus. Next base: position 38,540,794 of record CM067348.1, on the reverse strand, counting down.
GACTATGTCATATGACCTTAAGAGTCTAAAGTTGTTAGGGACATAGTTGTGATGTTAGTTACATTATATGATATGTATTTGTGTAAACAACTATGTCACTATTCTAAATAAATAGAGGGAAGAACATGGCAGCCTGCCTTATATAATTTCACCCATCAACATGGTTTGGCAGCAACTAGCTACAAGATCCTTCTTTGGGCATATTTGTAATTCAATATTAAGTAAGGGCTGAACATAAATGTGTGCTATGCTAAGAACGCCCTGTACATGATCCCTGTGTGAAGTATTATTCCAATTTTTGATTGCATGTACTTATATACATACCTGTGGGCATATTTAGTTGTAGAGGATTTGCAGGCTTATTTGTATAGAAAACAATATATCTTCTGCCAGTGAACAAATACCAGAATCCATGCAACAACCTACTATTGATCCCAAAAGAGCATCAATTTTGAATGAACCTTGATCATCATGTTGGTAAATATGAGGTGATATGATTTTGTTTGCTCACTGTTCACTGATGAGGGTGTAAGATCTGATCGTTTTATGGAATATGAGCCATGGCTGTACGGAGGCACAGGGATTTGCACTGGCCGGCCAATGCTAATCTCTGTATAAGGAGGTGGTGTGTTGGCTGTACGGGTTGGGGGACGACAAACCTGGCCGGCTGACATGACCATAGCGTTACTGGGTGATGGCTTTGATGGGGTGGTGCGGTGAGGGGGGCGTGGATGTGAACGGGCAGGTTGGAAATCCTGGCTTAGGCACTGCTGTAACATACAGGCCTCAACTATGGAAGTCTTTCCCTGCTTGAATAAGAGGGCTAGAAATATATAGGGACTGGAAGACAAAATTCTTTTTACGAAGAACTTCTTACTTGATCAGTGCAAATCTGTGACATCTTGTTCTGAAGAGTTCAATATCAACTTAACATTATACACTAAGTCCTCATGATGTGAGCTGATGCAATATTACAGCAGTAGGTCAATAAATTGAATACCGGAACACATTAGCCACCAGCTGTGGAGTATTCCTTGACAGCGTCTTTAGTTATATGAACCTGTTTGAATCATACATCTTGGGGCCTGGGTAGCTCTGTCTTGATATAGAGGACAAAGTCCACCTATATGACAATAGCTTGTAATACAATACAGGCAGCCATTGATCTCCTGTTTGGCTCAGCTGTTTGAGCTTTAAATATACCAAGTATTGACAGGCATATTTTGTTGTTTGTTTTGTTTCCACTTCGTAGGGCAGCCACGATCATAGGGGTAATGTCTGGCATGCATGCTGCTTGGTCTTCTTCCATCCCCTAGTGCAGCTTCTCCGGTAGCCCATCAGGTGACTACATTGACTCGGTTCACAATTGCAAAATAGAATTACAGACCACAACAAACTTGTTTGTTATTAATATATCAGTGACAATCTGGAGAATGATTTCCCCTAGAGAGTAATGTGATCTATGGCATTGAAGAATGACACAGATGTGGTTGGACTGATTGTATTTATTTCAACACAACTCAAATTTTGTCTGATGATGGTTGCTATTTTGAACAGTTACCATATTTTTGCTTGCTTTTAAAATCACTGAGTATATTGTTACTAAGCTCTAATCTGGACACTGTGGTCAACTGTATGTTTTTCTCTGTGGTATTGGGTTTTCCCACAAAACACTGCCGCACTTTTCACTTTATGTGAAGGTGTGACAAGAATAACATGAGTTAAGGGGGACATTATGTTTGGATCATGTATGTTAGATAAGGGAAAAAAAGAAGATTTATGATATGCTCATGTGTTTCTCATTTGAATTCCTCCATCACTTTATGTATTGGGTGGTGTTGTGTTGAATTGTAACTACCAGCAAAGAACTTAAAGTTGTGATAAGAGGGTTCACTCCAACTGCAGTAGTATTTGTTGATGCCATATTCACTGTTAAGTTGAAAATAATCAAGCCTTAAACCAATGTAACACCAACTTACTGTAATGATTGATGCTTCATTATTCCGTTAACTAATTCTATCTTTGTTCCTTATTTTTCTCAGAAATCATTAAAGCAAGAAAGAAGCTTAAAAGGCAAGGCTTCAGCTGCATACTGAGAAAGTCATTGCCAGATCTCCTCAAACAATCCCTTCCACCATCAGAATGGCTGTTGTGCAAAAAAACAATGTTCTAGATATGCTGAGCAATAGCGATGCAAAAGCTGACTCTCAGAACTGTGTCAGTGAAAAATCACCTGTCAGAAAGCGTCAGAGAATTTCAGAAGAGAGCTCATTCATTATTGGTGAGCCTCCCGCCAAAAAAAGTGTGAGTGTCGGGGTTCACTGATCGTCTCAGTTATCATTATTCCACACCGACTGTCTCAGTTATCATTATTCCACACTGACCGTCTCAACAGTCCAACTTAATCCAAGCAGTTGTTACATCTCTGTTATTTCGGCTCTGCATGTCAGGTCGCTTTTCCTCTCATCTTCTTGCTCTCCCACTCACAAAAGTTGATCTTCCATCAAATTCCCACTGAGATATTACTACCATGCCATTTGATGTCTATCTTCTACGTAGATCTAGATGCCTGAAACTTGTAAACAAAACAGTTAAAGCCAAGCGCATGTGGTCTAACTTAAGACAATGACCGGTCACGCTTGTTTTCTTGTTTTTTAAAAGTATCTCCTCCTTGTAGTGGGGATGCTAAGAAGATTATTCTGAGCCCTGTTGTCGGCTGACACCTTAATTTATCTAGATAACTCATAAATTTCCCCTGCTTTTAATATATTGCTCTGGTTTTCTTCCTTTTTTATTTAACTTACACCAATACTTTTATAAATTATTACCCCCTCTTTCATGCTCTGTACTTTGTCAAGTCCATTAGGTCATGGGATTATTTTACTAATAATGTACATATCCTTCATGCATGTTCTTCTAGTTTAGTGCATGGCTTTTTATCATACAATGTTAACCCCAAGATATTTATAATCACACTTAACTTCTTTTTCATCTTCTACATAGAGAAAGGGACTTCAGTTGATATCTTGCATTTTGCAATGCCTAGGCAGTTAGAAGATACCTCTCTCTTGCATGCTACTGATTGGATCAAATCATGCCTATGAGGTCACAATATGTTTGTGTTTTGTGTCTGCTGCTGTAGTCTGATGAGAATGGTTCCCTCAGAGAGGTATAGTGCCTACACTCAGCCTCTCTCCACACTCATTCATCAACTCTGTGATATCTAACGTCCATCTTTATGCATCTCTTGGCTTTGCAACAAATACTCATGGTTGGCAATGAAGTTTCTGCATTGTCCAGATCTCACTCGTTGGTTATATCAGTGCTTGCAATGAACTCCTTTTATCTAACCATATGAAATGACTTTATTAACAGCTTGATTAACAAAGTTATATTCCTTTGAACCCACAGAAATAACTTACAAGAAATTTTTTGTACCACGATGCTGTTGACCTGTTGCTGTCACAGACATGTACAGTGCCAGCCCCGTTCAGCACTGACGAGGCAGCGTGTCTGGAGAGAGACAGTATTGACTACTCCATCAAGATCACCAAGACAATGGCTGAGGCTGGGCAAGGTATACTTACTCATATAATTTTCCTCTAGGAGTTATTTGTAATTATGTCAGGTGGATGTTATTAACTTCGCAAATGGACCCTTCAAAGTGTGAGATCCAATACAATATCAATCTATAAACACCATCACCAAGTCTTGTTGTAACGTTTAATTGAAAATCTTATCAATAGCAAGAGAGCTTCAATGCCTTTTTGCATCTTATTAATCTTGTATTGTCCCGCATTTGCTGCATGGTTAATGTAAACATTTCTCTATCATTTTCCAGCACCGAGACCCATACGCATATACGCTGATGGCATTTATGACATGTTCCATTCGGGACACGCCCGGCAACTGATGCAAGCCAAGAAGTGCTTTCCAGGAGTCTACCTGATAGTTGGGGGTAATTATCTTTGACTCAATGTTTAGAGTTATTCCATTTATGAGACAGAATACTGCAAGCAATATCTGTTCATCTCTCTTCAAGCTTTAGTTCAGGTTTGCAGTCGATTCAGTCAATCTGGGCCCTTACCCATAGCCACACAGCCATACACATTATCATAGTCATGCAGATGTGCATATCACCAAATACATAGTCATGTGCATTCCCATAATTATGCACATTCTCATTGCCATACAGCCTGCACATTCCCTCAGCCATACTGACATGCACATTCCCATTGCCATACTGACATGCACATTCTCATTGCCATACTGACATGCACATTCCCTCAGCCATACTGACATGCACATTCCCATTGCCATACCGGCATGCACATTCCCTCAGCCATACTGACATGCACATTCCCTCAGCCATACTGACATGCACATTCCCTCAGCCATACTGACATGCACATTCCCTCAGCCATACTGACATGCACATTCCCATTGCCATACTGACATGCACATTCCCTCAGCCATACCATACTGACATGACATGCACATTCCCAGCCATACTGACATATTCCCTGCCATACTGATGCACATCAGCCATACTGACATGCACATTCCCTCAGCCATACTGACATGCACATTCCCATTGCCATACTGACATGCACATTCCCTCAGCCATACTGACATGCACATTCCCATTGCCATACTGGCATGCACATTCCCATTGCCATACCGGCATGCACATTCCCTCAGCCATACTGACATGCACATTCCCTCAGCCATACTGACATGCACATTCCCTCAGCCATACTGACATGCACATTCCCTGCATGCACATGCACATTCCCTCAGCCATACTGACATGCACATTCCCATTGCCATACTGACATGCACATTCCCATTGCCATACTGACATGCACATTCCCTCAGCCATACTGACATGCACATTCCCAGCCATGCCATAGCCGCACATTCCCTCAGCCATACTGACATGCACATTCCCTCAGCCATGCACATGCACATTCCCTCAGCCATACTGACATGCACATTCCCATTGCCATACTGACATGCATGCACATTCCCTCAGCCATACTGACATCAGCCATACTGACATGCACATTCCCATTGCCATACTGACATGCACATTCCCTCAGCCATACTGACATGCACATTCCCATTGCCATACTGACATGCACATTCCCTCAGCCATACTGACATGCACATTCCCTCAGCCATACTGACATGCACATCCCCTCAGCCATACTGACATGCACATTCCCATTGCCATACTGACATGCACATTCCCTCAGCCATACTGACATGCACATTCCCATTGCCATACTGACATGCACATTCCCTCAGCCATACTGACATGCACATTCCCTCAGCCATACTGACATGCACATTCCCTCAGCCATACTGACATGCACATTCCCATTGCCATACTGACATGCACATTCCCCATATTGCCATACTGACATGCACATTCCCATACTGACATACTGGAGCCAATGAGAACAATGTAAGTTATTCTCTTCAGTGTGTGATGACGAGTTGACCCATGAACGGAAAGGTCGCACAGTGATGAATGAAGCAGAACGTTACGAGGCAATACGCCACTGCCGCTACGTGGATGAGTTAGTGGCTGCAGCACCATGGGAAATTGATGATGAATACCTGCTACGCCACAAGGCATGTTGTTAACCTGCTTTATCACCTAGTCTTATGTTCTCCTACACAATTCACAACTCTCAGTAGCTCATTACTGTTGGTCGTTGCCACAAATTATATTCTTTGGAGGAAACCATTTTTATCTACAATTTCTGTCGCATGCATGTGTGTATTCATTGGGGGGGTTTATGGTAGCTTGTTGACTTTTGGTTCTCCTAAAATAATATACGATGACATTTCTGTGATGTATTGTACATTATTGTAGATAGACTTTGTGGCCCATGATGATCTGCCATATGGCGCTGACGACCAGGAGGATATCTACAAGTGGCTCAAGGACCGAGGAATGTAAGTCCTTGGACAACTTGATGAAATTTACATAAAATCAAGTTAAATGGGTAAGATATATAAGGAAGGAATTTTTTTTTTTATTTTGAAGGTTTGTGGCCACCCAAAGAACAGAAGGTATCTCAACAACAGATGTCATAGCGAGAATTATCAGAGATTATGATGTGTACATCAGGAGAAACTTGGCACGAGGTTACACGGCCAAAGATCTGAATGTCAGCTTCATGAGAGTAGGCAATGTTTGGTTGAACCTGATTTGATTCATAAAAAAATTTCAAATCCCATTCTTAAATCATGATATTTTTGTCATATGGAACAATATTGTTGAGAAATGATTATGTAATAGCAGTTGGAGACATGACTGTTACAGTTATTGTATGATTCCAATCATATCTTTGGCCTTTAGTACTCTATTGAGTGTAATTTGTCTTTGAAGTTGGACATATATACAATATGACCTTCTATATTAAGAGGAACGTACGATGCAATTGACTGTATTTATCTTCTAATTATTTATGTATCCACTGGATTTCATCTCCCAGGAGAAGCGAATTCAGTTCCAGGAGAAAGTGGACAAAGTGAAAGGGAAGCTGGTGGACAAGCGTGATAAACTGATGGACAAAGGCTCTGATATTCTACATAAGTGGGAGGAACGGTCAAAGGAATTCGTGGGAAACTTTGTTGAACTCTTTGGAAGAGATAGTAGATTTGTAAGTAATCCATTTGCAGAAAGATCCATGATCATTTTTGAGCGACAATGTTGATAACTAGTGTACATGGTAGAATGCAGAGATTTGACCTCATTAAAGATTTGGGTTGTGTGTCTTCTACACACTACATATACAGTTTTAGTTTTGAAATATCAATCAGAATAAGGAAACATCTTTATAATATGCATTTTATATGTCACTCAAAACTTCCATCATCTCATTTGACAAGAAGAGATGCCGTCCTCCAGGACGTATTCGTCTTTGCTTTTTCTATAACACTATATCCTACATTATACATTTTTAGGTTAAATTTGCTGCAAGCAAAATATTATGTTGGGGTGCACATTTTGATAAATGTTGCATGATAACACAATCCGCCCGTCATAGCTTATTTCAGCCGATTTGTTGCTTTATCAATGAGCACTGTTTTGTTATTTTCAGAACCAGTGGTTCACAGAGAGCAGGTTACGAGTGGCCCGTGCCATCTCCCCTCCTGGTAGTCCCAGTCAACCAAGCAAGCCTTCATCCTCGCCTGGCGAGCCTTCATCCTCGCCTTATTTCTACGAGCTCTCTTCAGAGAGTGAAGATGACAACAGTTCAGAAAACCATTTATAATCTCTAACATGGATATCTTCTGGTATTTAGGGAGCTTCTTAATTTAATGGTTGCTGTTAATGGCTTTAGATTAATATATCAATATATGACCTAGGTGACAAGTTGGAATTTGCTGATTCAATCATATATATTCAGTTTGTGTCCAAAACAAATGCATGGTTCATTTGAAAATACACTGCCCAACTCTGAAACAAGCGATTTATAATTGTTTTGTTGAATGGTGCCAACTAGTTGAAGATGGAGTAATTTATGTCATGACTAGTCACTGAACAAGGTGCATAATATCTTTGTTTGTTTAGATTGTTGTTTTGTTTAAACAAATCAAATTCATATTTCTAGGAGGGGAAATGACAAGCATTAATGAACTTATGTATTAGGTCATTGCAATAACCTTAAATGAAACCCAGTTAAATTGTCTAAGCAAGTACCTTATGATATATCCTCTGATTCAGTTGATATATTGAACAGTATTGAATTATTGCTTTGGAACGATATATTTTTCTGTGGTTATGAGGGAACATTTGTTAAACCAATGAAGTTATTTATTCAGAATTTGTTTATAACTTGAGGATTTTATTGGAACAATTTTATTCAAAGCTTTTTTTTTGGATAGGTGCCTGTCTTGTTTCATTGTAAGGCAGGAGCAGTAAGTCTGGCTGCTATTTTTATGTTTGTCTCAGAAAGGCTGTTAAGCTAACTCTTTGGCAAAGAGATATGTAACAACTCTAGTCACAAAACCAAATCCACATTGATGGTTCATCCTGTATTTCTTTCCATCTTACACATGCCATACTATACTGAATAATGGTGTTGAATTATTGGAGTAGAAATTTCTCCAGCCATGAAAAGTTCCTTCGAAAAGATGATTAATGACACTACTGATTTCTTATCCATGTCATTTTTTATATATAATGTTAAATAGGGAACATTTAATGATATGTTGATTAAGGTATAAAAAAAAACCCATTGAATGGTTTTTTTCAGTGTACATGTTCACCTGAGTCTTTCAAATGTGCTGTTCTGTGGCCATTACAGTCTTTGCCATTACCAGATAGCCCCATCACAACTAATGTATCTGTTCATTACCTCCTACCATTATATAACCAGCATGCTGTTCTGATATAACCATCAGGTCATCACCTTTGGACATGATGTTACCAGCACGTTGATTTGATGTTACCGTCATGTTGATCAGCTGTAAACACCACATTACTGTCACAAACCATCATGTTTATAAGTTCATGATATATCATGGTTTTGAAATAATATTGATGTGATAATCTTCTCCTTGCTTATCTGTTTACAACCTGCATTGCCCAAGAAGATTGTGTCCTCCCACCTATTGTGTTCGAGTTTCCCCAAGCTGAAATGACTGGGAAATGTTTTATATTATGTGCATTGATAAATATTAGTGCCTCTTTCCATAGATAATGTTAATACATCTTTGCCATTTTTTCCATGGCTGGGGACCAGCCAAATCTAAGGGGGTGGGAGGCAATGTAGGATTGGCATGTGCACCCTGACACCTAATCGGAGATACCGGGAATGCCTTGAACGTGTGGTGGATGTTTTCTTGTTACGTAATGTAATGACTGCTGACTTTTAAGCAACTGCATTAAATGTCTCTTCTGTTGACAAAGTTCCTAGCTTGTACCTCTAGACAACACCAGGTGACCTAGCCTGACCTACTCATAAGGTAGCTTCATGGGAATTTTTTTATCAATATATCATGTAGTTTGCAGCAGTTGTATTGAGGATTTTAATGTCTGAAACACCCCTAGACCTAGGAAGCCCAATGGACTAGTCCATGGTGTAGACTCGCAGGGACAGAGAGCAGCTGGTCGGAGGGTTGGAAACGGAATGTGTAGCTGTAAAGGTGTACTGTGAATTCTAGTCCAATTCAATGTTAGATTTCAACTAAAGTATTGACAGATGTCCGACTGGCTGCTAGCCTCCCCCTTCATATCATACATCTGGTATAGAATCAGTTATAAACATTCACAAACATGCAAATTTGTTTACCTCTGACTCTGTGGACTTTATCAAATTGATTGATGTTTATACCTGTAATGAACGATATAAGAAGTGCTATTTTGGCCATTTTTATTGACAAAACATACAACCTACATGTATCAGATATTCACTACTTGAGCATATCACTTAGTGGTGGGGTGTAGCCCAATAGACCAACGTCAGGTTCTATTCATCACCTTATCGAGTGTGCAGCAAAGACGTCACCTTACTGCCACGTTGCGTAAACGACGTGGTTACGTGACGTCGAGTTTCAACGTGCTCACGCGGCAGACACAACGTATCTGGAACAATACACAATGACGTTGTGGCAACGTAGAAACGTAACGTGTCCACAACGACATGGCCACGTGACAGGTACGTTGTGACGTCACGTAGATGCGTTAGCTGGGAGGCCATTGATATTTAATTTAAGGTTTCATCAAATTATACAATTTGAAAGAAACTACAACAGAACTGATTGCGCGGTAATAGCAGTTCTTATTTACTGTACAGAGCGCACTGTTCCTAAGCAATAATCAGCGAAACGTCGATTACAAATTCGGTGCGGTGTAAACAACAAATTCTCCCCGGCTACCGTAGGGCACCAATATGTGCGCACTAACATGGCCGCGCCCGACGATGTTAACGCTTACTTTTTCCAAAGTTTATTAATCAATTATGGCTATATTAATATCAGCAATCGGGCAATTTCGCTCAAACTGACCTATCATCGACAGTTTTATAATTTGGCCCAACAATCAATGTATTAATGACCTGTGTATCACTTTAATGGGCATAAAAACATGGGGTCCCCTAGCCGCGCACGACGGTAATGTAAATATATACCAATAAGACGTCGTGCACGGCTAGGGGTACCCATAGCCGTGCACGACGTCTTATTGGTATATATTTATATTACCGTCCGACCGGGGCTAGAGCTCCCCATTGCATTGCTATACATGAAAGGTATCGATCTGCTCGAGGTGAGCATAAGTAGAATTTACCACCTATATGCAATTTTAGGTTTAGTGACCTGGCGGGTAAACTAACACGTGACCAGCTGCGATCAGACGCAGGAGATAGCCCTGGTAGATCGGTGATATATTCCTGTAGGGCTAACGCAGGAGAAAGAACGGGGGTGTCCCCGGGGGTGTCACAGTTGTTAGTACGAATTAAACAGAATGGCATGATTATATGGACGTTAGGTGCCTTGTATATATTTAATATATAATGCGCACATTGTATATACATGCACGCTGATTCAAACTCAAGGATTATTTATGCATTAGCATTGAAAAGTGCCCCCTCCAGTCAAACCACGAAGAACGTGATTCTACATTCACGTGTCGGTGGATGAATCGATAACGCGTTCGCCCCGCACGTGAACAAACTGGCCGACTTTAGGGACACTTGTCAGCATCAGCACTATTGTTGGAAGTGCTTTCGTTGGATCTGAACAACAAAGAGTTCGCATCTTGACAAACCATAAGACTTTTCTGCTATTTGTTTGACTTAGTTTAAAGCATCGGACAACGCGAATCAATGAAAAAAAGTCTGAGCTGGTTGCCTGGTTGTTGTGTATACAAAGAAACTTCGCCTCTGACAGCGTCCGCGCTGTTTACTACTTTCGACCTCTCATATCCGCTCATCAGATCATCAAAACACCAGGGGTGAGTTCCTTAACTAGTTGATGTGGAGTTACCTCGGGATTGTATTTCCTTCTTCTTCCAGGTCATATGAACAGACCTTATTCATGACGGCATTGAATAACGCAGCGAGTATTATTAGCCCAACAGATTAACACAATAATAGCCGTTTGGGTTCTGACTTGTTGATGATGAAGTTGATCAAGAGCGAGCGCAAGCTCCACTTGGTTCAAAAGAGCTATTCAAAAGAACTAAGTATTATTTAAGTTAATATTCAAGTCTGATTTAACTCCGGTCGAACGGTAACATGAATTTCTACTCGGACGTCTTGTAGGGCTATGCTTTTACTAATTCGTCGTTGGGAAGTTGTACCAATATTGCCTTGGACTAGGTTGTTGGGTTCAGTGGTTATTTCAAATAAATATCTGACGCATAGGACCAGTCCAGAATGCACAGCCGAGCCACAGATATTAAAGGAAGAGGGAGCTGACATTGAAGAGATTACGCCATGGTGCATATCTCTATTTTTTAGGTAGCACCAGTTGATCGAGTTTATTTATATTTTAAGAGTATTTATATCTATATTTTGAACCAAATCTTTGTCCTTTTGTGTATTGATTGGAGACATTTGATAATGGCCATGATCACTTATGGTTCATGCATCGAATATTAGTGTCCATGAGGTTTGCAGGTTGAGTAATTCCAGCATTTGATAACCATAAATTTTGGCATGATCCTTGTTGATAACTCTCTTTCATTTGGCGTAGGTCTATGAATGTGGGTCACTTTCTTAATACACTGTAGCCTTACAAAACTTACCAACTCGCTTCTGTTTGGCCAACTTATCAGGACTGTAATTGAATAATGGCCTCAGGAACTGTGGTTTTTTTGTTTGTGTCATCGTCATGGACTATTTGTGTGAATTTTTTCATTTCCTCCTGTAAGAGGTACAGATTGGCTTGATAATTTATCATTGATTGCTGCATATATTTCATCATTCTCTTACTTCAATTTGCTATTCTGCAAATGATGGCCCCACTATGCTTTAGTTCTCTATGGCTCCCAAACATCCCTCAACAGAAAAGTGATTTTGCTGGCTTACACAATCATGCCAGTTTAGGTTTAGGTTGGTTGTGTGTCATAAGATGCCAGAGTCCAGTTTCTGTAACCATAGAAACTGGCCATCGCATCATCATATTTCCAGTATAGTATATCATGATATGTTTTTCAGACACTCAGTTATGGGCGTTTTATGGTTCGATCCTATCTTGTTGCTGCTATTTTGATTATAACATTTAATGATCCAAGTTGTGGCATCCTAGTTGAATCCTTATAACTTTTGCTATCTGGTACTTCCTCATTAACGGAAATCTGTGGATCAGTTTCATATCCTGAGTGTTTGATTTTGCTTTATTTCAGAGGGTTTTACAGATAAGTGTCAAATAAACCTTGACTGGTTTACTGACAAAATTATGGCCATGAATATCCAGATCATGAACTATGATGGCCTCAACTTTGTTGATTCGCAAATTGGCTGTGAATTGGCTGGTGGCTTGTTCATTGTGGCACCTGAGTGCATTGGTAGGCCTATTTTTCTCTTCTGATAGATTGACTTGATTGAAAACGTGATGGTCAATTTGTCAGAAATCAGTGACAATAATCCAACACTAAGAATATACTTATATGTTATAGTTATTTTATGTGCATCAATATTTAGTTACAATGGTTCTAAACCCCTAGTCTTTTCTCAACCTGGTTTTGTTCAGACACACTTGGGAACCTGATAGAGCTGGTGGAAAATGAAGACATTTACACTCGGCCGGTGAGGAGGAGACTCATTGTGATGGATATTACCAACAAGGTAATGTCACATTGTATGTTACCAACAAGGTAATGTCACATTGTATGTTACCAACAAGGTAATGTCTCAATGGACATTACCATCAAGGTAATGTCACATTGGATATCTGATCTCAGCTTATGTTATATCACGGTCAGACTGCTCGATAATGCTGATGAAGGCAATATAGCCTTTCCCCCCAATTCACCGTCTTCTGGATGTTTTGTGTTGTCATCAGTCACTGGTCCCTCTGCTCCTCAACATGGATGGTGTAGAAGAAAGACATAGAGTCTTCATGCTGACTATAAAGTAAGGTGGCTAGTAAATCTAATCAGTGTGATGTCACTAATGAGTAGTAGATTGGTGCGGCATCCTCTCAACTACATATGCAACACATATTCCAGGACAATTATTCATGGTTTACGTATTACAGACTTTTTGTAATTAAGTCAAAGCAGTCACACAATAACAGAGCCCGAATGTGTTGAGCTAGCTGAGTGTGTCAAATCTGCCCCCTTCTAACTAAACTTTTGAAAATCTTTTTGCTCCTGACGGGTCACATAACATTGACATGTGTTTTCTGTCCAGGCTGCTTGCGCAGCTCACTCAGCCAGTAGATTGTCTCTTGAATCAGCAGACAAGTATGACTGTTGGTTCACTCAACACTGAGATAGAAACCTACATACAGCGCACCCAGCATCTTTTTGCTACACCCGATCTCAACCGTGTTTTGCTGACAGAGGTTCTCAGCATTTTCCAACAACAGGAGACTGGCAAAGCAGTTCCACAAACTCAGTCGGAAGTCATAAACTATGTGGTGTATTTATATAGGAATCTTCTCTTCTGCGTCAATAAGGAATACTCCAATGACAGCCTGCCTATACATGCAGAAATCCTCAGGTGTGTGGTCCGACATCTTACTAGTGATCTTTGACAATATTGCCTTTTTGTTGCGATATTATGATATTAATATTGTGAGTAATTGCAGATGGATGCTGGAATACAATGTGAAAGAGTTCTTAATGCGAATCATCACAGGACCACAAGTGGTAAATGACCACGCCCATCTTTCCGAGAAAGGGAAACATCCCACTATGTATTCAGTAACAGAAGGGCATGGGTTGATGCTGTGATTATTGTTGTGTGTGATTGCAGGACTATTGGTGTGTTGGTGTTGTACAATTGCTGTCGCTCATGTTCAAAGATGAGCGGTCTTTGGATGATGAAATCACCAGCAGTGTGAGTTAATGCATCATCATCATGGCACTTACATCAATCTTCATTTTCGTGGATCTTCTTTATCTTGCAATGTTGCATCTAGTCGGTGATTGAGAAAGAATTGGTTTGGTTAGCAGTGATGTCCTCTATACATATAAGCTAATTAATGCCGCCAGATATCAAACTGTAAACTGACTTTCATTGAAGTTAAACTGCACTTGCTGATGTTTTTCAGACTCGGGTAATCTTTGAAACATTGGTAAACACATCTCAGAACAGTATGCCCAACTTCAGCAATAGTTCAGAAGATCAAACATGCCACAGCACCTCAAAGGACTCAGAAAGTTTCAGTGGACAGGAAGTCTGTGGAGAAGGAAATAGTGGGTCGAAAATCCAGGAAGGGCAAGATGGACTTAAACTGTATGAAGAGGCTAAACTCCAGGTGGCTCTATCTGAGGCAGCAACATGGCAGCATGTCAGGTGTGTGATTGTCACATAAACATTAATGTCAGGTGTGTGATTGTCACATAAACATTTATGTCAGGTGTGTGATTGTCACATAAACATTTATATCAGGTGTGTGAATGTCACATAAACTAAATATCAGGTGTGTGATTGTCACATAAACATTTATGTCAGGTGTGTGATTGTCATATAAACTATAATGTCAGTTGTGTGATTGTAACATGGACATTTATGTCAGGTGTGTGATTGTCACATAAACTATAATGTCAGGTGTGTGATTGTCACAAACTATTATGTCAGGTGTGTGATTGTCACATAAACTATAATGTCAAGTGTGTGATTGTCAAATAAACATTAATATCAGGTGTGTATTTGTGATTGTCTCTTACACAATAAGGTCAGGTATCTGTTGCTTCCTATTTCAGGGATGGAATGTCAGACTTCTGCAAACAGTTCCTAATCAAAGGCTTTGCACCCTTGCTGAAGTCTGTCAAGGTGCGGAAAAAAATGCTTTGTAAATTATTTGAAAAAATTATTGTGGGACATTTTGGTTGTTGTCAATTTGAATTTGTTATAAAGCACTATTGTTGGGTCATTGATATGAACCATTGTGTTGCTACAGGCCAGTGTTGGGTCATTGATATGAACCGTTGTGTTGCTACAGGCCAGTGTTGGGTCATTGATATGAACCATTGTGTTGCTACAGGCCAGTGTTGGGTCATTGATATGAACTGTTGTGTTGCTACAAGCCAGTTTTGGGTCATTGATATGAACCGTTGTGTTGCTACAGGCCAGTGTTGGGTCATTGATATGAACTGTTGTGTTGCTACAGGCCAGTTTTGGGTCATTGATATGAACCGTTGTGTTGCTACAGGCCAGTGTTGGGTCATTGATATGAACTGTTGTGTTGCTACAGGCCAGTGTTGGGTCATTGATATGAACCGTTGTGTTGCTACAGGCCACAGTGTTGGGTCATTGATATGAACCGTTGTGTTGCTACAGGCCACTGTTGGGTCATTGATATGAACCGTTGTGTTGCTACAGGCCACAGTGTTGGGTCATTGATATGAACCGTTGTGTTGCTACAGGCCACAGTGTTGGGTCAGAATACTGACAGGAGCCATCTACAGTCCCATTATCTATTCTGGCTTGTACAGAACTTCTGTCGGCTTCTACCTGTCTTTGAAATTCCGTTTGACTGTGTCAGGTTCGTTTTTTTTCCATTTCAATTTCTTTATCAGTATGAAAGTAAGAGGCGTTTGTTTCCTGTGGTAAATTTAAATTGATGTCTCTCATTCAATGCTCTATGTCATCATCAAACACATCTGTTGGCTAAAACATTTATCAGTTGACGCGGTGTTTGTGTGCAGGGATTGCTTCACAGTGGACACAGTAGGCTTCCTTGTATATCAAGCTGTGTCTAGTCTGGAACAGATCCTCATTGCGAATCACCGCCAACACGATGTGGCGCCCCTCCTCAAACTGTAAATCTCCCTTTACTTTCCTTAACTGCTGCCTCCCTTTCCTTCACTGTTGTTTCCCTTTCCTTCACTGCTGTTACCCTTTCTTTCACTGCTGTTGCCCTTTCTTTCACTGCTGTCTCCCTTTCCTTCACTGCTGTTGCCCTTTCCTTCACTGCTGTCTCCCTTTCCTTCCCTGTTGTCTCCCTTTCCTTCACTGTTGTCTCCCTTTCCTTCATTGCTGTCTCCCTTTCCTTCACTGCTGTCTCCTCTACTTCCTCATTACAGCCTTCCATTCCTCATCCCTCATTGCACTCCCTGTGAGTCCGGGGGTAGAATAGGCTCACTGTATCATTCTGAATGTCGTAAGCGGCGACTTATAGGGGCAACCTGTTGGCCATGGGTTGTGACTTGGTCGTTGGACAATGGGATCCAGGTGGTTGAGTGGAGCAGTCCTTTTGAGGGCCATGTCTGCAACACGCTATTCTGGCCTGGATTTCACCCAGATGAGAGGCCGGTATGGCCTGGTTCAGTCATTCAGCTGGTGGTGACTTGCCCTAGGATATTCGTTTACGTTTTTATCTTTTCCATCTCCATTTTCATTTAACTTAGAAGGCGGTAACTTAATCAGGTCAATCTTATCTATTCACCTTGGTGGGCACCATGTAACACATTAGTGTTGGTGTGCCATTAAACCCTATACCTTACCTTCCCCTTCCTCATTACTGCCTCCCCTTTCCTTCAATGATGCTTCCCCAACTTCCTCTTTACAGCCTCTTCTTCCTCATTACTGGCTCCTCTTTCCTTCACTCCTCCCCCTCAATTGCTGCCTCTATCCCTCCTCATGCCCTCACCCTATTCCATATCATTATTGGGAAGGCTAATTCATGATTCACCTGTTAATCTTCCAAACAATCTCGTATAATCACTAACATTATATATAACCTTTGTTAATAAAAATTCAAGGCAGCTTTTCTAATTAAAAATCATTGTGTGTTTGTTCAAATCATATTATCTGTTTGTTTGTTTCAGAAACTTCTTGCCATTAGTCGGGATACACATGATAGTGAATGCTGTGTCTTATTACTGGCAAACCGAGTCAGCTCACCAGGACTACCTTCTGCAGCTCTTCAGTGAGTCCTCCCACTTAAAACACTATAATTCAACTGGCTCGCTTGTTCAGTTTCATCTTATTTCTGGTGTCATCTTGGCCTTGTCTTCTACGTACTCAAAACATGCTCATGTCTTGTAACTGTAATTCTCACTGTTCAGCGGGTTTCTAATATAAAAATATTTTGGTGAATGCTATGTACGATGAAATATGTCTGTCTGTTGCCAGATCACCTGGTGTCGCTGAAAGACCTGCCACTCTGTCTGGTCATGATCATGCGTCTTGTTGATATTGACATGTTGGGGCGTGACTACTTACATGAAGCAGTTCTCACTACACACAAGTTCATCCTCATGGCTGACACGGTCGTACAACATGGGGGCCTGACGAACTTTGATATGCTCTCTTACGTTAAAAAGCAAGTTTTGCATCTTCCGGGGATTAATTCCTTTGGCTCTAACCGAGATTTCCAAGTGAATCAAACTTTGATAATTGTCTCATTTATTGAAATTTGTCACCTCTTGCTTTCAGTTTTGCCACCTGTTCTGTGATGAAGCACTACGGTCAGGTGCTACAGGAATTTGAAAGCAACTCACCGCTGCTGAATGAATGTGTGTTCACCATGATGCACCATGTAATTGGGGACTGTCACCAGCCACAGACATTGCTTCAGCTCCCCATTCTGGAATCCTTCCTCAAAATTCTTGACCTTCCCACAACCTCTGCAACTATACCTCAGGTTAAACATCCACCTGTCTCTTCTACTTTCTATCTCAATCAGCTTCCGTATGTGTTCAGCTTTGTGTCATTCTTGTGTGTATCTGTTCAGGAGTATGGCGACCTTATGCAGTATGCTCTGGCTGAGTGGCTGCGCAGTCTAGATAAAGACCCTGTGGCCTGCATCAGTCTTCTGCTAAGTGTCGACATGGAAACTGAACCTAGTGACACCGCTAAGCCAATGTGAGTATTTCTGATGGGTAAGCTGTACAGCTAGGAGAAATATAGTTACATATATGAGGTTCAGTGAAGATAAGTTAAGTACTGTATACAAGAGAGGTTCTGGTTACAACTAAGAGATGTGTAACTGTAAGGATAAGTCAAGATCCAAGCCAATCTTTGAGTTGGGTGTTGCTCTTGTATTTGAGCAGTGCCGAGAAGTCATGCATGGAGGAACAGCTGCTGTTGAGCGAACCATGGACAGAAGAAGAGGAGAACGAACTGTGTGTTGTCATGGCCCAGTGTCAGGTGGAGAGCGTGGACAACATTGTCAAGGGGCTCGGCAGAAAATATATTAAGAAGACTCCAGAGGAGGTGAGTGTGTCTCTTATAACCATGCTGCTCTGTTATAACTATGCTACTCTAATCATAGACAGAGAAGGTAAGCTGATATAACCATGCTTCTCTAATTATAACCAGAGAAAGTGAGTCAGCTATAACCATGCTTCTCTAATTATAACCAGAGGAGATGAGCATGCTATAATCACACTTCTCTTATTATGACTGGAGAAGGTGAGCATATCTGATATAACCACGCTGCTCCAGCCATAACCATTGACCACACCTTTGTTATTGGGCAACCATCATGTCCACATTTACTCTTTGGTACATTCAACATATGCTCTGAGCCATGCTGTAACGGAATATGATTGCTGTTGCAGGTGGCTAAAGAGTTGTGTCGCGCAGGTTACTGGAGTATCGAGAAAATGATGCAGGAGCTCTCGTTAGAGCCTGACGACTCATCCCTTGTGTCTCCTGCGCCTCACAACAACACCACACAGCATATTGTGGAAGGGCTTCTGAAAGATGTCCCCCCTAACTGGTTGCAGTGGCTCCAGTCATCACTTCTAGATGCCTGCTTCACCATCGCTCTGCCTGAGAAAGTCCAACTAAAGAACTGGTCTACAAACACTGTGCTTGTGAGATTATCCTCAACTTTTCCTCCAAGTGTATATACTATACCACTTCTACAGCATGCATTACCCTGCTGTTCATCAGAGCTTGTCATGGCTTTTCATCCCTCATTTATTGATAATATCTCTTGAAATTCATACCGTAGTTTCTAAGCCATCAGGGCTAATGATATGTGAACCTCTATAACAAGGTAACAACATTGTGCTTATCCTTCAGGAAAGTCCCTGAAAAACCAATCTTGCTTACAGTTAACCATTTTGTAATGTTTAACAATCAGAGTTACTGATGTCTGAAGTATCATAGTTTTGAGGACCATTGACCTCTTGTTTAGAACACCTCTGAAGCTTGCAGTAAGCAATGTTAACACTTGGTCAATCAGGGCAACAACATAATGATATTCAATACTACGGAAAGAGAACTGCAGCATGCAATCAATTTTATATAGTAACCTTCAATGTGGAAACAGCATCCTGCCGTCAATTATCCAAATGTATACCTGTCATTTGTGTGTGTAAGCACTGGGCCACTCGATGCCTCTGGTTCCCTACACCGAAGATCAGGAAAATGCTCTTGCCAACAAACACTTCCGCATCTTGCTGCAGTCATTAGAGATAGAATTACCCGAACCACATGGAGTTGCCTATCCTCGCATTCCTGCTTCTTGGTCTCCTGCTGAAATCTTGGCCAAGGCTGAGCTGCTAGCACCGATTCACCAAGGTGGGATCTCAACATGAAAGTTTTTTCCCACCGACTGCATTATCAAAGATGTCTTGTAATACTGTTACTTCACTGGTGTTATCATGAGGAAGACAGACAGCGGTTGTAAATGACACTTATTGGTTGACATTTCAGACTCAATGGTTTTGTCACAAGCAGTGCTGTCATCTTGTCAGCTGAAGATGACCAAGCCCTTCACACACCTGGATACAAGCCTCTCTTCCACTCAGTCAGCATTCTCCTTTCTTCTTTATTACCTGCTCGTTAATCTAAATCATTTACCCAAGCTAGTATATCACAAAGTAAATAAGCAAAGGTCTTCTATTTGAATGAAACTTAAGTGGTATTAACAGATTATGCTGCAGTTGATCTATGTTATTTGTGCCTTTCTTGCAGGATTCCCAAGATGCCAGCCATCAATCACAACCTATGGCCATATCTGGTTCACACCCTGAACAAAGCCAACTCGGATACACAAATGATGTCACAATGATCTCTGAACTGTTGCTTTATCAACTGAGTGATGTACAGCTTATTGAGATCCATCTTGTGGGATTATATTGTCATGCGTAGAGTGATGCAGACTGGAGAAAGAGCACCTGATATGCGTCTCTGGACACCTCTGAGGGTTGTTGTCAGAGGATTATTGTACATTCTGATGAAGAACAGTATCATTGAAACATGCCATTGCAAAGTGACTCATCTACATAAGAATTTTAACAACAATCAAGTTCTCCCAATGCATGCTCTCGCAGACTTGTATGAGTGAAGCCATTGATGTGAATTCATGTTCCCAGGGAGCCAGAGACACACAATTCTTTTTGTGCCAAGTGAAAATGATTTTGAGTGCAAATCAATCGCATAATCAGATTTACCTTATTGAGTAGCGAAGCATTGACTAGCATACTGGACACACCCTGATGCCTTGCCCAGTATACTGCCAACTGACCACTGGTCATTCTGCTTTAATCCAAATGGCACTGGTGTGTTATGGGATGTATCCTTATCGCTCAATGAAACTTGTTAACGTGCCACACACCAGAACTTAGACCTTAAATGAAGAAGGATGACTCTTCTTGGTTGGACATTGAGAGAGATGATTATCTGATTTGAACTGCATATTGTTACCAATGGCATAGATGACTTGATACAAATTACGTTAGCTGAGGAAGTGCATGATTTCCTGTGGGCTGTAGCATTCTGACAAGTTCTGTGGCAACTTTCCTTCACACTACAAGCTTCTCATTTTGACCCTGTTCTGCATAAGCTGTCTGTCGACAGTCACTCATTGGATCATTTCAGTCGACTTACAAAGAGAAGTTTGTTTATCCAGGACAGTATGACTTAGTCCCTGTCTACTGATATAAGGTTCTACAGACCTATAACTGAGGCTAAGGTAGAGAAGCATTGTGTTCATCGTTATCATTACAGTATTTCAGTGTTGTCTCCTGTAATATTCACAATTAATCAGTTTATTAAGCATTTTATTTCCTTTATTGTCCTTGCTGGAAATCAATAATATAAATAGTGTTATGTGGGATGCACATTTGTGTTTCGATGTATATTTATTGTAAAGAGTACACATTGTCATCAATAGATTTGTACTAGTGTTTCTTGTGTGGTGAAACGATACACGTGTCCCAACAAACCTTATCCCCTTCTCATTGAAGTCATTGTGTGGTGAAACAAGATGGGTGTCCCCTTCTCTTTGAAGTCATTGTGTGGTGAAACGGGACACATTGTGTGGTGAAACGGGACACGTGTCCCCTTCTTATTGAAGTCATTGTGTGGTGAAACGAGATGGGTGTCCTCTTCTCATTGAAGTCATTGTGTGGTGAAACAGGACACGTGTCCCCTTCTTATTTAAGTCAATTTATGCCAACTACCCGAAGACTACTTATATTTGCCTCTCCAAATCCACACAACAATTTCTTATATATTGAACAAGGAACTTTTCAGGAATTAAAAGGCAATGCAATACTTGGCATCTTTGTAGGGTTCTAGTCATGGTGAAATGCCTCATTATTGTGGTTTGTTTTGAAATGTGCTTTAATAAACCTCTGGATAGCTTGGTTCTTTAACAGATATGTCATGTTCTAGGAAATTCAAACAGTTGTACAAAATGACCCATTTTCAGCATTATATTTCAAATTCTTTTATTTCAAGATCTTGATGAATATCGTGATTAGGGTCAAACAAATTTAAAAAATGCCTAACATGTGATACTTTGATTGGCTTTTATACCATTGCCAATAACTAATTCCTTTTAGTAAGTAAGGCTCATTGCTTCTGATGCCCCAGATACTGAAATATGCTGGAGGCTTCTCTTTGTTTGGAAAATAGCTTGCATCCAAAAGTGATATATCTGCTGTATGTTGTGATAGGGGACATGAAGCACTTTGGGTAATTAATGCAGGTCTCCCATAGGAAAATGTCGACATATTAAGTATCATGCCTTGTCTTGGTATTTATTCAGAAGAAGGCTCGTAAATCAAAGATCTATGATGAAGATCCGTTTTATGTGCCTTGAATGTTTTATGATTGTGATGGAATTAAATGTTAATATTACTTTACTATGATTTATTTATTTTGTTGTATTGCGAAAACAATATGCTTATATTAGGACCTTTCAATGGAATGCTGAAAGTTAATTGCTTAAGAAAGGTGAAAACATAGGACACACTGGTATGCTGTGAATATCAGCCGGCAGTTTACTTTTATGACTTGGATGTCTACACAATAAGTATTGAATGGACCACCATATACCAACTAGTAGCTGGTGTTTAGGGAATTGCACATTCCTTAATGAAGACATGTAAGCTCACATTCCCGCGGAGATGATGTGGAATTGCACATTCCTTAATGAAGACATGGAAGCTCACAGTCCCTTGGAGATTATGTGGAATTGCACATTCCCGTTCTGTAAAGGTTGAAACATAATGTACACATGGAAAGCTCACATTCACTCTGTGATGATGTGGTGCTGCCTCTCCTACCGGTTTATAAGCCTTTTCCCATTAATCAAGTTTATAACTAAACCATCCCCTCGTGAAATCTTCCTCCTCCAGGAGCGCTGGTGTTAACCGGATTCTTAGAAGACAACACCCGTCTGTCAACATTTCTTGGAGGCAGAATCGATTATCCAAGGTCAAAAATAACCTGTTACATTTTTGACTGGACTCTACTGAAATAGCTTGCACATATCTTAAAATTGTTTGAAAGGCAGGTATTTATTGATATCAAAATATACACAAGACAAAAGTTATGCACACCAATAATATTAACATTACATTCATAATGCACTTCAATTTTGTCCAGAGGAACTGTTAAAACATAGCTGCAAAAGAAGTCATTCTTAAAACACAAGGAAATTGATAAATAAATCAATGTTGTTTGTTTGCAAAATTAAAATTGGCAGGTACAAGATCAATTGAAAATATCTGACACCACACCATAAGTGCAAAGTTTTCCATCTGTTCGCAATATTGCTAAAACGGAGTTCCATACAAAATGCCAATAAGCAGTCTAAAATTAGTAAGAAATGGCATCTAAAAGCACAGTTTAAATATACATATGTAAATGCACCATTGCAGAATGGAACATAGAAAAGGAACCTGGCCAGAAGATCACAATCTCACAAACACTAACACAGTCACAAACACACCTTCTGGGACTCCTAAATGTTTGAAACGCCCCATCCACCACTGGCTGACAAAGAGATTAAAATACTGCTCTATTAATAAATGGGTCATGTCATCATTTGACACACAGATACAGTCTGTCATGCAGCATTTAAATGCACATTTGCAATTTGTATTGGGGACTAGGATGCGGAGAAATGCTGAGGCGATCATCAGTGAGAGAAGGACAGCAGCAATAACTGCCAGCCAGGACAAATGGCAAGAGTAGACAGCAGGCTTTCTTCACAACTGTTGGCACTTTATGAGAAGAGATTGCATGTCACATTCTGATAACGAGGCGGTCTTGGCTACTTCATGGAAAACCCTGAAATCACAACAGCCACATTGGATACACCACTGGTTGCTGATTACAGCAGCAAATCACATGACACCATCCATGAATGTTAATTCTACGAGTAATGATGAAGCATCGCTTACTGATGGGAGTACTTGGTACGGATGGTAGCCAGATGCTTGTTTGGTGGAGCAGCTAGCATGGTGTTTAGTGAGGACACTAGATCACTCAGCTCGCTGGCCTGGTATCCTGTATAGTGAACCATCGTACCACTCTACACACATCACATGCATGGAATATTGACAGCAGATATAATCACATATAACCCACTTACTACACAAGGAAATCAGCTTTAATGAAACAAATCTACCACTACTGATTCCCAAATGTAAGCAGTTGAACGGCCACAGTATATAACACAACATCCTCGACCCCAAACTAGACCACCTACCCAGTAAGGATTTCTAACATCCTCATTCGCAACATTCTTCAACCTGAACGCCAGAAGCAGACAGGCAGCGGCTATGCGAGAGTCACGCTCTCGAGTGTAGCGGTAATCAAGTAGTGAAGACTCCAACAAATAACGAGCCAAGGTAAGAGTTGCCATACAAGCCTTCCCACACTACACACAACCCAACGAGAGCTGATCAAACACTTCAGTGGCAGTAAGTAACTCCCATTATTTGAGATTAAAACAAGCTTTCACATGCAACAATTTATCAGTGAGATGATGAAAGATGGTATGACATTGTTGTCCAACAGTAACAGCTACCTTGGCATATCTTCGCAGGAATCTATACGACAGTGGGATACCCAGATCAAAGCCTAGAGTCTTGAGCACTTTCTGTTCCATTGCCAGCAGCTCATGACGTTTGTATGCATCATCACAAATATATAAGAAGTCATCTACAACAGGGGGACATCTCTCCTGCAAGTCATAAAAAGGAGGAAAAACAATGAATTGAAAGTAAACAATTGCGTCAAGAAATTGCTGAAAACGGGCCTTTGAATTTTCTCTATAGAAACACTGTGTTTGTTACTTACATCGAATTTGCAGGCAATGAAGAGGGCAGTGGCACCCACTAACTGAAGACGGTCTCTAGCGATTGTGGTCTTACTGAGATACAGGTCCACCAGCTTTAGAGCCAGATAGAGAGTCTCGTGGTTCAACTCAAAGTTTTCCTGTACCTCTACAAGCCAGTCTACAAGGATGGCCCTCATGTGCTGTGTTAGATCTTTCTGGAGACCATTGTTGAGGTAGTCTTCAACAGGGAAAGATGCCTGGAAGCAAATCACAGCAAGAAAAGGAATATAAGATAAGGTCAACAATGTTTAATGAGCCTTTTCATTTAGACCTCAGTAACTGACTTTCAGGAATACAAGATAACCCAGGGAAATCCTCACCTCGCGTTCTTTGTAGTACTCAAAGATGTCAGAGGCATATAGTGCTACCTGGTGAATGTCACTCAGGTTATCTTTGTCTATGTCTTCCCAATTTTCCTCCTGTACCCAAGCAAGTAGAAGATCAATTATCATCACATATTATGGTTAGAAACTAATCTCATAATGATTCTATTTGTCTTGTTGCAGGAGGATAACCTTGTTGGAAGGGACTGGTGAGGTGATCATCGGAGAGAGCTCATCAACGAGCTCAACATTCTTCAGGTTGAGTGATTCGACATCACACATGCTACTGTCTTCACTGCAGTTGGAATTCTGGCTGCATTTCTGAGACTCTTGGGACTGGGACAATTCTATCACATCCCATGACAATTCATCAGGTCCTGGTTGTGACAGAGGTGATTTCTTTTCCTGACTAGATGTGATTTTTGTTGAGGGTTTTGGTGCCTTTGGAACAATGATGATAGACTTGGATTTTTTCTTGGCAGCTTTCTTTACCATATCCCTCGTAAGATCACGCTGGAGTGAAAGGTACATTAGCCCAGCAAATTAAAAATTTTCCAATAGTTCTATTCGGGTAAATATTTCATTAGGTTGTGGTACTTACATTGGAAATGTCACCGAAAGCAGACCTTTGCTTCTTGGCATTTTTCTGTGGAGAACCATTGTCGAAATGACGTTTTCCTGAGATTTTTCTCATATTGTCGTTTTGATTCTGCGAATTCAAACAAAGCAAAACTAGATAGGTACTCTAATCAACATGGTGAGTCCAAATTGGTACTTGGTAGGCTGACCATGCTGGTACATTTTTACTATACGATATGGCGATTGTAGAATGTACGACAAGGTGACCTCGTAATGAAAATGTTTGCGTTCCCTACTTGGGTGATTATGCATTTGTATGATATAAAATCGGTAGAATTAGGATTGACACACTTACTTGGCTTATTTGGCCCAAAACGTTCCTTTGTCTTGTGGTAGCCATAGTCCTTGAACAGTCGAAGTTATTTAAATGGCGAAAAACTTTCGGGAGGTGCCGAATCCTACGAGTTGAAGTTTAATTAAAACCTAATTTCTTCCGGTTGGTGAACTCACAGGATATATCAAACGGAATATCATACAGATGGTGAACAGTTATGTTGAAGCATTGTATGTTGATTGATCAAAATAATTTTAACTGTCGGAGCGATTCTAAACAACTCCACAAAACTTGTTTTCAAATTTGGTACATTAAAGAGATGTTGTTGAAAGCAAGTGTGCGATTGGCTGAGAGGATGTGAATTTGGCCAATCACTAATCGCACAGAGAATTTCCGATTGGCTATAGTTGCTCTGCGCGTCCGGAAAACGAAACGAAGCTGTTGGCAATTTTTCCCGGCTTTTATATTCAAGGCCGGAAGAGATAGAAGGTTGCTCTTGTTTCAATTGATATTTCTAGTCGTACATAGCCTACGTTGCTTAAAAAGACTATTATTCGAACAAACAAACAAACAATTGATATTCCAGTTAAATGGCATGCAATGTTTTAGTCTGTTTTATTTTGTTATGCGTTTCATTCCAGACTTAACAGCAATAATTATTCATCAGCATTCTGTGCAGGTAGGTTGTTGTGAACAACATATTTCTTCTATTTAATGCCTCATGGCATCTCCTTATATCTGGATTGAACATTTTAATGAATAAAGGTGGCAGCATGTTTTTTGAGTGTTTGTATATCAAACTTGAAATTTGGAATGTGTTTGACCTGTAGTAAATCTAGCTAGGTCTCTGTATAGATTTTGGGTAGGGTTTTTTATGTCTAAATGTTGATATATATGATTTTAGTATTCTGTTCTGCATAGTTTACAGTTGCTTGATGCTACTAGTCTTAGACATACCATATACCTCTATCCCGGTATGATATTCTTGAGAAGATGAAAGCATAATATATATAATTGTATGACTACCTTGGAGGGTACCAGGCCCGGTTAACCAGGCTTCTCAATCTGTAGAATATGCCTGTGTTTTTAACTAGCTTATTGTTCAGAGTATCTATGTTTTTGTTCCAGGATAATTTTTAATCAATATGAAACCCCGGATATTTGGTTCAGGCTGTTTTATATGTATTTACACAATTTAGGGTTAAGTAATTAAGTTTCCATGTTGCTGCATGGGTTGAAAAATTATATAGTAAGCGTGCTATCTGGAGTGGTTTTGCCAAGACATAGAGTTAGTCTATTGGTGTCAAACCATTTCTTTAGATTGGTGAGGGCACTTTTGGCTTTATCAATCAGGGTTTCGCACAGGCTAGGATTCGCATGTTATGTTACCCAGATAATACAACACCAGCGGCCCGCTGGTGGCAACCGTCGGCAGTTCCAAGCTGACGGTCCACCGGCGGTCCAACGGTGGCGACTTGTCTTCGGCTGGATGTCTGCCATTGCGCCATCTAGCTGCAACTGTGCAAATTACAAACGTCATTGAATTTTGGCGGGTATTTGGTAACTCGTTAAAATCGATCAGCGTTGATCATCACTTATAGTTAACTTATACTGTGTTAGGTGAGTTACCGTACTTTTATCCACGTTAGACACGTTCGTATTAATAGAACACATGGAATATGAAAACATTTTGTATTCATCGCATTTCTTTGTATTTGGTTGTTTTTTTTCGTGAAATTCGCCCGTGTTGAATTCATTTTCTCCCGCAAGGGGCCGCTTCCTGTCCCTTACAGCATACCCAGTGCGAGAGAGCGCGCCACATTTCGGGCGAAAATGGTGTTGAATTTAATCGATTATCGACACGTGCTAACCGCGGGTCTGACCTTGACGAAATTAGGATTCACATCTGTTACGTGAATCATGATCGCTCTGAACTCACTATTGTAGGCCATATTTGTTGAATAATCACCATCTGTGTCACCGTTTTCATTTCAATATGGACGTTTTTACCAAAGAAATTGACGGGGATGATACACTCATTCAGTAATATATCTGACAGAACCATTCGCCGACGTGCAGTAGTAGAGGCTGAACTTATGGTTTCCAGAATGGATCAGTTCTGTAATGAATCAACTAATGATGATATTGAGAGTGAAGGGGATGATAGTCATGATATTGTGCCACTTGTGGGGTCAAACAGTCCCCCGTTACCGGATTTTGGAATGATTGAATCACCTTTAACTTAACTCTTTACAGTATCTTCTCATAATTTGTCTATCACATATTGATTTGGTGTAGAATTAGACTGTGACTTGTTTTTAACTGCACGTCAATACGATGGAATAATTAAACTCATGTGTATATACAGCATGGATTCATTATGATAATTGATATATCCTGTTTCTTACATATTCAGATATGTACTTGATAGTGCTTTTCAATAGGGAAGAAGTTGAAGTTGTGCCAAAGTCTTGAGTCAATGGCAACAAATGCTTCTGGCCTTCCAATCTGAAGGGGGCCAGCCTTAAAAAGGCCATAGAAAATCGACTGCTACCCGACATTGATTGGCAGGTTTGCCAAAATACTGAAGACTTCAGAGAAGTAGGCTGTAAGTCAGTTTCTTTTGCATTCACAAATTAATATTCCCCAACAAAACATGTAAATAAATTATATTTCCTCAATAGTATTGTGAGAGTACTTATAAAACAGGATGTTTTAAAAGAATGTATGCATGTGTGTGTGCTTTTATTACTACTTAATTGTAGCTAATTACAGAAAAGCCAGGCAAATATGTAGAAAGGTGGAGGAACATCTTGACACAGATTTAGATACAACTGACAACAGAAAAACAGTCAGAAAAAGGTGAGTTTCATAAATATCACAGGGTCCGACTAGTCGGCGTCCCAGACTCCAGGGGTTCCGCTACGCTTCTCGCCCTAGAGTCTACGAAAAGATAAGGTCTTAAACTGGCGTGTCCGAATATTCATTAGACACGTTCGTTAATCTTCGTGACCAATCAACGCAAAGGTGTGACCCGGATTGACCTTAATTGCGCGTGTCTGGCTTGTGATACGCACCCTCGGTTCTATGTGACGTCATGGACATTGTAGTGGTCTGCGTCCAATGAGAACACATTGAATGTCTTCTAGAATTATGGGGCGTCTCAAAAGTTAAAATTGACACCACAACAAGCGCTTTAATCGCTTAGCTGTACGATAGTATGTTTACGTAATAGTCAGTTAAAAGGAATCAGTTGTTTGTCTGCTTCTCTCGCCGACTGTGTGATTAACGGTGCCACTCAGCGTGAAACAACAAATCGGAGTGTTGTAGAATGTGTGCCCGGCTCATAAAAATCACTCGGCCAGTTGGACAAGTTCTTCGGAAATTGTAGAACTGACCAATGAGAGACAACGATTCAGAGGTACCCGAGAGTGACCGAAAGACACGGCTTGTGATTGGAACATCCCAAATCTGGGATGCCTGTCCAGTTCAAGATATTATGGTCCCCTAGACCTGAAGGCGAGACTATTTTTATGAGCCGGGCACACATTCTACAACACTCCGATTTGTTGTTTCACGCTGAGTGGCACCGTTTATCACACAGTCGACGAGGAAGCAGACACACAGCTGGTTCTTTTTAACTGACTATCACGTAAACATACTATCGTGCAGCTACGCGATAAAAGCGCTGGTTGTAGTTCCAATTTGAACTTTTGAGACGCCGATAGTTCCAGAAGACCTTCAATGTGTTCTCATTGGATGCAGACCACTACAATGTCCATGACGTCACATGGAACCGAAGGGTGCGTATCACAAGCCAGTTTCATGAGCCAGGCGCAATTAAGGTCAATCCGGGTCACAACCTTTGTGTTGATTGGTCACGAAGATCAACGAACGTGTCTAATGAATATTCGGACGCGCCACTTTTAGACCTTGTCTGGCCGTAGACTCTAGGGCGAGAAGCGTAGCGGAACCCCTAGAGACAATGACAATGACGTTTATTAGCAATCACGCGCCCTCTAGGAGCATATACAATCGAGTTATTTACATGATTTTGATCAGAGAAGGTGCAACATACAATACAGTGGGAATACAATAAGTGTGCAACTAATTCTACCTCAAAATTAAAGACATTTCAATACAAACGGTACACATTGAGATAAAGCATAGTTACAGGGTTGGATTCCTAAGTGAGACCACTGACCGAGACACCTGAAGCTGAGGGTTGTTGGCCATTTAGAGCCAGTTTGCGAATCTCGAGCGATTCCCTTATGAATTTGCCAATGTTTTTATTCAAGAGTTTGTCCTCGTTACTCATCATCCATATATATTTGTCATTGGGTGACAGGTGAGAAATATTTTTGTTGTTTATGTCAATATCGTTAAACAATGGGGCTCTTTTGTTTTTATATTTGGGGCATGTGATCATGAAATGTGTTTCATCTTCTGTAGCTTGCATTGCGCAGCACTGACATGTTCTATCGTTTGGGTTTGAAATGGTTCCCCTCATTGCTTCTATATTTAATGGATGGGAGCTCAGGCGTAGTTGTGATACAGCAGTTCTGTGGTTGATATTGTCTATATTAAGCAAGTATTTCTCGAGTCCAAAGTTTTGTTTGAAAAGTTTGTAGGTTCTCAGTTTATTTCCCCCTTGTCTTCCAGATAGGCTGTTAGTATTATTGAGTTTTTTGTGCCAGAATTTTTCATAGAGAGTTTTCATCGCACCTTCGGCTCTTTTTGCAAATCTCTTTATTTTGTTCTCAGGCACGTTAATGTTGTTGTATTGTAGATGTATGTGCTCCAATATTGATGTTAATTTTCCAAACCATGACTTTTTCGTTGTAGGATGTTCCTTTTGACTTTCTATTAGTGCTTCTTTGGCTAGACAGCCTCCAGATTTTAATTTGGTAGAAAGAAAGAACTTTATTGAATTAGTTATGGCATGAAGACTAAGTGGGTGTCTGCCCAGTTCACCCCTGATTCCTATAATCGAGGTGTGTCTTTTCACATGTAGTATTCTCCTGTAGAATTTTAACTCTAACTGAGAAAGTTTATTGTTATCCAGATTTTGTTCGAATGCATTTGGGGATCGTGACTGTGTCAGTCCAATATCTACTCCCGACACTTCAGAACCATACAGTAGTATGGGTTTTATGGTATGATCGAAGATATGCATCATGGTGCTTATATTATAGTTATGACCCAGGAGTTTATTTAGTTTGTATAGGGCCTTAAGGCTTTTATGGTAGAGGGTATCAACAGAGTCCTTCAGTTTACCATTAGTGGTAAAGTTAATACCAAGATAAGGGTAATTATCCACACACTCAAGTTGGTGGCCTCCATAAACAAAATTTTCCCTGAGATGTGTTCCATTTTGGTTAAATATGATAATTTTTGTTTTGTTCAAATTGACTTCTAGTCGCCATGTCTCAGAATATGCCTTCACTGCATCAATGCAGTTCTGGAGACCCTGCTGGCTGGTTGAAACAAGGACAACATCGTCTGCATATAACAGGCTATTGAGATGTGTTGAACCTATCGTTACCTCATTTGTGTGGCCTTTGTTTTGAATTTGTTCAACTAAGTCGTTTATGTATATATTGAATAAACTTGGACTCAAATTATCTCCTTGGCCGAACACCTATGTCCGAGGAGAAAAAAGCTGTGTGCTTTTCATTGTTCACTTTGACACATAGCTTTGTTTTTGAGTACATGTCTTTGATATATCTGTAAAAATAATTATTTATTCCTAGCCTGGCTAATTTGAGAAGCAGCCCTGTGTGTCATACTCTATCAAATGCTTGCCGAAAATCGACAAAGCATGTATATAGTTTTTGGCCCTTTGATTTGGTATATTTATCAATTATAGTCTTCATGGTAAAAATATGATCAGAAGTGCTCGAGTTCTTTTTGAACCCTGCTTGATGTTGTGAGATAATGTTGTTTTCTTCCAAGTAGTTTTGTAACCTCACATTCATGATTGAGTTAAATAGTTTACCAAGAGCACTTGTTACAGTAATCCCTCTATAGTTTTGGGGTTCAAAAATAGATCCTTTTTTGTGAATATTACTTATATATCCCTTGCACCACTGGTCTGGGTATAGTCCAAGTGAGTACACTTTGTTGAAGAGTTTAACTATACACGGTAACATATGGTCTTTCGAGGTTTTTATCATTTCATTTGTTATTGCATCTAGACCTGGGCTTTTGTTATTTTTCAGCTTATTTATGGCTTGCAGTGTTTCTTTTGGGTCAATCCTGAAGTCAAGTTTGCTGAAGTTACGGGTTGAGAGGAGATTTGAGAGTTCATTGTTCACATCGTTACTTTGAATATTTGGGTCTTTGTTGAGTTTTGTGAGATAGTCAAACCATGCACCTGGTTCAATGTTATTAGCTTTGTTTTTATTTTCCGGTGTTGTTTTTATATCTTCTAGTAATTGCCAGAACTTCTTTGGGTTAGTTTTTTGCAAAGAGTTAAGTTGCCGACTTACACATTAGCCTGGCCTTTGTTGCTGTTTCTCTTTTTAGTCTGGTCAATTGCGTAGTATTCCAAGGAGTCCTTTTGGGTCTTTGGACTTTGGTTTTAAGTTTCAGAGATAACTTTGCTGCATGCTCATATACATTGATGAGTTTAGTCGAGGCCACGAGAAGGTCCTCTGGTGTATTGCACACGTCTAGTGCACGTAGTGTTTCTTTAATATGGGTCTGTATCGGGGGAAGATCAAGTGCTGCCTTAAATGAGACTTCGCTATTGTCATGCCATTGAAATTTGGTGGGCGAGTCATGGAGTTGAACTGAGCACCCACTGGGTTGGGGCCTTTCAGCTACTAAAGTGAAGGAGATCATACAGTGGTCAGTAATGTCCCCAATAAATTCATGAACTTTGAAGTAAGGTATTTTGCGCAAGAGCGAATCACTGCATATTCCATAATCTACAGTGCTGCTACCGTTATATTGGTAACTAGTATAGTAGCCAAAGGTATCGCCCAGTTTCCTACCATTTAGTATTCGCAACTGAGCTCCAATACAGATTTCAAGAAGGTGCTTCCCTCTTTTGTCTAGTGTTGTATCTAGGCTTGATCGTGAAAATTAGGTTTGTGTCTAAAGTATATTCATCTCCCACAGGCAAATGTTTTTCACAATCATTGCTTATGAAATCATTGCTTGCTCCTACCCTGGCATTCAGGTCTCCCATCAACAGGATGTCACCAGTTTTTTTATAGATGAATATATCTGTCTCAATTTTGTCCAGAAGATTTTGTTCTTGTCTTTCGCTATATGTAGATTCAGGGGGAGGTATGTATGCCACGCACAAGTGGATGTCCCTAATCAAACCAAAGTATTGATTGTCTAGGGTTAACCATACATAGTCATTGTGAGTAGAGGATTTGATTGTGATCCCACCAGTTATATGTGGGTTCATCAATATAAGTATACCTCCTGAGCCATGGGGTGCTTTGATGTGTTTTGGCCTAGGGAAACTTCGAGTAATGTAATCATTGATATGGATGTCATCATTGTAATGTTCTCAGTGGAAGAACCGAACGCGATAACGAGGTGTGCGCCTGTGCACGAGGTTCATAAATAAACACTTCCGCCAGCCGGCATGGATGCCGAGAGGATACTTGCGATACTCCAAATGAAAATGTGTTCTGTATGTAATCCATTAAACGATATATAGCTACATCGATGTCTGTGTTGATGCGGGATATTTCATGGTGTCAGAAGAGAACCCGATCTTCGCTGAAGTAAGCCGTTTTTATTCGTATTGACGTGTTTTGGACTCGGTCGACGAGCCCTGCCGCCCCAAGTGCGTTCGATTCCTTGTTCTCGTGGCGATCTACGAACTTTGTCATGGCCGACTATAGCGCAGCCCCACTCCCGTCGATGGACTGGGACAGCTCCGACTTAGTTGATGGGTGGAAGGACTTCCAGCAACACTGCCAATTAATGTTTGGCGGCCCACTCAAGGAAAAATCAGAGGAGGAGAAGTGTCACTACCTGCTGTTGTGGGTTGGTAAGAAAGGTCGCGACATCCACAACACGTGGACAATGGCGGACGCCGAGAAAAAGCTGCTGAAGACTTACTACGAAAGATTTGAAAAGTACGTAGAACCGAAGTCCAATACCATATTCGCGAGATACAAATTCCATCAGAAAGTCCAGGGGCCGGACTCATTTGACCAGTTTGTCACCGAACTGAAACTTCTTTCTAAAGGGTGCAGCTACACAAATGCAGACGAAATGGTAAGAGACGCTATCGTGTTTGGGGTGACGAACCCCAAGATCCGTGAAAAACTTATCAACGAAGGTTCCACACTGACCCTTGATAAGGCTGTGGAGATAGCTCATTCGAGTGAGCTGACCCAGGCTCAGCTAAAAACCATGTCCACCACTCGCGGAGCTGAAGGCGGGAGCAACATCCACATGGTCAAGCGAGGGCAGAATTGTGGTCGCCACCAAAACCACAGATGCAACAATGGCAGCAGCAATGGTGGCAATGGCGGAAACCGATACCGACAAGATACCGGCCAGAATCGACGCGAGAACCCGCCACAGAGGCTTGACAGTCGCCCCTCTGGCTCTTCGGGGAAACGGTGTGACAACTGTGGGTACGACCACAACAGAACTGGTGGAACATGCCCCGCACTGGGTCGTACCTGTCACAAGTGTAAGAAAACAAACCATTTCTCAAAAATGTGTCGTCGCACACGTAAAGTGGATGTTGTCGAGTTCGACAACAACCAAAACTACTATGACGCGAATGGTGATCTATTCATCGAGTCTGTGACGTCAGACCGACGTGAGAACGAGGCATTTTGCAACGTGTTTGTGTCCGAGGCAAATCAGGACCTAGAATTTAAGTTGGACACTGGTGCTCAAACCAATGTCATCCCGGTGGACATTTTCAACACGATAGGCCCAGATGCAGATCTTCAGCCGACGAATCGACATCTGTATGGGTACGGAGGACAGCCACTTGATGTACGCGGGCGATGCCGACTTCGCTGCGCGTCCAAGTCAGCAACGCTAAACCTAGAGTTCTTCGTTGTCAACACCCAATCGCCACCAGTCCTTGGCTTCACTGCGTGCCAGGACCTCAAGCTCATCAAGGTCATCATGTCCATCGACAGCAAGCCACAGGCACCACAGTCAGTCAGCCAGCAGAACCTGATAGACCAGATCAACCAGGAGTTTGGAGATGTCTTCGACGGCATCGGACTCCTCCCGGGCCAGCATACCTTCAAGCTAGATCCAGACGTGACACCAGTCATCCATCCACCACGCAGAGTACCAGTCGCTCTCCGTGACCGACTGAAGGCAGAGCTAGACAGGCTGGAGGCTGCTGGGATCATTGTGAAGGTGACTGAGCCCACTGATTGGGTAAACTCTCTGGTAATAGTTGAGAAACCCAGCACAGGAAAGCTTCGTGTCTGCCTGGATCCACGAGACCTGAACCGAGCCATCAAACGCGAGCACTACCCCATGAGGACACTCGATGAGATAATGCCGAGACTCGCAGGAGCTAAATATTTCTCGACCCTTGATGCCAGATCAGGCTATTGGAACATCAAGTTGTCGCCAGAAAGTTCGAAGATGACAACATTCAACTCGTTCCTTGGGAGATATCGTTTCACGCGGCTTCCGTTTGGTGTACTGTCTGCGCAGGACATTTTTCAAATGAAAATGGAAGAGACAATCGAAGGTCTCGAAAACGTCGCCACAATCAGTGATGATACGATTGTGTGGGGAACCACGGCCAAGGAGCACGACGCCAACCTGCTCGCTGTCATACGCAGGTTCAAGGAGCGCGGAGTCAAGCTCAACCGTGACAAATGCACGTTCAAATCTCAGGAGGTGACATACTTTCGGACACCTGCTGACTGCCAATGGCCTAAAACCGGACCCCAGGAAAGTGAAGGCCATCCACAACATGAAGTGTCCCAAAGACCATGCGGAGCTTGAAACCATACTCGGAATGGTCAACTACCTTGCCAGGTTTGCACCAAATCTCTCCGACCTCACCGCTCCTCTCCGCGACTTGTTGAAAGCACCTGATTTCACCTGGGACACAAGTCACGACCGCGCCTTCATTGAGATGAAAGAAGTCATCACCCGAGAGCCAGGCCCGGTGCTTGCATTCTTTGATGAAAAGAAGGACACGACTCTCCAAGTAGATGCCTCACAGCGAGGTCTTGGAGCGACAATCATGCAAGACGGCAAACCGGTGGAATACGCTTCAAAATCTCTCAACACGACAGAGCAGAAGTATGCCCAAATTGAAAAAGAGATGTATGCCATCGTGTTTGGGTGCAAGCGGTTCCACCAGTACCTCTATGGACGACACACCACCATAGAGAGCGACCACAAGCCGCTTGAGACGATTATGAGGAAACCTCTCGCCGTAGCACCAGCCCGAGTACAACGAATGATGCTGGCACTGCAGAAGTATGACATAAAGGTTGTCCACAAGCCAGGGAAGCAGATCCCCGTCGCTGACACGCTGTCCAGAAACTTCCTTAATGTGAATGACTGTGCAGATGACCTTGACCTTCAGGTCCACTCTGTCGTTGACAACCTACCTGTGTCCAACAAGAAGCTGCAAGAGCTACGAGCTGCAACATCCAACGACCCTCAGCTGGTTATGTTGAGGCAGACTATCTTGGATGGTTGGCCTGAGGAGAAGCGCGACTGCCCGAGAGTCGTACATGAATTCTGGATTGTCCGCGATGAACTCTCAGTTAACGATGGAATAATCTTCCGTGGCGACAGATTCATTGTACCAAAACTCCTCAGACCAGATATACTAAAACTGGTCCACCAAGGGCACATGGGCATGGAACTATGCAAGCGACGCGCCCGAGACATCATGTACTGGCCAAGCATGAATGGACAAATTGAGGACATGTGCGCTAAATGTCCAGTATGCCTGGAGACCAGGAGAGCAAACCAAAAGGAACCCATGATTCCTCACGAGGTGCCATCGAGAGCATGGCAGAATGTCGCCTCTGACCTCTTCCAGTGGGACAGCGGGAACTACTTGCTAATCACTGATTACTACAGCAAGTACATGGAGTTGGAGCGTCTGCAAAACACCACCAGTGCAACAGTCATCCGAAAAACTAAAGGAATTTTTGCACGACACGGCATTCCGGAGAAAGTGGTCAGCGACAATGGACCGCAATACTCGTCGTGTGAGTTTGCAGATTTTGCAAAGGACTGGGGGTTCTGCCACATCACCTCAAGTCCCAGATACCCTCAGGCAAATGGTCTGGTCGAGCGCAATGTCCAGACCATGAAAAGAATCCTTGAAAAGGCAAAAAGGGACCAACGAGACCCATACTTGGGCATCTTGGAATATCGGAACACCCCAGTTGGTAACATTGCTTCGCCAGCACAGCTGCTAATGAGCAGAAGACTCAGATCCGTACTCCCCAACACAGCACAACAACTTGCACCAAAAGTTGTTGACGGATCGAAGGCCCGCGACGGGCTAAAAGTCAGACAACAACAGCAGAAGAAATTCTTCGACCGCTCAGCAAAGCCCATGGCAGC
This sequence comes from Urechis unicinctus, assembly GCA_034190875.2. NCBI lineage: Eukaryota > Metazoa > Annelida > Polychaeta > Xenopneusta > Urechidae > Urechis > Urechis unicinctus. The sequence continues at coordinate 38,503,270 of CM067348.1, read as the reverse complement.
CCTGCACTCAGGAGAAAATGTCAGGCTGAGACAGCCAGATGGGTTTTGGAGACCTGCCATTGTCACCAAACCAGCAGGAACACCTCGATCATACAACATACAGACCGAGGACGGTACGGACTATCGAAGAAATCGGCGTGACTTGCATCAGCCTAGTGGAGCATCAGATGTGACTGAGCCGACCACCTCCACACCAAGCAGCGCCACACCTGCTGCTGAAAAGCTTGCAACACCAACAGTGAGCCCCCCGAGCACACCAACACCAGTACGTCGCTCCGGGCGCACAGGCAAGCCTAGGGATATACTCGACCTATAGACCATCATGTTGAGTATCATGCTTAACGCTTAACGTTGACGCATATGCCAGATGCATGTGACGAGCCATAATAATGCTCTGCATCAGGCGAAGGGCTCCAGGAGTCGACCCTGCCCCTTGTGAATGTTCTGTAATCATGTACATGTTATCATTGTAGTTGATTAAGTACTAGATATTAATATCAGTGTTATTGTCAAATTATACCTGAGTGACTTGCATAGTATATAGAGTTGTTGCACATCAGAGTATCTAAAAGTTAACCTCCCACCAGACGGACTCTCACAATTCATAAGAAGGGAGATGTAATGTTCTCAGTGGAAGAACCGAACGCGATAACGAGGTGTGCGCCTGTGCACGAGGTTCATAAATAAACACTTCCGCCAGCCGGCATGGATGCCGAGAGGATACTTGCGAAATGTAAAGCTAGAATTAAGTTTTTCTTGCTTATGCACGCTCTTCGTTATAGTACTGTTACTCACTGCCTGTAGTTGCTGGAGTGGGGACTAGCCAGAGGAAATTAACGCGAGTCCTGAAGTAGAGATGCTTATTTTGTTTATTCAGATTTCAACAATGAAGCTCCCTGGAATCTCGCGGTCCGAATCGTTTCTCTGACTAGATGAATCTCTCCGTGACTGACCCATCTGTGGACCTTATAAAGGGTCCACACGATAGGCCAGGCTAAAACAATCCCCACGTGACACGACGAGTCCACTTGGAGGGTGAACTCGCTTGCTGTGAGGATTGTTGAAATCAGGGTTACACCCCTCTCAAAGAGTGGTGTGATGTAACCCGGGCTCTCGTGCTGATAATTAAAGGGGGAGGCTTTTTAAGAAGGTATGAGCCAAAATAGTATTATAACATCCTCCCCAACCATAATAAAGTTGAACTTCCACTGTTCAATAAATTTAGAATTTACCCTTAAATTTTGAAAATTGACTTTGTTAAACTAATTGAAGGTTGATGAAATGGAATTTGGAATATGAGTTATAAAGTAAAGGGACAGCACGACACGAGCCCAATATTATTAGATTTTGAATTTTGAGTGATCCCAGGGTAGCTTGGACATGCGCCAATACTGTTTGACATAGGCACATATCCATAACAAAATAGGTAATTATATAAGTTTACAATAATTTTTCAAATGATCTAATTTTGCTAGCCTAAATGGTATTAAAATAAATATATTACAATAAAATGGAAAGAATTAAAATATGGAATAATCTAGCCGTTATGACATTAATTACATTTTCACAGTATTACTCCGCACTAAAACCACATGGGAAAAAGCGATGAGCCTATACTTGACAATCGTGAAAATAGTTAAAATAACCTATTGTAGCTAATTCAATTATTAATTTTGAAAGTATTTAACTTATGTCATGAAAATTAAATAAACAAGAACAATGGACTAATGCATATACAAGAACATTGGACAAATGCCATAGGAGTTATTAAAATTTGTGGATTTCTTTGGATGTTTCTTGAAGATGAAATATCTGGAGGGCTGCCGCATTGGGTTCGCCAGGTGTCGCTTGAGGGGAGGGGTGTGCGTTATCCGACGCCTGGTTGTGCCGTTGTGTGTCTCCACTGTCTCCTTGTTCAGGGAGACGTAAGCTTTGGCTACAAGATGTTGGCGCGTCGGGTGAAGGCGCTATCTCCCTCTTGTATGGCGTAAATATACCTGGGAACAAATGAACTTACGGCAGCGATCAGTGTGTCTTGATTATGGGTAATGTTGGACGTATTAAAAACATGAGTGTTCAATGTGTAAGTGTGAGTGGGTATGTTACTTATGTGTAATATTATAACATCTCTCAAAATGAATATTGGTGTATCACGCAAAGAAAAGTGTGAGGTGTGGTTGAATGATTGTGTATCGTTTTGCATAAGGTGATTGGAGCGCGTGGTAAATGAGTGACGGTTATTGCCCAAGAAAGTATTTAAGAAAGCTATACTGCTAAGAGTCTGTTTAGAATTATTATGCCTAAAAGAATATATATATTGCACGTGGCCACTATCTAACATGTAAGTCCGGATACACAACGGTGTGACACTTTAATTGTATGTGTTGTACGTGCGGGAGAAGATCAATATAACAACTCAAATATATTTGTATTGAGAATTAAATGTTAATAATACTTCTCCATAAATTATTTTGATAAATACGCACGTCTTCCCTAAGCTGCAGATTCCTTCATGAGATTATACCCCGCATATACTTGTATAACATAAGATTAGCGTTATGGGTAATGTGTAACATAAAGGGTCGCTAATTTTACGCGTGTCCGCATGATATGCCAGACGGTGCGATAATAGCGCGTTTGACTTCACTTATTGTAAGATTTTGTCTTATTATCTGCAGACATAGAGGCAAAATAATTGTGAATATAATTGATGATATCATTGTGTCAAGTTGGCGCTGCGTGGAAGAAGACAAGTTTTAAAAGTCTTCTTATAATTTAACCTTGACTCACAGTTTACTGGATTTCGTGTGGCGGCAAAGGATGCGTGAGATTAAGCGTCAAATGTGTATGTCACTTTGAAGACTGCCTTTTGAGACTTAAATTAGGTGCAATTAAAGGGTGGCAGCTTGGGCCGTCTGAGACAGTCTGTGTTTGTTGGAATTACAATGGAGTCTGTAATCCTTGATAATTGGTGGAGGCACAAATGAGGGTCTTTTATCTGTGTGAATGTCTGAGTGCAGCATGTTTGCAAAAGGAGTTTAACAGCCCTGGGTATACGGGCCGACTGTTAAAACCTTAAATTGGACTGATAAACATTCGAATTTCACGGCTTTGTTATCTTTGACACTAAGGTTGATTTGTGTTGATCGCTTTGATAAATTGGAATTTGTCTAACCGTCAGGTTCATGCGTTTGAATGCGTATAACACGTGGCTGAGATAGTATCGTAGGTAAAATGTTGTATGGTTGGAATAGTGAAAGAAATGGGTGTGTGAAGATTGTGTGAAATAAATTGCATGTAAAAATGGTTATGCATATAAAATGAATATCGGCGTCCTGTTCTGAGAAGAAAGTATATGGCTAAAAATAATATGACATAGGTAGGAAAAATTTCTGAAAAGGGAAATATGTACGAAGAATACTATGAAAAATGAATCAATAAGGCTAGGTAGACATAATTCGTTATTGGTTTCAAAATCGTTAATGCTCATCTTCCGCCCCACATCCTTGCGTCCTCGAAGACCCCACTCATATTGTTCGCCAACAAACATAATATTAAATACTTAATTTGAATATGGAGGATATCTGACCTCGAAAAATTTAACAAATTTCTCGTTTCTCCGTCCAAGCATAAGGCTTGTCGGATGCGGGAGGTTAAAATTATGGCGATAGCGGGAGGGGTGTTTTGTGTGGAGGAGGTACTTCAGCGCGACGGAAGGTCCAAATGAGCAATAAGAATTTTACGGTCAATTCATTTTAATGTAATATATGAGTGAGGTACTTACCATGGAAGAAGTTGAAAGGGGGGTATGTGGTCGTCATCTCCGACGTCTTGATAGCGCCAGGTCGCTAGTACGCCTTAGTTGAGTCGAGTGGAAGAGGCCGATGTACGCTGCCGTTGCCCTGGATCATGATCGCGTCGTAGCTTGCGGCCTCTGTCTCTTCTCTCGGCGTGTGTAGCAATTGTCAGCTTTCTTCTCTAACGTGAGCGTGTAAGCTTCGGGAAAAAGTGTGCGTTGACGACAGTGGAAGTCGCCAACTACCCGGACTCTCACACCAAATGTAAAGCTAGACTTCTTGGCTTATGTGCTCCTTCGTTTTCGTACTGTTACTCACTGCCTGTAGTTGCTGGAGTGGGGACTAGCCAGAGGAAATTAACGCGAGTCCTGAAGTAGAGATGCTTATTTTGTTTATTCAGATTTCAACAATGAAGCTCCCTGGAATCTCGCGGTCCGAATCGTTTCTCTGACTAGATGAATCTCTCCGTGACTGACCCATCTGTGGACCTTATAAAGGGTCCACACGATAGGCCAGGCTAAAACAATCCCCACGTGACACGACGAGTCCACTTGGAGGGTGAACTCGCTTGCTGTGAGGATTGTTGAAATCAGGGTTACACCCCTCTCAAAGAGTGGTGTGATGTAACCCGGGCTCTCGTGCTGATAATTAAAGGGGGAGGCTTTTTAAGAAGGTATGAGCCAAAATAGTATTATAACAGATACTCCAAATGAAAATGTGTTCTGTATGTAATCCATTAAACGATATATAGCTACATCGATGTCTGTGTTGATGCGGGATATTTCAATCATTCATACCCTCAACTGCATGTGTCTCAGTTAGACCAACAATATCAAAGTCAGAGATCTGCTTTAAAAAATCCACATTAGAACATACATCTTTTCCCTTAGCAACCATTCCCTGAACATTCCAACATCCCATTCTCAAATAAGTGTTCCTTTCATTCATATGGTCCATTTTAGGATAAAGTTTTACATTAATGAAATAGCAATGGAATACATGTTGTGAATCCAATAAAATACTCAACTTTTGTTTGTTTGTAATAATTGCCAAGTAGGCTGACATAGTGGTATACAATTGCATTGTGTAGTTAACTGTTAACAACCTATGTAAAAGTGAGTATCACAAAATCTGCAGTGTTAGACATCAACTTAAGTAAGAAGTAACCATAGTATAACATAACATAACACTAGGCCCGTTACCAACCTTAGTACATCTGCAGGTAGTTTGCCAAGTTGCTCATTCGGTCGTCTTCATCCATCAAATCAGCTGTTTTATTGCACTTTCGATGTGCATACTGAGCTTTGCAATTCCTTTGGAGTTAAGATGCAGTAGTGGTAGTTGTTGTCCATTGGAGTATGAGGCTTTGTAGTAGGTCTTATTTGGTCTGTTGCCATAGTAGAAGTCGGGTGTGCTGACGAGTTTCACTTTGGTGCTTTGCATGTTTGAGCTAATTATGTTGTTCACTTCGTAAATACACCGATTGATTGATAAGAGATGACAGTCTGGTTGTTTATGGTTCAAATTAGAATTTACTCAGACGCTAAAAAATGAGATACAGTGCTGGGACACAATGTTTGCTGGTGCTCGGATTGTCAAATTTGATACATCTTGCGGAGCAATTACCATGTACCGAAAATATTTCAGAACAGTAAATAAAATATGGGGGGGTTTAGGGAAATGAAGTAGACCTGAACCACAACACGCACGGATTTACCATGACTTTCAGCAGTACATGAGCTTGGTTCGAATCTTTAAAAAGCATACTTGACAGTGATCAGAATGAAGTGCACTATTTGATTACATTACACGATGCTACATTTCTATATATAGTAGCTTTAAACGAGTGTTGTCTAGATTATTTCATGTTTGTAATTTTACTGTGATAAGGTGCCAGACACGAAAAAAATGCTGTGCTGTTTTAGTACACTATACAGTCCTAGATTATAACAATTAAGAGTACAGATAACTTACGATATTACATAATACATGCTTGTAACCCAACTCACGCAGGAAAAGAAGCAAAGCATTCGTTTCATATTTAGAAACTGTATTTCTAACCATTTATAGTTTTAAAAAAATACGCCTCCGCTGTCTACTTGTCGTTTGGCCCTTTAAAATTGACTTGTCGTGAAATTTGTTCAGGGGTTGGATATATTTTGTTGTTATAAAATCTACTAACATTCTCGCACCGATCGGGCGTTTCTTAGTATGCACAGAACAGTGTCAAAATGTGTGTCATGTCAGAATGTTGTACAAACTAAAAGGTACTCAGCGTTAACCTGCAGGTTTTCGGTTGTTTTTCTAACAAATTTCTCACAACTAACATGACATAAACAACCGAGCGCGCCAATCCATGACGCGAACGTCAACGACACGCGCACCTTGACATCGCACGCGCTGCCAGAAATGACGCGAGCTGACCGAAGCGAAGTTCCATATAAAACGGCCGCAAGATTGTCCTTTTTATAGACATATCAGCTTGAATGAAGACAACGAGAAAACTGCTTGCCATGCTGTGAAACCAAAGATCGCCTCAGTGGAAGTACTCTCACAAATTTATCAAACTAATAGTTCTTCTTTACACATATATTCTCTTGATGCATAAGCGGGGAAAATATGTTACAATCTGGGGAAAAATACCACACCCTGTGTTAAGTAGAGATGGTGAGCCCAAGAATGAAATAAAAACACTGTTAAAAATAATATATGCAACTATAATCAGTCTGGATGAACATTCAATAAAGTTACTTAACCTGTTAACGCCGTTACAATAAGTCTGCTTGTCACACACGCAATAGTGATTATTAATCTTTTGTCTTATGATCGGACTTTTTGTTTTCTGGATGGCCAATTCGAGTCTATTTAGATTTGGCTTCAAAAGAGCTTCTCCAGACAGTGAATGCCACTCACCAACCCAGAGTGTCTCAAAACAATACAAGAAAGGTAAACAAGTCTCACAACAGTCATACGATCAGAGTAGGGAGCGCAAGTTCTTGCCCACATGGAAAGACACGTTTCCCTGGGTGGACTATGGTGAAGAAACGGGTATGTTCTGTACTGTGTGTCGGCCTTTACCAACACACGCTGACAAAACCAGCAGCCTATTTATGGGATGCCAATGGACCAGAAGTTACGTCAGATGAACGAAAGAGAAACTGAGACTATGATTCGTCTCTTCAACACAGCCTATTTTGTTGTTAAGGAAGAGGCACCATTTTCTATGTTCAACAAACATCTCGCTCCAGGCGAAAAATGGAGGGTGCATGGGTGCACAGTACCAGAATGACAATGCTTGCCGACGGTTCACTAAGTACATATACGATGACATAATGAGTGTTACCCTTGATGAACTAAGGCAGTGCTCTATGATGGGTATTATGTTTGACGGGGCAACTGACAAGAGCGTTTGCACGTGTTGTCATTAATGGGGTTGCACGGAATATGTACGTTCGCTTACAGCCCATCGCACATGCGCTCGCAGAAGGAATCTATAATTCCAGTGATGAGGCCTTCTGTGACATTGGTGTACCTGACTGGCAATCAAAGGTAGTTGGTTTTGGATGCGATGGAGCTGCAGTCAACTTAGGTCTCACCAACAGTGTGTTGTCCAGGCTGCAGAGCATTCATCCCCACATAGTGGCCATTCACTGTGTTAGCCACAGGCTGGAATTAGGTTAGTTACTTAACAGTAGTTATATATAGCCAAACAAATTAAGGCAAGAAAATATACAAAGAAACAAAAATAGAGAAAAAAGGTGGAGAAAATAAATCAAAAAGAAGAACACTTTGTATGGTAAGTGATATTTGTATGATATGCAGCCTCCAAATGTTGCAAATATTGCGTTTCAGGGGCTGCTGATGCTGCACGAAACAAAGCCAACCCTGATTTGGGCGACATCCGGCAAGTGTTGGTACTGCTGTACAAGCACTACCATAAATGCCCTAAAGCTATGCGGGACCTCAAGGCAATAGCCGAGGCAATGGGTGACAAATCCTTCCGTCCTGCTAACTTGAAAGTAAGTTTAATCCTGAAGTGTTGTGGTCATGTTTTTGAATTTTTAGTTTCAATTTTTATGACATTATTGTTTGTTCTCAGGGTACAAGATGGACTCCCCGCTACAAGAATGCCTTGACTGTCTTCTTAAAGGGATTTTCGTCAATAAGGTCCCACTTTGAACATACAGTGGCGGCACGTATTGGAACTGCAGAGGTGACTGGTCATGCCAAGAATATTCTTCGTACAATGAGGAATTTCGGGAAAATGGCATGGGCACACTTCATGCTGGATGTACTGACTATTCTGAGTCAGCTGAGCCTCACATTCCAGGAGGACAAAACCACCATCAGTGATGCTCTGGATGCCTTGTCAACAGCGACTCTGAGTTTAGTTGCGATGAACTCTCGTCCTGGAGCCCATTTGCAACAATATCTGGCAGAGGTGGATGAGGTTGGGATGTATCGTGGACACCAGATGCAAGGTCACTGTCATGAGTGGCATGCTGCCAGTACTGCCAAGATTGGAACCACAATCCGCTCAATTATTGACCATGTCTGTGGAAGGCTGCAAAATATTGAGACTAACCCAGAGATGGCAACCCTACGCATTATCACAACTCCTTCAGAATGGCCTCTCACTGATGCTGAGTTATCTACTCATGGAGAACAAGAAGTAGTTGTTATAATTAGTCAAATGATCAACATGTACACTAGTTGTTGACTCTGAGCTTATTTCCTCCTATTTAAGTACAGTGGCCTTAGGCGTTGAACCAAGTCCTAACAGCTTTAATGATAGTGTAATACAGCCATGGTTTTTGTTTGTTTAAATTACTGTGTTTTGTGTTTATGCAGATAGCGCTCATTTGTGATACGTTTGCTCCATTGCTGGAAAAAGTTTCATGTGACACTGACCAGATAAAGAACCAGGAATGGTCAGCCTTCAAGGTGTATGCAAATTGCCATCGAGACATTGCAACAACTGACCTCCTCCAATGAGTTCTTACTCAGCCTGACCTGCAGAGCCGTTTCCCCAACCTGTCGCATCTGTTCACATTGTTTTTCTCCCTGCCTGCTTCAAGTTCAGTGTGTGAGAGAGGCTTCTCCGCCATGAAGCGGATAAAGACAGACTGGAGATGCCACCTTGATGCTGAAATGCTGGACAGATTGATGGCACTTTCTATTTGTGGTCCAACTACAGAAAATTACAATGCCCAGCGGGCTGTTCAGCTCTGGCTGACAGGATCAAAGCGGGTTAGATGTTACCAGGGTTTGATTGTGGATGGTTAAATTGTATGTAGTACTGTCATATTTGTGGAGTTATCATTGTAAATAAATTGACAATAAACCGATGTTTCATACAGCTGTGTTGCTTATTAAACATACTGTAATAAAATTATTTAATTGCAACTAGAACTTTCCAGATTTTGCACACATAAAAATAACAAGTTTGGGACAAGTAAAAATTTGGAAGGACAAGTAAATGGACCAACCACTTGTCCTACAGGACAAGTTGGTTAGAAACCTTAGTGTCGAACCCTGTATCAGGCGATTCCTTCCTTCTGGGCATTTTTGGTCACAAAAATATTACACAGTAAATATTGATAAAAATGACATAATAGTATACATATTCAAAAACTTATTGCCTCTGACATTCCAAATTAGAAGATTGACATCTGTTATCTGAGAATTGGAGGATTTAGGTTATTAAAAATGAAATATTTCCACAATACAGATTGCGTCCTTCAAAGTACAGATCTGACGAAGAGGAAGAAGCAGGGCCAGCCAGGGATCATCAGTCTGACATGTACGTATCTCACCTGTAACACAGTTTTTTTGTGTTCAACATGTTAAGGACTTGTTAAAATCAAACCAACATGCAGTAAATGGTACCTTTAATGACATTTTCAAATACCCACTGAAAAAGAAGGTGTCGGCTCAACCAAAAGTCCCCAAGTTACCTCCTCTTCCATGGTAACATTAAATATGCATTTACTTTGTCCTACAATGTACCTTACTTTGTGTAATTTTAGAACAGGGAAATCACGTGTCTAAAAACAGTAGATTAATATGACTCGCATTTGTAGGTTAGTCTCTCAACCCTTGGTGATCCACAGAATGATGGGTTGTCTTTTCATCGCAAACCTGGTCACGCAGTATAACTGGTTCGGTAAGGCCCCCAAGCAGGGCCTGGCCAAGCTGACTCTAGCTTCTGTTATTCTAGGTAGTAAATTTATACCAGTTTTGGGGGGTTTTTCATCTTCAGCATTATTTGCATGAAAAGTAAAATTAATTAGATAATTTCATTTCATGAGTGTTGATGTACCTAGTCTTTGCATTCTGTATTCTTTAGCCACTTGTTTTACAGAAGCTGGGAAACTTAACAGCCTCACAGAATCCCAGATGGCAGCTGGTATTCGGCTATGGCTGAAAAATGCAGGTGACAGGGATGGCGGGCGAAAGATGCGGGCCCAACAGAAAGCCGGGAAGTGATATTATATTCTGTTTTAGAAAAGAATTCCCCACATGTCAATTCATTTCTTATGAAGTAATATAATCAATATCCTGACCAAGGCATCCAAATCATTCGCCAGCCACATACTACTATTTTCCTGTGTGATGGGTAATTTAATTCTAATCTTTCAGTGAAAAAATTGTATATAAATATAGTTATTGATAATAAAAATCTTCATGTCTACTTGATTTCAGAAAAAGGTTGGATTGAAAAACTACAGATGACAAATTTAAGGCTCGCTGCACTTATCGATTCCAGCGATTTGTCTTCAGAAGAAGAAATTTAGTTTTCTTAATAAACTGATTGAAATGTGGTATTGCTAGTCAAGGTTCCCTAGCCTGATGGCTGCGGGCGCTGTTTACATGTTACTGATATTCCATAGTCTCGCCATCTAGGGCGAGAAGTAAGCAGAACCCCTGGAGTCTGGGACACAGTCTATGGTTTTGCTTTTCTTCTTTGTATATTAGTTTGAGGCATTTTAAAATAATTGATGAGTTATTGGTGGGCCACTGTTAGCCCATCGACTTGCCACTTTGAGCGGCTTGCCGCTGGTGGGACGACGGCTATATCTGGGTAGCGTAGCGTCAAACATATCTGCCATGGAGAGTGGGTTTCGCTGTTAGAATCCTGAATAAAAATAGTGTTATCATCTACATATAATTGTAATGTTGCATTAAGTATGGCATTTTTTCGTGTCATTGACATACATCAGTAAAAGTAATGGAGCCTTGACTTAAGGAACTCCTGTGGTTACATAGATAGGTTTAGACAGTTTTATTAACATACATGTTATGTTAGATAGGTATGAGGAAATGAGGTCAAGGGTCTTTCAGGGACGCCAATTTTCCGCGGATTTCGTGGCCGCCAGGACCATTGTTGAGATCAATGCAAATCCGAGGAGAAAAATTGGGGGGGGGGGGGGGGGGGGTGGCTTTTTCGGTAAATTTTCCTCTTTTTTTTTTTACAAAAAACCTGTTGGCACCCCTGGTCGTTCCTCTTATATACCACTTGATTCAAGTTAATCCAACAGTAGCCGCACACGACGTCTTATTGTCAATTGACCGTCGTGCGCGGCTAATCCAACAGACTTTGCTCTTACAAGTTACAGCGTCCGCGCTGTTACACCGGAGCTACCGCGCTGTTTACTACTTTCGATCTCTCATATCCACGCTAATGTGGCATCAGATCTTAAAAACACCAGCGACTGCCTTGCCTTATCATGAATATGGCATATGGGAAATACTACATCCCAAGATGAAAACGGGAGTTTGAGCGATAATACCAGAAAGTGTCGGTGTAGCGCATGCATAGTTACTGGTCCAGGTCCCTATTCATTTGCATATTTTTGTAAACAGTTCTAAGGTTGTATTCAGTCAAGGTGCTATATCGATGATTTATCGCTGATTTCGTGTTCCGCTTACCCAGAAAGGATTACAATAGTCATTTTAGCAACTATACAAGAAACTCCGCCTCTGACAGCTCCGCGCTATTTACTACTTTCGATCTCTCACATCCGAGCTGTAACAGTGTGGCACCAGATCATCAAAACACCAGGGGCGAGTTGCCTTGCCTATGACATGACTAGCCCCGATCGGACGTCATTGTTGGCTCAGTCGTCCTGTACTCTGTAGCCAGTGTACAGGTGTACACTGGTGTAGGGCTATATGGTGACATACCATAGGATAATCTTTTGATTTTCACCCAGTGTTTTTTAGTATTTCAAATAGAAGGTAAACTCGTTATCGGAGAGTGTTGAGGGTGAACAAGCTTTTAAATGAAGCATCATTCCATTCATTGCCTTTGACTTTGTAATATTTGGTTTCGCAAAACTGACAGCCGTCGGAAGATTGTTTTACGATTGATGGACTAGTATGTTTTGTCCTGTTGGGAACAAGGGTCATGTTGTTTTGAGACTGCTATAAAACCACATCATAGAAATAAAAACCAAGGTTAATATTTAATTCTTTTTTCGCCATAAAAATACCTTTCATATTTCATAAATTTAGCTTTTCAATATTGATTCATCCCAACATAATAACCTCACATTTTGTTGTTGAAAATCTTACATGTGATATCAGAGCAGTTAGATTTAATACCAGGGTGTATGGACTCCAGCTACCCTGCAGGTTGATGATATTTGGAATGTTTTATTGGTGTGAGTTTTGGTGGGGCACCATAAGCAGATAGAACCCCTGGGGGGTGCCACTTGGCCTTCTCCTGGATAGGGGTGTGCCGCGGGACTTCGAAAACCCGTACCAGTCGTACGAGGTGTAAATGGCCAAAAGCATACCCCGTCGTACAAGGTATTATGCGAATGTATAACCTGTCGTTCAAGGTGAAAATGGTTAAAAAGCGTACCCCATCATACAAGGTATTATGCAACGAAATGTATAAAGTATAATCCGGCGTGCGTCGCAGGCCAGATAAAAGCTGCGGATCAATCTCAAAATGTTATGAGCAGATTTCTGATTACATGCAGTCACACAGCCGACAAACTGCATGGGAATAGAAAACATTACCCGCTGTACAAAACGAAGCCCCCAAAATTTGTGGTACAGATTGAAGCTGATAAACATACCTCGTCATATAAGTATGAGGCCCAATAAAACCTGTTGTACAAGTCGGGAGGCCGAAAAACATACCCCGTCGCGCGGCACATGTATACTACCTCTATACACTTAAGTGCCCCCCCCCACAGGTATAGAACACACACTTTTATTTGAGTTCCACCAAGAATGAAAATATCTGGTCCACTTTCTGAGTCAAATTGCCCAACTTAGAAACATTCTGAAAGTGTTTTTTCATTATGAGTTTATCATAATTACTTGAACATTAATTATGACTGTCTGTGATATATCTGCATTTGACAGAATCAGAAAACAATCGTTTATTCCAACCACATTGCAGCTCTGATACAGTCTAAATGACCGGCTACAAAACAGGTTTTGTTTTGTAGACAGTAGAGAACAGCTTTGTGTTTGGCCTTTTAGATCAACTAGCCCAACCGACCACCTGTCGATAGAGTACTGCTTTGTTGCAAGAAGCGCAAGCTCCACTTGGTTCAACAGAGCTCAGTTCAACAGCTGGTAGCCAAATCATAGTGGGGTAGGTGGCGGTGATGTAAGGAATCTTGCATGGAGAAGAGTGACAGTTACCTTTAAGATAAGGAAATCGCATTGGTGGATGAAGGAGTCATTATTTAGGACATCAGCCAGATAACCCTGCTGATCTTGATACTGTGGTTGATCTCTGACCAGTTCAACATCAGGCTTCATAATAGCAATGTTGATATTGCTGTTGCAGGAAGACTTCTCATAACTCCTGGTGTCCAAGGTAGGTACTGTATACAAGCTTGCTTATTATCAGATGGTTCACATTAAATATGACGTATATTCACACAGAATGTCAATGTCATTTGTGATTTCTAGTTTTCAATGTTCTTTCAATGTCTTAAATCACATATTTATATTTCTATAACAGAAACTGCTAGCAATACCTGGCACAAAATGGTGAAATGTGATTGTAGCTTGTTATCCTGGGGAGGTATTGACCCACAACTTTCCGCTGTCTGATTCACACATCAGTCACTGTATCATAGGGGTTGCTATAGATGGTGAGCGTTTCCTTGTTTGAGTAACAAGGCTCAAATATACACACTGGGCCCCTGCATTTCAAGATCCAGGGACCGGCAGAAAAACTCTTTTCAAAGGAACCCTTTACTTGACAAATGCAACTCTGTGACATCTTATTCTCAAGAGTTAGATATCAATTCAGGGTATTAGCCGGAATTACCAACCTGCCATTCCCTTCCTCCGCACAGCCATTGACCCGGCCTGCCCCCCCCCCCCTCCCTCACCCCCGTCCGAGCGCCCCCCTCCCCGCTACGACAGTTCGTACCGCAGCGTTTTGCTTTCACAACGCCTTATCGTAGTCTGCGTTCCAGAACCCAGGAGTACCGCTACGCTTCTCGCCCTGGCGCGAGTATTGAATTTCATTATCATGTGAACAGGGCCCGCAGCCAAAGGCTAAGGGAGCATGACTACCCTCGTCGCAATTTAGCCGTGCACGACGTATATATTACCGTCGTTCGCGGCTAGTCGCAATTGTGACATTTTTATCGCGATTGCTGCAAATACATCTATCGCGTCGATGTGATATTTCACCAAGTTGTAATTTGTGTGCTTCATGCGCGAGCCAACAGAGCAGACCATAAGTTAATCAGACCATGGCAAAAATGATAACGTGAGGCAGACATTTCAGAAAGATACTCCAATCGACCTAGGTAAGACACTCTCCCCTGGTGCTTTGATGATCGAATACCACCTTACAGCGCGGATGTGAGAGATCGAAAGTAGTAAATAGCGCGGCGCTGTCAGGGGCAGTGTTTCTTTGCCTACAATCGACCGTGCACAATGTATGCCACCCATCTAGTTGTCATTATTCTTACCAAACCTCGAACATATCGTGTATCATTTTAGACAATGTGTTAAATCGACATGGACCAGGACCTTATTTTGCGAGGAAACGAAGCTTATCATCACTCGTTCACCACCATCTAAACGCTGATTAAACCCCATGCATCCCAAAAAGCGTTATCAAACAGAACGTATGTGAACGTCCCTGTGTGCAGCTGGTTAGTCTTTAAATGAGCTGTTTATGCTAGGACGTTTATACTGACTGGGCTTATTTTTGTGTCCGACCCGGAAGGCGTGGATGGTATTTAGGGGGAAATTCCAGCCCGTCCAAACGACGATGACCCGGCGCTCAGAACCTGTATCAACTTCACATTATACACTTAGTCCTAATGATTCGAGTTGACGCCATATTACGGCATTAGGTCAATAAATCGAATACCGAAACACATTAGCCACCAGCTGTGGAGTATTCCTTGACAGCGCCATTAGTTATATCTGTGTGTGAGTCATACATCTTGGGGCCTGGGCAGCTCTAACTATAGCAGACAAAGTCCACCCATATGACAATAGCTTGTAATAAAATAAAGGCAGTCATTGATCAGCTGATTGACTGAGCTTTAAATATACCAAGTATTGACAGGCATATTTTGTTGTTTGTTTTGTTTCCACTTCGTAGGGCAGCCACGATCATAGGAGTAATGTCTGGCGTGCATGCTGCTCCGTCTTCTTCCATCCCCTAGTGCAGCTTCTCCGGTAGCCCATCAGGTGACTACATTGACTCGGTTCACAATTGCAAAATAGAATTACAGACCACGACAAACTTGAGCACAACTCAAATTTTGTCTAATAATGGTTGCTATGTTGAATAGTTACCATATTTTTGCTTGCTTCTAAAATCACTGAGTATATTGTTACTAAGCTCTAATCTGGACACTGTGGTCAACTGCATGTTTTTCTCTGTGGGTTTTCCCACAAAACACTGCCACACTTTTCACTCAGCTCATTGCTTTTATGGGAAGGTGTGACAAGAATAACATGAGTTAAGGGGGACATTAGGTTTGGATCATGTATGTTAGATAAGGGGAAAAAAGAAGATTTATGATATGCTCATGTGTTTCTCATTTGAATTCTTCCATCACTTTATGTATTGGGGTGGTGTTGTGTTGAATTGTAACTACCAGCAAAGAGCTGTGATAAGAGGGTTCACTCCAACTGCATTAGTATTTGTTGATGCCATATTCACTGTTAAGTTGAAAATAATCAAGCCTTAAACCAATGTAACACCAACTGACTGTAATGATTGATGCTTCATTATTCCGTTAACTAATTCTATCTTTGTTCCATATTTTTCTCAGAAAAGAAATCATTAAAGCAAGAAAGAAGCTTAAAAGGCAAGGCTTCAGCTGCATACTGAGAAAGTCATTGCCAGATCTCCTCAAACAATCCCTCCACCATCAGAATGGCTGTTGTGCAAAAAAACAATGTTCTAGATATGCTGAGCAATAGCGATGCAAAAGCTGACTCTCAGAACTGTGTCAGTGAAAAATCACCTGTCAGAAAGCGTCAGAGAATTTCAGAAGATAGCTCATTCATTATTGGTGAGCCTCCCGCCAAAAAAAGTGTGAGTGTTTTACAAACTGTGCCCTACCAATATTGTGGGTCAGCTGGGTGCTGTTCTGTGTTAGGGTTCACTGGCATAGTGATTAGGTTTATCAAGTTCACTGGAGCATCATATAAAGGAGGGGTCATAACAAATATTGGAAGGAAATCATACAGATTTCTGACAGAGCACATACAAACAACAATGTGGCTGCTGTATAGAGGACAAAGCAAATTATGGATGAAAATTATATTATGGAGTGATTTGGCTATTTATGTTCACGAGACAAAGACAACCATAAGTGAAGGGACATCAGATTTTGTTTACTGTTTTTTCTTATTAGAACTCTTTTTTGCTATGAAGCTCACCGTCCATCTCAGTTATCATTGGTCCACATCATCCATCTCAGTTATCATTGGTCAACATCATCCATCTTTTGGTCCACACTGTCCATCTCAGCTATCATTGGTCCACACCATCCATCTCAGCTATCATTGGTCCACACCATCCATTTCAGCTATCATTGGTCCACACCGTCCATCTCAGCTATCATTGGTCCACACCATTCATTTCAGTTATTATTGGTCCACACCATCCATTTCAGCTATCATTTGTTCACACCATCCATCTCAGTTATCATTGGTCAACATCGTCCATCTCAGTTATCATTGGTCCACATCTTCCATTTCAGTTATCATTGGTCCACACCGTCCATCTCAGTTATCATTGGTCCACATCATCCATCTCAGTTATCATTGGTCCACATCTTCCATTTCAGTTATCATTGGTCCACACCATCCATCTCAGTTATCATTGGTCCAACCATACATCTCAGTTATCATTGGTCCACACCATCCATTTTAGTTATCATTGGTCCACACCATCCAACTCAGTTATCATTGGTCCACATTGTCCATCTCAGTTATCATTGGTCCACATCATCCATCTCAGTTATCATTGGTCCACACCATCCATTTCAGTTATCATTGGTCCACACCATCCAACTCAGTTATCATTGGTCCACACCATCCATCTCAGTTATCATTGGTCCACACACTCCATCTCAGTTATCATTGGTCAACATCATCCATCTCAGTTATTGTTGGTCCACATCGTCCATCTCAGTTATCATTGGTCCCCACCATCCATCTCAGTTATCATTGGTCCACATTGTCCATCTCAGTTATCATTGGTACACATCGTCCATCTCAGTTATCATTGGTACACACCATCCATCTCAGTTATCATTGGTCCACACCATCCATCTCAGTTATCATTGGTCCACACCATCCATCTCAGTTATCATTGGTCCACACCATCCATTTCAGTTATCATTGGTCAACACCATCCATTTCAGTTATCATTGGTCCACATTGTCCATCTCAGTTATCATTGGTCCACACTGTCCAGCTCAACTATCATTAGTCACAATCTCAGCTTTTATAGGTCTCTGTGGTCTAACTTTAGTCAATGACCGGTCACACTTGTTTGCTGTAGTGGGGATGCTAAGAAGATTATTCTGAGCCCTGTTGTCGGCCGACACCTTAATTTGTCAAGATTACTCATTAATTTCCCCTGCTTTTAATGTATTGATCTGGTTTTCTTCCTTTTTTATCTAGCTTACACCAATACTTTTACACCATCATTATTACCCCCTCTTTCATGCTCTGTACTTGTGTAGTCCATTAGGTCATGGGATTATTTTACTAATAATGTACATATCCTTCATGCATGTTCTTCTAGTTTAGTGCATGGCCTTTTATCATACAATGTTAACCCCAAGATATTTATAATCACACTCAACTTCTTTTTCATCTTCTACATAGAGAAAGGGACTTCAGTGATATCTTGCATTTTGCAATGCCTAGGCAGTTAGAAGATACCTCTCTCTTGCATGCTACTGATTGGATCAAATCATGCCTATGAGGTCACAATATGTTTGTGTTTTGTGTCTGCTGCCTGCTGTAGTCTGATGAGAATGGTTCCTTCAGAGAGGTATAGTGCCTACACTCAGCCTCTCTCCACACTCATTCATCAACTCTGTGATATCTAACGTCCATCTTTATGCATCTCTTGGCTTTGCAACAAATACTCATGGTTGGCAATGAAGTTTCTGCATTGTCCAGATCTCACTCGTTGGTTATATCAGTGCTTGCAATGAACTCCTTTAATTTAACCATATGAAATGACTTTATGAACAGCTTGATTAACAAAGTTATATTCCTTTGAACCCACAGAAATAACTTACAAGAAATTTTTTGTACCACGATGCTGTTGACCTGTTGCTGTCACAGACATGTACAGTGCCAGCCCCGTTCAGCACTGACGAGGCAGCATGTCTGGAGAGAGACAGTATTGACTACTCCATCAAGATCACCAAGACAATGGCTGAGGCTGGGCAAGGTATACTAACTCATATTATTTTCCTCTAGGAGTTATTTGTAATTATGTCAGGTGAATGTTATTCTTAGGTCCATGTCTGGCTCACACTTAGGTATGAGTTGTGATGAGAACCTAGTTTATCTCCATCAGTTGTTAGGATGGCAATGTAAACCCAAGTTTTGGTGGCATGTTTTCTAATTAATTAAGCTTGCAGCCAAAATTTCACATGGACCCCTCTAAGGTTGTTGGCTCCTTGCAAAATCATTGAAAAACTCTGGTACAATGAAAATCCATTTAGGAATTGGAACTGCTGTTTCTAAGTATTCAAAAGACCCATTGTAATTTCTTTCATCAGTGCAAGCCAGTCTGATATGATCTTACATTAGAGAGGTCATCCGTAAACTTGACATCATTGCAACGGTCCTTCAAATAAAGAATATCTGGTACAATTAGGTTGCATATTTTGTCAATTCAACTTGTGGAATGTCATAAATGTATTTACCAACACATTTAAAAATGTGCTTCTCTTGTGTGGTTCATCTACTAGGCTAATGTGGCATAATCAGAGGGCTCTGGGACCCTTTTGAGTGTGACTTTCAATACAATGTAAATCGATAAATGTAATCATCAAGTCTTGTTGTAAAGTTTAATTGAAAATCTTATCAATAGCAAGAGAGCTTCAAGGCCTTTTTGCATCTTATTAATCTTGTATTTCCCGCATTTGCTGCATGGTTAATGTAAACATCTCTCTATGATTTTCCAGCACCGAGACCCATACGCGTATTCGCTGATGGCATTTATGACATGTTCCATTCGGGACATGCCCGGCAACTGATGCAAGCCAAGAAGTGCTTTCCAGGAGTCTACTTGATAGTTGGGGGTAATTATTTTCGGTTCACTGTTAAGTTATTCCATTTAAGAGCAATAGCTGTTTGTTTGTCTCTCTTGTAGCTATTGTTCATGTTTGGGAGTCAATTCAGTCAATCTGCGTGCTTTCCTATAGCCATGTAGCCATGCACGTTCTCATAGCCACATATTCCTGCACTTTGGAGCCAACGAGAACAATGTAAGTTATTCTCTTCAGTGTGTGATGACGAGTTGACCCATGAACGGAAAGGTCGCACAGTGATGAATGAAGCAGAACGTTACGAGGCAATACGCCACTGCCGCTACGTGGATGAGTTAGTGGCTGCAGCACCATGGGAAATTGATGATGAATACCTGCTACGCCACAAGGCATGTTGTTAACCTGCTTTATCACCTAGTCTTATGTTCTCCTACACAATTCACAACTCTCAGTAGCTCATTACTATTGGTCGTTGCCACAAATTAAATTCTTGGGAGGAAACCATTTCTACCTAGTGTTTCTCATTCAGTTATTTTGACTGGATTCTGGCACATACTGAATGGTAGATTGTTGACTTTTGATCGTCATGAAATAATATATGATGATGTTTCTGTGATGTTATCACCTGGAGATGTTCTGTAAGTGATGTACATGCACATTATTGTAGATAGACTTCGTGGCCCACGATGATCTGCCATATGGCGCTGACGACCAGGAGGATATCTACAAGAGGCTCAAGGACCAAGGAATGTAAGTCCTTGGACAACTTGATGAAATTTACATAAAATCAAGTTAAATGGGTAAGATATATAAGGAAGCAATTTTTGTTTTATTTTGAAGGTTTGTGGCCACCCAAAGAACAGAAGGTATCTCAACAACAGATGTCATAGCGAGAATTATCAGAGATTATGATGTGTACATCAGGAGAAACTTGGCACGAGGTTACACGGCCAAAGATCTGAATGTCAGCTTCATGAGAGTAGGCAATGTTTGATTGAAACTTATTTGATTCATAAAAAAATTTCAAATCCCATTCTTAAATCATGATATTTTTGCCATATGGAACAGTATTGTTGAGAAATGATTATGTAATAGCAGTTGGAGACATGACTGCTACAGTTATTGTATGATTCCAATCATATCTTTGGCCTTTAGTACTCTATTGAGTGTAATTTGTCTTTGAAGTTGGACATAATTTGTACAACATGGGTATCCTAATTTGTTAATCTATCTCGCATACAATATGACCTTCTATATTAAGAGGAACGTACGATGCCCTAATTTGTTAATCTATCTCGCATACAATATGACCTTCTATATTAAGAGGAACGTACGATGCCCTAATTTGTTAATCTATCTCGCATACAATATGACCTTCTATATTAAGGGGAACGTACGATGCCCTAAGGTTAACGTACGATACAATTGACTCTATATTAAGAGGAACGTACTTCTGACTGTATTTATCTTTTATTTATGTATCCACTGGTTTTTATCTCCCAGGAGAAGCGAATTCAGTTCCAGGAGAAAGTGGACAAAGTGAAAGGGAAGCTGGTGGACAAGCGTGATAAACTGATGGACAAAGGCTCTGATATTCTACATAAGTGGGAGGAACGGTCAAAGGAATTCGTGGGAAACTTTGTTGAACTCTTTGGAAGAGATAGTAGATTTGTAAGTAATCCATTTGCAGAAAGATCCATGATCATTTTTGAGCGACAATGTTGATAACTAGTGTACATGGTAGAATGCAGAGATTTGACCTCATTAAAGATTTGGGTTGTGTGTCTTCTACACACTACATATACAGTTTTAGTTTTGAAATATCAATCAGAATAAGGAAACATCTTTATAATATGCATTTTTATATATCACTCCAAACTTCCATCATCTCATTTGACAAGAAGAGATGCCGTCCTCCAGGACGTATTCGTCTTTGCTTTTTCTATAACACTATATCCTACATTATACATTTTTAGGTTAAATTTGCTGTAAGCAAAATGTCATGTTTGGGTGCACATTTTGATAACTGTTCCATGATAATACAATCCGCCCCCGTCATAGCCTATTCCAGCCGATTTGTAGCTTTTCAATGAGCGCTATTTTGTTATTTTCAGAACCAGTGGTTCACAGAGAGCAGGTTACGAGTGGCCCGCGCCATCTCCCCTCCTGGTAGTCCCAGTCAACCAGGCGAGCCTTCATCCTCGCCTGGCGAGCCTTCATCTCGCCTTATTTCTATGAGCCCTCTTCAGAGAGTGAAGATGACAACAGTCCAGAAAACCATTCATAATCTCTAACATGGATATGTTCTGGTATTTAGGGAGCTTCTTAATTTAATGGTTGTTGTTAATGGCTTTGGATTGATATATCAATATATGACCTTGGTGACAAGTTGGAATTTGCTGATTCAATCATATATATTCAGTTTGTGTCCAAAACAAATGCAAAGTTCTTTTGAAATTCGCTGCCCAACTCTGAAACAAGCGATTTATAATGTTTTGTTGAATGGTGCTAACTAGTTGAAGATGGAGTAATTTATGTCATTAGTCACTGAACATGGTGCATAATATCTTTGTTTGTTTAGATTTTTGTTTTGTTTAAACAAATAAAATTCATATTTCTAGGAGGGGAAGTGATAAGCACTAATGAACTTATGTCATTGCAATGACCTTATATGAAACCCAGAGTTCCTTATGATATATCCTCTGATTCAGTTCATAGATTGAACAGTATTGAATTATTGCTATGGGATCTGTAGTTATGTGGGAACATATGTTTTCAATGGTTAAACCAATGAGGTTATTTATTCAGAATTTGTTATACCATGAGGATTGTACTAGAACAATTTTAATGTCATATGAGTAAATTTCTTCAAAGCTTTTATTGGGATAGGTGCCTGTTCTGTTGTATTGTTAGGCAGGAGCAGTAAGTGTGGGATCCCTGGCTACTCTTTCTATGTTTGTCTCAGAAAGGCTGTTTACCTAACTCTTTGGCAAAAAGATATGTAACAAAACCAAATCCACATTGATGGTTCATCCTGTATTTCTTTCCATCTTACACATGCCATACTATACTGAATATATGGTACACTCATAGGCAATTTGTTGTATGCACACTGTATAGTATCACTGTGGTGTTGAATCATTGAATTGGATATTGCTCCAGGGATGAAATTTCCTCAGAAAAAAAACAATTGTGACACAACTGATTTCTTATCCATGTCATTTTTAATCAAACATATTGTATAGGGAAAATTTAATTAAATTTTGATTAAGATTTTTTTTAAAAAGTTGAATGTTGAACTTCCACTATGCATCTGTGTTCTGGCGCACCTCTACTTATCCATTGGACATAAAAATCGTGGCTTGTACAGGGTTTTGTTTTTTCTCCCTGCTCACTTTTTTTGTTTTTTGGAATGAGCTTCACTCGAGAGAAAGTGGAAAATGATGGCAACCCCCAACAAAGTCAGCGCAAATTTGATCAGGGGTACCATCATTTATGGCTACCTCTGAAAGGTCGGGTCCGACCTCCAACAGCCCTGTTTCAGCCAAGTTAGTTTGACGGCAAATTAACGTGACCATAGGCCAAAGTGTCTATGCTGTTCTCGGCAATCCACCACTTGAGTCAAACGGGGAGAGTGACGTTGACGTGCAGCCCATATATCTTGTGACCATCACTGCGTAGCTGAACTGCTTCTTTGTGAAACAGCCACAAGCCTGCATATTGTTTCCTCTTCTGCCAAGCACAAAATCTTAATGTTGACTCACCTTTGTAGATTCTCCACTGTCTTACCGAACACGGAGTTGTTCATCAGCTTGTACAGGTCCTCCTCGAAGTCAACCTTCGAAGGTTTGTGTTCATGCGAACGTAGGGCTTCATCCAGGGGATCTGATTGAATATGGCTTTTTGAGTGCATTGTGTATCTTGGTAAGCCGCATTCCCAGCGATAGGAGAGCTTGAGATTCATGTAGTGGATCACATACTTCTCTTTGTTGCGCACGGTGAGCACCAGCTTCTCAACTTCCCCAGTGCTCCCCAAGGCACCTAGGAGATTCTTCTGATAGTCTGACAACCATTCATTCTGCGCACACATTAGCTCTGGCGCTAGTGGATAATCATTGTGATCAGCATGTAACTCTGCAGGGTATTCCAGATCTATTTCGAGTATATATCCGGTTTTGTCGGGTTGGTCCTGTACCTGTAGGGCAGCTGGTTGATCCACTCACTCAATTGCCTAACCATATAGGTTGTAAGCGTAAAGCTACTGGTCAACGCCCTTGGAAAAGGTGGGGACGAAGATGTGGATGGAATCGCAGTGGGTCTTTTTCAACTGGCCTCTATGCGGCCGAGTTTAGCACCTGCGGTACAATGGAGCCAATGATGCTGAGAGAGGTAGGTGCCGCCTTACCGGCAAGGCCGTGTGGGCGTATGCCAGGTTTATCAGGCTGCTCTAATTATTAACTTCTTCGCACTGCCTTTGTTGGTTGGTGTTGGCGTAGGTACAAGCACCAGGGTCGATATGGCCATCCAAATAGCAGCGAGGATGGCTACAATCGTGATGCCCTGCTTCCAGTGGCCTTGTGAGTTTGGGGTGGATTGTCTCTTTAACAAACTGATCTGAGCCGGAAGATGTTGATGGTTTACAGAGGATAGCTCAACACGAGCGCGCATATAGTCTTACAGCTGTACAAGCTCATTCACTGGAAATTCCTTACCCGACTCTCCCCCTCACCTTTTTCCAACTTTGCCATCTTGGCTTTCCATTAAGGGATCTCCTGTCTATCTCACTAAACTAGGTCGTGTAGATGAGGTTGCCGGTTGCCTCGGTAAATCCGCATTACCTGGATAAACCCAAGAAGCTCTCAAAAGGTAGGTGCATCTGTGTCTGTTCCAGCAGCCTCAACTGTGCTACTGAGGCCTCTTTAGTTGTTTGACCCAGCTTTGTCCAGGGCGAGCTGCTTGTGACTTCACTTGACACTACCACCAGTAGCGGTTTTACCCAGCTTTGTCCAGGAAGAGCTGCTTGTGACTTCACCTGACACTACGTTTTATTAGCAGCATCCTTTGTCGATATTGGGTCTCCCAACCGAAGGATTATATCATCTCTCATTTCAAGGTTTCCAGTCATAGTACCGCCACCTTTATTCATTTTGTTGTGAGTCACCAAAGGATACATAGGTCTTTGTTGCATATTCAGAGAGTTCGGAGCCCTGATCCGTTTTTTGTCTAGGTCCACAGATACTCGATTTTATTGACATCTTCACCAAGCATTGGTGATTATTGTCTCATTACTGAAACTTCAACACAGGAACGTTATAAATCAAGTTCAATTATGAGTGATATAACACCATATGGCTCCTCTACAAATATGTCCCCCAAGAAGTTGATAATATCACCTTCATTCAACTCTATAGGCGGGTCGTAGGTTTGGTAGCATAACGTTCGTATGGAACCTTTGATAAGGTTTGATTATGATCATCCCTCAAAAACTCTTAGAGGATGGCTCACTGGTGTAGTCACACCTAAACGTAATCTCCTACCACGCGATAACATGGTATAGCCACAATCATTTTCGAGTGAGCCACCAATCGCCCACCAATCACCCCTAAGTTCCTGTTTAATCCAAATAAGGTCGTGGTGTAGAATAGTGGGTCCGGGGGGTAGAATAGGCTCACTGTATCCTCCTGCATGTCGTAAGAGGCGACTAATAGGAGGATACCTGTTGGCCGTGGGTTGCAACTCGTGTCGGTGAGCAATGGGATCTGTGTCTGTTCCAGCAGCCTCAACTGTGCTACTGAGGCCTCTTTAGTTGTTTGACCCAGCTTTGTCCAGGGCGAGCTGCTTGTGACTTCACTTGACACTACCACCAGTAGCGGTTTTACCCAGCTTTGTCCAGGAAGAGCTGCTTGTGACTTCACCTGACACTACGTTTTATTAGCAGCATCCTTTGTCGATATTGGGTCTCCCAACCGAAGGATTATATCATCTCTCATTTCAAGGTTTCCAGTCATAGTACCGCCACCTTTATTCATTTTGTTGTGAGTCACCAAAGGATACATAGGTCTTTGTTGCATATTCAGAGAGTTCGGAGCCCTGATCCGTTTTTTGTCTAGGTCCACAGATACTCGATTTTATTGACATCTTCACCAAGCATTGGTGATTATTGTCTCATTACTGAAACTTCAACACAGGAACGTTATAAATCAAGTTCAATTATGAGTGATATAACACCATATGGCTCCTCTACAAATATGTCCCCCAAGAAGTTGATATATCACCTTCATTCAACTCTATAGGCGGGTCGTAGGTTTGGTAGCATAACGTTCGTATGGAACCTTTGATAAGGTTTGATTATGATCATCCCTCAAAAACTCTTAGAGGATGGCTCACTGGTGTAGTCACACCTAAACGTAATCTCCTACCACGCGATAACATGGTATAGCCACAATCATTTTCGAGTGAGCCACCAATCGCCCACCAATCACCCCTAAGTTCCTGTTTAATCCAAATAAGGTCGTGGTGTAGAATAGTGGGTCCGGGGGGTAGAATAGGCTCACTGTATCCTCCTGCATGTCGTAAGAGGCGACTAATAGGAGGATACCTGTTGGCCGTGGGTTGCAACTCGTGTCGGTGAGCAATGGGATCCAAGTGGTTTAGTGGAGCGGTCCTTTTGAGGGCCATCTCTGCAACACACTACTCTGGTCCGGATTTCGCCTAGACGAGAGGCTGGAATGGCCTGGTCCAGTCAATCAGCTGGTGGTGACTTGCCCTAGGATACTATTTTCATTTTTATCTTTTTCAACATCATCCACTTGTATGTCCCTCTTTTTTCCATTTTTCTTAGAAGGCGGCTGCTTAATCAGGTCAAACTTAACTATAAACCTTTCTAGGCGTCATATAACACATACGTGTTGGTGTGCCGTTAAACCCTATTCTCACTCACTCACATTCATCCAAATAGGAGCCACTTTTTTGTTTCAGCCCAAAGCGTAATTATTGGCTTCCAGGTAGATTATCTGATGGCCTCCTCTTTTCGGCGATCAACTTACTGTTTGTTGGCAGCATCCTTTTTGCTGCTGTGGGATCCCGCAGCCGATGTATTTTGTTACCTTGTATGTTAAGGCCTCCAGTCATAGTACCACTATATTTATCCACTACAAAGGCCTTCTTTGCATATTCAGAGAGGTCTGTCTTGTTCTGTTGAGGACCATAAATACTCGTTTTTATTGACATCTTGTAAATTCAAGAGCAACGCTAACAGAAAGGTCGTGGTTGTCCAATAGTCGTACCTTATCATCCCTTATTTGAGCCTTCAACTCATGCACATTTCTGCTAGTAACACGCTTAGAGACAGGATAGGCAATGTTCATGGTTATAATATCACCAAAAGAGCCACCCTCTAAACCCACAACTTCATAAAGACCCAACATTTTGAACTCTGATATGCGCGCAGCCTCATTATGAGGAATTGTGAGGGTAATAACCCCATCTGTAGCATCAACATCTAAACTAAGATCTAATGATGTAATCACCTGAAACTCCAGAGACCAGGTTTTAATTTGACAAATCCTTCATCTTCTCAAGTCCTTGATTCAATGTTGTACCAACCTACAGTATACGTGATTGACCTTAGACCAACACATAGATCGTCTGCAGTGTTGTCAATAGGAGTTTGCAGGGAGTTTGAAACATAGTTATCTATGTTGGCCTATCAATGCAATAGAAAATCCACATTCAAAGCATGTGGGGTATATCTAGCCAGTGCGAGGGCAAAGGTTTAACAAAACCGAGCATTCAAGTCGTTCACAGATGCGGTACATTCAGAGCAAACTTTCCTGAAGTGTTCAGTTATTATAAGATGCCACCGGTAACTGAGGATAAGACAGTGCAGGCCCGTGCGTCAAAGCCAATGCAGTTCTGGCAGAACCAGATAAACTTTACAGTGTGGTGTGCAACATGCGGCTGAGGCGTGTCATCCCATGACCACCTCCAGACTGAGGATCCTCTCGTCCAAGTTATCTATACTTTTCACGTTTATTACACAGTGCGGCAGAACTACAAGTGCCTCTACCTCAGGACCATGCCCATGTCCTCCATAACAATCCACACGATCGCAGGGCGTACGAGAAACTGTGTAGTGAGTTTGGTGCATCATGGGCCATGGACTGGCGCCTGGATGCAACAGCTGCCAACGAAGGCTTTGGGTTGCTATATGCACATGATGCGTATGGTTACGGGAGCGTCTTTAAGGTTGCTGGCCGGGACGTCTGTTATGAACCTACACGGATGGCCTTTGAGGTGGAAAAGGCTAAAAAGCCAGGGTTTGCCTACGCGAGCCACCTACTATCGTTTCAGGAGCAAATGGGTGTTGTTCTACACCTAGCACAGGACTCTGAGGCATATGAGGCCTGGAGTACCTTCATCTTGGACACGTCTGACGGCTTCACACAGCTAGTGTTGCATCCTCGCTAAGAAGTCTGTTGATCGTCTCCTGATGCGATTGAATTGCAGACAAGGATGAGACTGAACACCAAAATTCACTAATGAGGCTCAATTGCATGATAAAAAAATCACAATTTTCAACTTTATGCTAAAGACCTAAATAACAAGGGACCAGAAACTCTAATCATTTAGGAATTTCAGTTGAAAATTTCAACAGCACCATTTTCTTCATAAATATGTTGTGTCATTTTGAAATATATTACTTTTATTCATTCGTTGGATCTCTATATTCTACGTTACCATCCCCCTGTGCCGATCGTGTGTGTAGAAAATCTTATATGGAAGCACGATGAACTTTTTTTCTGTTATATTTTTGCTGTCAGTAATATGAAATATCAGATAAATGTAGTAAATAAACTGTACCATGATCATACCAAGTTGCCATAATAATGTATTATCAATTTTCTTGACATAACATTGCCAAATAAACTCCGCCTTTCTGGCATCATACATTTTCATTATAACACTGTAAAATGTACCTCAGATGACACAAGTTTATTCTAACACACAGTTTTTATACAGGGATAAGTCTGACCTGGTCTGATTTTCAAAGGAAATAACCTGAAAATACATGATACATACGTTACCATTGTAACATATGTATCATGTCTTTACCACACCAGTTACACGTTTGCAGCACTGAAGTCAACCCACGTGGCATTATATTTTTAAAAAAGAACATTTATACATTGATTATGCGCACAAAGTATTATTGCCAACTGAAAATATAGATTACACAAACATACCTTGACATCTATTCCATTCTGGAAATGGCTCGAACTCCTTCAGGCTTCAAAAAAACGAATTGCGTGGGGTTTTTTTGTTTTGAAACAAAATGGCGGGTCACAAACTTCAATTCCAAGTAAAGCTGGTATTCTAGGGTTAGTTTCGAATTTGTTTTCAACATATCGGTATGCATCGGTAATGTTTGTATTATTTTTAAGCAAGACACCATATTTCACACGTTTTGTGTCACAAAACATCTTGATAAGTCAGTATGAATTCTTCCTCGAGGATTCACTAAGTATTATGATTAATGTGAAAATAACGAACTGGCGTCAGTAACGTGTGTATTGATTTTTGTTATTTGAACACATCAAAGTGCAAGGTGCTATGAAATATGAAAATAATATGAGTTGCAAATCTTTCTGGATATGTCTTCCTATGATTTAGCTCACATAGAGCCCATATATTTTGTACTCGAATCGCAGAATCGAAGGGGGCATGCAAATGAGCTTCATTAGTGAATTTGGGTGTGAAGTGGAGGACAAGGTAATAGCCGATGCCTATGACAACCGATTTTATATCCCTCTTGACTTTGAACTTCTTGAGAGCGAGAGTGCATTTGGTGACAGACTGAAATACGAGCTCACATTCAATGACTACAGTGTGATTCACGCAACGGGTGACACCGACACCAGCTACACAATCGATGGCATCTCCTTGGAGTATAATATTGTTACCCAACCAGAGCTAGCCCGCATGATCTACACCCAGTACACAGGTAGGCGATTCTGTATAAGCGTGTGCTATGCTGGTGCATTGAACGTCTATATTTATGTTGTTATGGATGCACAGCTTAACATTAAGGAAGGCAGGTTTTTACATTTCCAGATGGTCCCGACTCGGCTATTGTCTGTGGGCAGACAGGATGTGGAAAAGTACAAAAGTACAAAAGGTGAAAATAAGTATTTTTTTCGCCTATTCCATGCTACGATAATTGCTTGTTACAACCATATAATTCATATGTTCGTAACCGCAGTAGTTATGGAGGAGATAGTTACAGAAAATGGGGGAAAAATCGACGAAAAATCGATCCCATAAGCCTCCAACACTGCGCATGCGCGTCAAATTAGATCGTCAGTTGTGTCTCAACTTGATCTATCATTCCCCAAAATTTCATGTTGATATGTTTAACCGTTCCGGAGAAAAGCCCGAAAAACCTTGACTGGAGAAAAAAAAGTAAAAAAAAAAAAATTCTGGCTAAACCAATATGTCTTCCAACTATCGTTGGAAAACATAATAAGAAGGATGCTACAGCCAAATATATGCAACTTAATGGCTTTCCAATTGATGGCATTCAACAAGACTCCAATTATAGTTTAGCATGAAATATTTGGCTATGAAAACATCATTAAACAGTAAACAGATAATGTTGTCTAATTCAATATTAAAAGGTGATGTTCAAAGCTTCAAATCAAATATGAGAACATGTTGCCGATGATGTATTTTCTACATCACCTCGCTCAGTGCTGCACTTACAAGTAAAATTTTGGCTAAAACTTAACTCAAGTGCAGCAAATTACACAAATCATACCTAATGCGATTATTTGCATAACGTACCCTTACAGAAAATCAAACACTGGTATAAAGAAAAATTGCTTGATTAATCAGAGATAACCAGAGAAACACAGCCATGGCATAAAGTATCTTCAATTATTGACTAAATAACTCGTGTTCATCTCCAGAGGCACAGTACATGGCTCCAAGGAAAATTGAGAGTGATGAATTAAAAATTGTGTGTGGAGAATAATGTGGCATGTATTAAATGGTCCATAAACCTAGGTCGAAGCTTTTGTGAAACCACAGAATAAATCAGACTTAACTAAGTGGATCCAGATCCTTATGTGACAATATTGTGTATTTTGTAAACATGATTTTGACTCATATTCGGTATATTTCGTGCATATTTGCAAGGGCCTCTTCTTAGCCAAATCTTGTATTAAATTGCACTGACAGAGCAATAAAACAAAACCCTTGCACTAAAATACAATCCATTCTCGAAGTCGTTCCCTTCGCTGGTAACTGTTTAACTTACCCGCAGGGTTGCCGCAGTAAGATATACAATTATATCACAGTGACCGTGATTAACAATCGTCCATCATTTGACTCAATTTCTTAAATTTCACATCAAAGGGAAAACATGGATTGCAAAATCACACTACACCCCCCAAAAAAACGATCTTCTGTCCAGCTCAAGCAATATCATGAAATAAAATGTTATAAAGTTCAAAAAACGAACCCTCGCGAGCATGGTTTGTGGTTGTTGAAGCCGAAATTTAAGTATAATTCACGTTAAAAGTTTATTCAGTCACGGGAACATTGATCAATTACAACGAAAAAATCGCTCAAATATAGACTACAGTTATAATAATAATCATTTGAGCATTGTATGTGATCAGACGAAGATTGTGCGCAGTGACAAGAACTTTGAACTATGTTGCTGGAACATTGCATTCTACAGTGTAATATGTATCAAACTCAGAAGCACATTTCAAGACCCAGCTTGGGCGGATGTCCCTCGCACGCTACCCCAATGCGCATGCGCGCCTATTAATAACATCCGGTTATTAAATAATCCCCGAATAGATACTCCAAAAGTGGAACAGCGCTGAGAGAGCTGAAGCGCCAGTGGGCGATTTTTTTTTTGTTGGCAACCCCAGTGGCGTCTGGATAATGCAAATGAAGTGGAAGGAAAAAAGATGCAACCACAGCTGAAGCGCCAGTGGGCGATTTTTGTTGGCCAACCAACAAGCGTGCAATATGAAGGGAGCAACTTTTGGAGTAGGGATTCAGCGCTGAGAGATCTGACAACCCAGTGGGTGATGCTTGTCGGCCAGACACCACCTAACGAGCAAGCCCCAATTCCGCATGCGCTTAACTAGGGGAGCATTGTTATTTCAGTTGCTACAGCTGTTTAAGGTAGTGACAAATTTACAACGTGCATGTTGGAATAGCTGACACACACACCTCAGCTCTAACTTGCGTCATGTTGGGATAGCTGATACACCTCCGCTCTAATAGTTGCTGGTTAGATCATGTTGGCATAGCTGACGCACCTCAGCTCTAATAGTTGCTGGCTAGGTCATGTCGGGATAGCTGACACACCTCAGCTCTAACTTGCTGGTTAGTTCATGTTCGGATAGCTGATACACCTCAGCCCTAACTTGCTGGTTAGGTCATGTTCGGATAGCTGATACACCTCCGCTCTAATAGTTGCTGGTTAGGTCATGTTTGGAAAGACGACACACATCAGCTCTAACTTGCTGGTTGGGTCATGTTGGCATAGCTGACACACCTAAGCTCTAACTTGCTGGTTAGGTCATGTTCGGATAGCTGATACACCTCCGCTCTAATAGTTGCTGGTTAGGTCATGTTTGGAAAGACGACACACATCAGCTCTAACTTGCTGGTTGGGTCATGTCGGGATAGCTGATACACCTCAGCTTTAACTTGCTGGTTAAGCCATGTTGGCATAGCTGACGCACATCAGCTCTAACTCTCTGATTAGGTCATGTCGGGATAGCTGACACACCTCAGCTCTAACTTGCTGGTTGGGTCATGTTGGCATAACTTACACACCTCAGCTCTAACTTGCTGGTTGGGTCATGTTGGCATAACTTACACACCTCAGCTCTAACTTGCTGGTTGGGTCATGTTCGGATAGCTGACACACCTAAGCAACTATACCTGGGAACAAATGAACTTACGGCAGCGATCAGTGTGCCTTGATAATATGTAATGTGAATTATACAAAAACAAGAAATAAAATGAGTGCTCAGTGTGGTTAATGTGCGTGAGTAACTAGTGTATAATATCATGACATCAATGTGTTCAGTGGAGATACATTTAAAAAATAAATTATTGTTATTTTGCGTAGGGAGATTGAATGCGTGGCAAAGATTCGATAAGTGGTTCGAGATGGAGGGTGTTGTTTGAGGAGCGTTGTGGCGAATCTGAACGACGTGGGGGTTGGCGAGATTTTGGCGTAGATAATTCCGTATTTACGTACGGAGGCGGTTGTGTGGGTTGTGGTACTAGACTTGTATTAGTGAAAATTACGCGTCGATGGTCGATATCTGTGCATTTAAAGATTAATTACGTGATTTACTTTACAAGTTTTTACCTTTTAAATGTCGTCTATCGCGGCCATATTAAAGAGTATTCTGAACAGTTTCCCTACGGGTCCCAGTAGAGCCCTCCTGAGTCTGGCTCGGTCTTTGGTGGGAAGGGGGCGTCCAGAATAGCATTTATGGTGTACTTCTCAAGTGGTAAATGTTACGAATAAATGCACCTGAAATAATTCATAAACACATATCGCACACGATTACTGTATAACATGTAAGTACGGAAGAACAACGGTGTGACACTTTTAATTGTATTTGTTGTACGTGCCGGAGGAAATAAATATAAACGTCTCACATATGCGTTGAGAATTAAATGATAAAAAATACTTCTCTGTTAATTGTTTGATGAATATGCACGTCGTCTCTTAAGCTGCAGATTCCTTCATGAAATGATGCCCCGCATATACTTGAATAATATAAGATTGCGTTATGGGTAATGTGTATCACGAAGGTTCACTAATTTTACGCGTGTCCACATGATATGAAAGACCGTGCGATAATAGTGTAGTCGACGTTACTTATAGAAGGATTTTGTCTTATAATCTGCAAGCTTAGAGGCAAAAAAATTGTTGAACATAATTGATAATATCATAGTGTCTAATTTGCGCTGTTTGGAAGAAGACAATGTGAAAAGGCTTCTAATAACTTAACCGTATACTCACAGTTGGTGTTGGTTTCGTGTGATAGCGTATAGGATCGAGACAAGCGTCCGTTGAGATAATTACCCTTGTAGCGGTGATGTGTTTAATTACTAGGCCCGCATCAATATTGAGGTAGCTTTGATGTAATTGCATAGAGCCTGTGATTGTGGATGGATGTCGGATGGTAATTTAAGTGGCTTAGTAAACTTTGATAGCCCAGTTTTTGTATACAAGGTCGTAATTAAGTGTCTAGAGACGATCTTTAATTGGAGTGGTCGAATTGGAGTCCAATCAAGCCGGTATAAAGTGTATGTGGGTTTAATTGGCGAAGGACTTTTATTGCTAACATTAGAATTTGAATCCAATTTATCCGTTTTAATGCGTATGTAGGTTTAATTGGGGAGGGATTGTTATCCTAACATTTAAGTTGTCTGTGTCAGTGTCTTGAATGCAATTAAAATTATCAACGGTTCGTCGCAGACGGTTTGAAATGCGGGTGAGACAAACAAAGTGTCAATAGCATGGGTTACTGGCAGGTAAATGTTGTCTGATTGGAATAATAGACGAAATACATATATATGGTGTGTGAAATAACGTACAAAAAGGAACATACTTACAATATGAATGTAGACGTCCTCTATTGGGGTAAATAGTACATAAGTATAACAAATAATAACATGACATTAATGGGAATAATTTCTGAAAAGAAAAAACACTCTGAAAATGAATAGTTAAACATAAATTGGAAGATGAATAATCTGAAAATGAATAAATGAGGATAGTTAAATATTAATCGGTAGATGGTGCATATATTGGTAAATAGTGTCACAAATCGGTAAATGTTGTCATAAATTGGTAATATTGTCATAAATCGGTCATGTGCATCTTTCGCGCCAGAGACTTGGTGGCGCTGTTTATTTTGTCCTCAAAAATCCACTCAGATTGTCCGCCTGCAAACATGATGTTATACTTTACTTTATTTGAAAATCGAGGAACCTTTGATCCAATCAATTTTACTACATCATGTGTCTTCCCATCCTTACGTACAGCTTGTGGCTTGTGGGAATTTTTCGTTAAGGCGGTCGGTGGTGGGATATCTTATTGGGAGGGAGCATTTGCACCTGTTGTTCCGAATGATTGCTTGCATGTTCGCCGTCGGGGCAGAAGGCTTGGTGTATTAGCCATGGAGGGTGTTGAAGGGGCCATGTGGACAACGCTGGGGGTAGCGAATCTGTCAGCAGTCCGATCGACTCTAGGGCGTAATGCTCTGCGGGGCGCATCGTCAGGCACGTCCGAGTCCGAATCGTCATTATCTGTTGCAGCTTGATTAAAGCTGTCGCTGGGAAGATCCTCTTCCGATAGATCTCCGAGATCCTCAACATTTAAAGGATCCCATTTGTTGGTCTTTGCCCTTATGTGTCCCTTCTTCAAACGCATAACATTGACTGTCTTGTCCAAGTGCTTCCCGTCTGATAGGCGTTTTAATTTAACCGTGGTGGGGGTTGCATATCCGACAACGAAGAAAGGCCCATGAAAATTTTTCTGCAATTTCTTTTTCGTTTTTCTTACTCGAATTTTCGGTTGGTAAACGTATACGGCGTCACCAGCTTCGATTGGGTTGTTTTTGGTGGTTTTATCATACTGATCCTTCATTTTCATTTGTTGTTCGACTAGGTGCTGTTCGGCAAATTTGGAAATTTCCGCTTGTGTTTGTAGCATTCGACAATGTGGTCCTTGTATGTGTTGGGGGATTTGAGGGGATCTGGAAGATCCATCTCCGCTGGTAACACGGGCATTCTGCCGAACACTAACATATAGCTTGAATAGCCAAGTGGTTGATTTTCAGAAGTGTTCAGCGCAAATACTTAAGGCATTAGGTGCTGGTCCCAGTCTGTTTGCTTAGGACTGACATAATTCCTTAGAAGATTTAGTATGGAGCGCTGACAACGTTCCGTTTGACCTTGACTTTGAGCATGGTACGCCGAACTGAAACTTTGTTTGATTTTGAAAAGGGAGCATAATTCCTGAAATGGGGAGCTAATGAAAGCGGATCCATTATCGGAGAGAAGTCGCTTGGGTGCACCATAGACACAGATGACTCTCTCGTAAAAACCCTTAGCAATTGATTTGGCTGTGATGTCACGAGTCGGCCATGCGATGACATAGCGACTGCATTGGTCCGTGACACACACCATGTGCTCGTTACCGAAGCGCGTTTTCGGTAATGGGCCGACTGTGTCGATTGTCATAGTGTGGAACGGTCCTGGGGCAGGCTCACGGATGATAAGTGGGGGCCGAATAGAGGCATTGGAACTTTTGGATGCATTGCAGGACTTACATGTGTGAACATATTCGTTTATGTCCCTGATCATCCCGATCCAATTATAACGCGGCTGCATGACTGAAATCATTCGCGAAGCGCCCAGATGTCCGCCTAGTGGTGCATCGTGATGCATTTTGAGGAAATGTTCCTTGAGGTTTTGAGGGATGACTAACTGCGCCATTGCTTTATTTGGTTTCGGTCCCTGTGATGTTAATATGTGATACAGGAGATCGTCAGCAATAAAATAGTTTTGCTCGCATTTGAGCAGCACGTCTGCCTCTTGTTTATTGGTGGGAACGGTGCCATACTTGAGGAGTCGTAAAACTATACTGCATTGGGGATCAAGCCTTTGCTGACGCCTTATCTGTTCTCGGCTTAAGGTGATTGAATCCCAATTATTTTTCGCTTGGTTTGTAAGCCGATGTCGGAGCTCAGCGCGTTGAGTCCGCTTATCAGTTATTGCACATAGGGCTTCTGTTTCATAATTGTCCTCTGAATCTAGAGATAGCGAGGCAAGTTTATCGTGATCGCGAGGGAAGGCAGATAACTTGCCCGCTGCAGTGGCTGGAATAGGGCTTGTACGGTCGCAATTGAGGGGAGCAAAACGGTGGCGTTGTTGTAAGGGGAAGCGGATTAACAGGAGTGACCGTGTCAAGATCGGGAAAACGATCGATGACGTCATCAGCATCGGTGCGGGTGATATCATAGGGGCGTCGGCTTAATGCATCCGGGACAATGTTGTCCTTCCCTTTAACATGACTCACTTCAAATTGAAATTGCTGTATGAATGTGACCCATCTTGCTAGTCTACCCTGAGGCTGCTTTAACCCTAATATCCATTTGAGGGCTGAATGATCAGTATGTAACTGAAATTTCTGTCCCTCAAGATACACTCTGTAGTGTTGAATTCCCCATACTACTGCAAGAAGTTCCTGTTCTGTAGTGGAATAATTTGCTTCAGATTTAGTGAGACCTCTCCCTGCAAACCCTATCGGTCGCAGCTTGCCGTCAATTTCCTGGCTAAGACATGCGCCTAATCCTAGCTTACTAGCATCAGTCGACAATACGAATGGTTTGCTGAAATCGGGAAAGGCTAAAACCTGTGAACTTACCAGCGCCTTTTTCAAGGCGTCAAATGCGGTTTGGCATTCTGGCGACCACGTGAATGATTGATTCTTCTTGGTCAAAGCATATAGAGGGCGCGCAATAGTTGCGTAGCCACTGATGAACCTTCTGAAAAAGCCCGTTAATCCCAGGAAAGCACGTACGTCTTTAAGTGTTGTGGGGGTAGGGTAAGATTCAATTGCTTCTAATTTGTCAGGATTGGGTAATATGCCTTCTGGCTGCAATACATGGCCCAGATACTTTACCTTATTCACGGCAAACGAACATTTTCTGGGGTGTAGCTTCAGGTTGGCATTGCGTAACTGTACAAATATTTCCCAGAGATGTTTAAGATGCAAGTCAAATGTGGGCGAAAAAAAACAGATATCATCGATGTATGCCATGAGGTATTTGTATTGTATGCTACGCAACAAAGAGTCAATGAGGGATTGAAACACCTCGGCGCGTTCCGTATGCCCTGGGGCATCGTTCGATACCTGTATTTCCCGGAAGGTGTGATAAACCCAGTTTTATCCCTGGACTCTGGATCTAAGGGGATTTGATGGAACCCTTGAGTGCAATCAAGAACTGAGAAATACTTGGGTTTGTTCTCACCTACACAATCTAACACTTCATCTAACCTGGGAATTCTTAGGACTTGAGGGATGGTTACCACATTAAGACCACTGTAATCAATTACAAGTCTTAGACCACCACCAGCTTTCTTAACTAAAAGGGCCGGCGATGCCCAGGCTCCGTCGTGAGCTTCCTCGATTAGTCCTTGTTGAATTTGTTGATGATGATTTTGTCCATTTCCTGTCTGAACAGGAGTAGAGCCCGGGAGAATCTCAATTTTGCACGAAGTTTTATCGGTCAACCCTAACTCCTTGGTTATTGGATTGACAAAACAGTCGGCGAATTGATGCTACCAGGTCTTTAAGCTGTTGGCGCTCAATTTCACTTACCTGAGACTGGCTCCAGTCTACATTTGGTACATGGCTAGTATCTTGTGAGGGCAAACGACATGCATTCAATTTGACATACTCACCTTCACCAGCATTCACATTGTCATCGAGTTTGTACTGGAAGGTTTCTACATCATTGTCCCAGCGATCAAATGTGGCAATTCTCTCACCCTTGGTAATGAACTTTGCAACGGGGGTAGTGTTAAACAACCTTACTGGCACGCAGTTGTCATTGACGGTTACTGCTGCGCGGGCTAACAAAATACCTTTGGCATTCAAATGCGGGAAAACTGAACATTCCCCTGTTGTTTTGCTTTCTGTTTTACGGAAAAGATTTCCTGCACATATAATTTCAGAAAAGGGATCAATGGTAATATTCTGTGTAGAGTGTACTGGGATATTGGTTGTGAATGAAATGGTACCAGTTCCGAAATTCATTACTGCCGAATGTTTCTTTAGAAATGGAATGCCTAAGTACATTGGGGAGTGAGAGTCGCTCAATACCACAAAATCAGCTGATAACCTAGAATGGTAAGGTAATGTTACCTAGAGTAGTTACCTGAGTGTTGTTGGCACACACACATTTGCTAATTTTAGACTTAAATCTGTTCCGTAATGTTGGTGGCAATTTGGCCAATACGTCTACAGATAAGAAATTCAGATCAGCTCCTGAGTCGACTTTAGCTTTGTATCGCTTATTTGATAGCGTTATAGTCAACTCATTGTTGTCTAAAATGTGAGTGCCGTACTTACCAGTGGCCGTTGTAGTTCCAATGTTGTCGTCTTGAAGGTCTGGCCCGTTACTCACAGAGTCAGCAACGGGCGATGCTAGTTTCCCTGGAAGCGACAGGTAGAACTAGCATGCCCTAGCTTTCTGCATTTGGAGCAGGGGAGGTTGGTGTTAGCGCGGCATTGCTCCTTGTGGTGTCCGACATTATAACACCTGCGGCAGATTTGCTGCCGGCAGTTCCTCTCGGAGTGCCCTCTTCGGCTGCAGACGGAGCATTGAGTGGCAATCGGACGATTTTCGCGTTCGTAGGAATATTGTCGGCGGTCGCGATTGTGGGGACTATCCCGGACGTAATTTCGGCCTCCGGACGGACGCCTGTGGTTGTCGCGGCGATATCTGCCGTCGCTGGGGTCTGTAGTAGGGGAACGTCCTCTATCATCAAAACTTACCTGTTTCGGAGCCATGGAAAGCTGTAGAAGACGTATTTGCTCTTTGAGGTCGTTTATATCTCGTTCCTGTGGAGAAGGTGGTGGGGGAAGAGATGAGCCTCGCATGATGGTCTCTTATCGCGTAAGCGTGTCCGATTCCGACGGGGTCGATGACTCGAAGCGGCGAGCCACTTGTTCTGCCTCGACGAGGGTTTTGGGGTCAAATCGGTGTACCCATGTACCGATTTCTTTGCGGAGACCCTTCGTGAAAAGCTGCACTCGCACAGCCTCATCCATAATGGTGCGCGATAAGATATCCATGAGGTCCTTCGCGTAGTCCTCAACGGATTCTCGTTTACCTTGTTCGCGGTCGAACAATCGAGAGATGGTTTCGCTGCTCCTCCTTGACGAAATGTGAGCGCATTGCGGTGGTCAGTCGGCTCACATCTTCCGCGACGTCGGTGGATAACGAACGGTACCAGTTGTACGCCCTTCCCGTGAGTCCGGTGCTGAGGGCAATGCCCTGAAGCTCGCGAGGTGCCTTATTCAGCTTCATATAAGTCGTGGATCTATGGAGAAAATCCTCCACGTTTTCCGTTGGCTTTCCCTCGTAGGTTATCCGGTCGGGCAGGGAGGGGCTCTTTTCAGAAGCTGGTGCAGAGTTGCTTCGTGTGCCGATACCTGGTTGTCGGCAAGGAGGCGGAAGGCTCCGGTAATGACGGCTGCCATGTCTGTAACAGCCGTCGCATCGGGGTTTACCTGTCTCTCCTCTGCGTTTGTTGTCTCGCAGTGTCCGCTATCGCTGCTGCTGCTCTGCGACATGTTTGGATTCGTGCGAATTCTCGGCGTAGCAATTGTCAGCTTTTTTCCTGTACGAAGGTGCATGTAGAGCGCTTTGTACCGGGAAGTTGTGTTCTGGTAACTCTCACACCACTTCTTATAACTATATTTCCTCCTATATAGCTATACTCTTATTATACTTATATTTCTGCGCACTCCTTTGTATCTAGGAATATTGTAGCTGCTTGTAGTTGCTTGAGTGGGGACACTATCCAGAGAAAACACAGGAGTTGAGTTGTTGTTGATTTATTCGAGTTTTAGCTTAATAGCTTTCTCTGGAATCTCGGGTCAGAATCTTGTTCAGATACTTCGTCTCTTCGCTAGGTATTTCTCCCTGTACTTCGGCGAGGCCAGCTATTTTATCGGGGTTCCGGCATTGGATTACGCTCGGAACCACACCCACAGCTGGCCTACCAATGGTCCAGGTATAGCCGGTCCCCCTTCACAAAGGTCAACCCCAACTGCTCACATGGGGCGTGGGCTCGAAGGGTCATTGGCCAATGGGAAAAGGTTCCAGCTAGGTCTACTTATCAGGGTCACACCCCCGTCTTAAGGGCGGACGTATCCCCGGGCTAGCCATGCTGAAAATGGAAAAGAGGGGGAGCGTTTCAAAAGTCAAAAGAGCTGGATTAATATCATAACACTGACAACGTGCACTCCTCTCCGGAATTCACTACTGTGCCTGCCCCAAGCAGCTCTTTGGGCCACCGTCCATTGCAGAGTGCTGGTATTCCAATTGGCACAAATATAAAAGACCCGATCAAAAACAAAATTTGGCAACACAAATTTATAGATTTTCATGACCTGATCCACCCTAATGCCACCTCCCAGTTTTCCGTATCCTTTTCATCGCACGACTCCTAAACGGAAAAGGTCTCTCACTGAAACCCAATGGGCAGCTGCTATGGACATTTTCACAGCCATTTATGTCCATAAATTTCCAAATCAGCTGAATAACCTCCTTACATACAGCCAACACATCAAGGAATTAATGAGGCAGGGGGCTGATTGGCTGGCTTATGACACGCAGTATCGTACTGACAGGGAATACACCCAATGCTCTTGGCTGATGGTCCGTCAGGACCTTGAGCTAAAAGCATACAGAAATGTGCAACAAAAGCAGCCCTTTCTCGGTGGCCCCACAAATTTCCAGTCCAAAACCAAAATGCCTGTTGGATACTGCTTTAAATTCCATGAACCCCGCACCCGTTGTACCACACAGAACTGTCCCTACAAACATTCCTGCCCTAGATGCCACAAGAACCATCCGGCATTCAACCCCTACATAACTGGTCCTTTCCTCCATCAGTCCAATCCAGCTCCCAAGCCCAGTCAAGCCAAAAACGCTCGCTAGACTACTAGTGGGTTACAGCCATAGCCGGTATCTAACTGAAGGTTTTACCAATGGGTTTCGCCTTAAGTTTGATGGGGAAGACGCATCATTCACTTCAAAAAATTCCCGCTCAGTTCACTGTAACCTACAAATAGCCAAACAGAAAATAGACCATGAGCTCAAGCTTGGCCGCATAGCTGGTCCTTTTGATAAACCCCCTTTAGACCATTTTAAAAGCTCCCCCTTAGCTTTGAGGGAAAAACAGGAGTCTGGGAAATTCAGGCTCCTTCACAACCTTTCATATCCGTATGACATTTTATCAGTCAACAGCAATATTTCAGAAACTAATTCTGCAGTAAAGTATGAGACAATCACTGATGCCATTAACCTCATTCTAAAATGTTCCCCCGGTGTTTTCTTAGCTAAAAGCGACATAGCCGACGCCTTTCGTCTAATCCCCCTTCATCCATCCCAGTACCACCTCACAGGTTTCGAGTTCAAGGGGTACTATTATGATTAAAGCCGGAGGAAATAAATATAAACATCTCACATATGCGTTGAGAATTAAATGATACAAAATACTTCTCCGTTAATTGTTTTGATGAATATGCACGTCTTCTCTTAAGCTGCAGATTCCTTCATGAAATGATGCCCCGCATATACTTGAATAATATAAGATTGCGTTACGGGTAATGTGTATCATAAAGGTTCACTAATTTTACGCGTGTCCACATGATATGAAAGACGGTGCGATAATAGTAGTAGACGTTACTTATAGAACGATTTTGTCTTATAATCTGCAAGCTTAGAGGTAAAATAATTGTTGAACATAATTGATAATATCATAGTGTCAAATTTGCGCTGTTCGGAAGAAGACAGTGTAAAAGGCTTCTAATAACTTGCCCGTATACTTGCAGTTGGTATAGATTTCCTGCGATAGCGTAGGATCGAGACAAGCGTCCGTTGAAATAAGTGCCGTTGTAGCGGTGATGTGTTTAATTACTAGGCCCGCATTG
This sequence comes from Urechis unicinctus, assembly GCA_034190875.2. Taxonomy (NCBI): domain Eukaryota; kingdom Metazoa; phylum Annelida; class Polychaeta; order Xenopneusta; family Urechidae; genus Urechis; species Urechis unicinctus. Next base: position 38,460,932 of record CM067348.1, on the reverse strand, counting down.
ATATTGAGGTAGCTTTGATGTAATTGCATGGAGCCTGTAATTGTTGATAAGTGGTCCATCTGATCAATGCGCTTACATATGTATGGATGTCAGAGTCGATGTGTCAGATGGTAATTAAAGCGGGTTAGTAAACTTCGTAATTAAGTATCTGGAGACTTAAATTGGAGTGGTCGAATTGGAGTCCAATCAAGCCGGTATAAAGCGTATGTGGGTTTAATTGGCAAAGGACTGTTATCGCTAACATTAGAATTTGAATCCAATTTATCCGTTTTAAAGCGTATGTAGGTTTAATTGGCGAGGGATTGTTATCCTAACATTTAAGTTGTCTCTGTCAGATGTCTTGAATGCAATTAAAATTTTCAACGGTTCGTCGCAGACGGTTTGAAATTCGGGTGAGACAAACAAAGTGTCATTGGTTACTGGCAGGTAAATGTTGTCTGATTGGAATAATAGACGATATATATATATATATGGTGTGTGAAATAACAGTACAAAAAGGAACATACTTACAATATGAATGTAGACATCCTGTTTTGGGGTAAATAGTACATAGGTAATACAAATAATATCATGACATCAAATGGGAGTAATTTCTGAAAAGGAAAAACACTCTGAAAAATGAATAAATGAATAGTTAAACATAAATTGGAAGATGAATAATCTGAAAATGAAAAAATGAGGATAGTTAAATAATAATCGGTAGATGGTGTATATATTGGTAAATAGTGTCACAAATCGGTAAATGTTGTCATAAATTGGTAATGTTGTCATAAATCGGTCAGTGCATCTTTCGCGCCAGAGACTTGGTGGCGCTGTTAAGTTTGTCCTCAAAAATCCACTCAGATTGTCCACCGGCAAACATGATGTTATACTTTACTTTATTTGAAAATCGAGGAACCTTTGATCCATCAATTTTACTACATCATGTGTCTTCCCATCCTTACGTACAGCTTGTGGCTTGTGGAAGGTTTTGGTTAAGGCGGTTGGTGGTGGGATATTTTGTTGGGAGGGAGCATTTGCACGTGTTGTTCCGAATGATTGTTTGCATGTACGCCGTCAGGGCAGAAGGCTTGGTGTATTAGCCATGGAGGGTGTTGAAGGGGTCGCGTGGACAACGCTGGGGCTAGCGAATCTGTCAGCAGTCCGATCGACTCGAGGGCATAACCCTGCTCTGCGGGTGCATCGTCAGGCACGTCCGATTCCGAATCGTTATTATCTGTTGCAGCTTGGTTAAAGCTGTCGCTGGGAAGATCCTCTTCCGATAGATCCCCGAGATCTTCGACATTCAACGGATCCCATTTGTTGGTCTTTGCCCTTATGTGTCCCTTCTTCAGACGCATAACATTGACTGTTTTGTCCAAGTGCTTCCCGTCTGATAGGCGTTTTAATTTAACCGTGGTGGGGGTTGCATATCCGACAACGAAGAAAGGCCCATGAAAATTTTTCTGCAATTTCTTTTTCGTTTTTCGTACTCGAATTTTTGGTTGGTAAACGTATACGGCGTCACCGGCTTCGATAAGGGTGTTTTTGGTCGTTTTGTCATACTGCTGTTTCATTTTCATTTGTTGTTCGACTAGGTGCTGTTCGGCAAATTTGGAAATTTCCGCTTGTGTTTGCTGCATTTCGACAATGTGGTCCTTGTATGTGTTGGGGGTTTTGAGTGGGTCTGGAAGATCCATCTCCGCTGGTAACACGGGCATTCTGCCGAACACTAACATATAGCTTGAATATCCAAGTGGTTGGCTGTCAGAAGTGTTGAGCGCAAATACTTAAGGCATTAGGTGCTGGTCCCAGTCTGTTTGCTTAGGACTGACATAATTCCTTAGAAGGTTTAGTATGGAGCGCTGACAACGTTCCGTTTGACCTTGACTTTGAGCATGGTTGAGCACTTTGGATTTTACGGGAGCGAATTTCTGAAATAGGGAGCTAATGAAAGCGGATCCATTATCGGAGAGAAGTCGCTTGGGTGCACCATAGACACAGATGACTCTCTCGTCGTAAAAACCTTAGCAATTGATTTGGCTGTGATGTCACGAGTCGGCCATGCGATGACATAGCGACTGTATTGGTCCGTGACACACATCCCCCATGTGCTCGTTACCGAAGCAGATTTTTTCGGTAATGGACCGACTGTGTCGATTGTGGCCATAGTGTGGAACGGTCCTGGGGCAGGCTCACGGATGATAAGTGGGGGCCGAATAGAGACATTGGAACTTTTGGATGCATTGCAGGACTTACATGTGTGAACATATTCGTTTATGTCCCTGAGCCCAGACTACTATAGGACAGAAGCCACAAAACAAAAATAGAATACCTTCCACAACAATCTACAATATACCACCGGAACTACAAAGGCGCAAATTTTTGCTACGGCTAACCTGTTTTCTGCTACTTTTTTTCTCCATTCCAGCATGTTTTCCATTTAGTCTCGTCTCCATTCGGGCCAACTTGCTTTCCATTCCAACATTGTCAATACTTCCAATGGTTTATTTGGTCTGCCCCAAGCGGTCTATTTGCCTGCCTTATAGCCTACAAAGCCTGGTCTGCCCTATAGTCTACAAAGCCTCTCCCAATGGTTTCTTTGGTCTGCCCCAAGCGATCTATTTGCCTGCCCTCGCCTCACTCCATTTAGAAAAGGTCCCGCCCAGCTAGTGTAGGCCAGGGTGCAATGTTCCGACTTGGGGTAGGCTTGGGGGGTTCTGGAAATTCTAAGCGGCTTCCAAGTGGTGCTTTGTTATTTTCCAGACTTTCCATGCAAGAAATATGGAAAATCCTATGGATCCCACCATTTGCAATCTTGTCGAAAACGACGCTAGGCCCGCAATGGTTCCAACATTGGTTCCAACCTCTTCTATATCATCTTCCTCCTCTACGGATTCCATGTCTGTTCCAATAGTGTCCACCTTTTTTTCTATATCGTCCACTCTTTTCTCTATATTTCGCATTGTATAATAGAAATCGTATACACTAGGGATGCCATATCGTGGCGCGCTGTGAAATGGTAGTATTTCTTGGGTGGGGCTACTTTCGAAATCCATTGTAGTAGACTTTGGTGGGATTCTCTCAGTGGACTTTTGGGGGGCCTCCGGTGGCGTTGCCTCCACTGGTGTTGCCTCTGCTGGCGTTGCTTCTGTTGCCCAAATTTTCGACAGCCTAGTGGACCCGATACCATACTTCTTTTCGCGGCAGCAAAGGAGATTCTTCCCTTGTCAGCACGTAGGTTTTGCACTGCTTCTTCGGAGAGGTATTCTGCAGATGGCATAGTATTGGTACCCAAGACTATAGCTCCAAAAGGTCTTCCCAACCCAGCCCACCCGGTATAGTGCTATACTAGGCTACAACAATGCTACAACACCACTACAACAATACTGCAACAATACTACAACAAAACTACAACAATTCTACGACAATTCTACAACAATACTAGGCAATACCTTGGGAATACAAGGCAATACCATACTATATCACACTCCCACGCCCACCTACACCCACCCATGCCCACCGATTCTTGAGGCCAACTAGTATAGAACCCCATATAGACAGAAAGATATAGTATATACACGGCCCCCATAGTCGGCGATTTTTGTTTTGCTGGAACATGTGTACCCAGATTCTATCGAGATCTATTTGTGTCGGCTGTAAAGGAATACAAAAAGAATCCCACCATGTTTCCGGAAATCCCTCCGGTCGGCACTACAGTCGAAAGAGATTGCGAAAAAAATCCATTGATGGGGGTGTGGCCAACTCTACATTGTGCAGTACGAGGATAGCTATGTGCCATGTGCGGCAAACGGATATTGTTTTGCTCTCTGATCTCCGTCGTATATGCTAGCTATATAGTGCTGGATCGCTTTGCGAAACCCGTTACTGGATGCGTATTGCTTCGTGTGCCCCAGCGTATTGCTAGTGTATTGCTGGAGTATTGCTTTTCGCGGCAAAATGGATTGCTGGAGTATTGCTTTTCGCGGGACCGCTAGTGCACCCCAACTATTGCAAGCAGTCTGGATTTGTACTGTGCCGGAGTAGTGCAGAGAGCACCCAATTTGCATACTATTGGGCCCTGTATTTTTTCCAGCGGTTCCGATAGCCGCTCTACCTCTTTTTCCAGGAAGTATCCATATGCTGCAAACTCGGCTCCTCCAGCGCCAGAAATAGCACCGTTCGTTTGGCCCCTCGAAATGTTGTCCTGTCAAAATGCGTGCGTTGTATACCTCCTCGGACATAGTCGCTGTGTGGACCAATTGGTTGGCTTTTGGATCTTTAGTTTCAACCAGATTTGTAGATGTGTAGTCCTCTAGAACCAGATATTCGGCTGCAATTGCTTCTAGGCAACTTTTCTTGTATTGCGGTAGTGGGGGCGTGCAGTTCAGATATCGGGTTCCATGCTATGGGTGGTTTATTTGCTCCATTTGGCCGGAATGTCTTTTCTGGTTGGATTCGGATTTCCAGCGAGAATGGTTTCTAGGTGCCTATCCAGTACAGGTCTTTGCCAATTTTGTCCTTGGATGTTTTGAATATTTCTTTGCATTCCTCGAGTATTTTTCCCGGCCATACCACAGATATATCCTTGGAATCTTTCTTCGCCGCTAACACTATACTCGCCGATTTCTCCTCTCCTTCCCGGTAGCGATATCCGAGTACAATACAGGCCCCGACATTCTTCGCTACTTAGTCTGTCTTTCTATCCGTGAGTTGTTCTAGGACGCTTTCTTTCGATTTCTCCAGAATCTTTCTGTGGACCATATTGGCCTCTACTATGGTTTGCAGCTCTAGGAATTCGTCTTCCTGGATCTTCTGCGGTTAAGATTATTTCTCCCGCTCTTCTTCCTGGTATTTCTGATTGGCTTCCCTCCATAGTTCTGCGTTCTGGGCATCCAGGAGTTCCTCTACGCGCTTCTGTCAGTTTCAGGTGGAGAACATAGCTATATCTCGCTGCATGGCCACTTGTGGGATTTATTCTAGATCTTGGTTTTGCTTATTCCAGCCGATTGCGTGGCACTTCTTTGTCCTCCATTCCCAATCGATATGCTGCGTCTTTGGAAGCATATCGGAGGCTATCCCAGCGTATTCTATTTGTGGGACGTTGGCCAGGATTGTCGGATTCTTGCTTGCTCTTCGAATGGCACGATATTTCTGGGTCGTTTTCTTGGATTCACTCAGTATTGTGGGGCCGAATGTGGTGTAGCAGCGGAGTGGTGCAAATTATATTGTCTGGGTCTGTTTGCAGTGGGCCATATCTACTCGAAATATAAGGCAGTTGCGAAAGCCAAAATCTGCTGCAGCCTACAATACTGTTTTCTTCCATCTTTCGTCGTCTGGCGTAACAAGCTTTGTTTGGATCATTACTATCCGGCGTGTTGTGGTATGGGCGTACCAGGCCACGAATATTTCCCCCAAATATCTATTTGCTACAACCAGGCAGCGATCCAAACGATTTGCTAGATTTGTCCATTGGGCTGCTGGTGGCAGTAGTACGAAAAGGTTGTGGCCGGCGAGGAATGCACCAGATATACAATAGATAGCAATTTGGCTCCATAGATTTCGATTGGAGTGCAGCCCCGTTCTTGGACGTCTGGGTGGAGAAATGTTTTGCGGAGGTGGGCATTTGGACAATCTGCATATTCTGCTAGACGCCCCCCCACATGCTTCCCAAATTGGAGACTACTTTGTTGTATAGCTTGGTGCGGGTTTTGTAGCCTCCGCGGGTCCCCACCCAAGTGCAAACGTGGTTTTTCCCACGCTATCGGTATTTTCCAGTATTGTTGGAATGTCCTCTTTGTCGATATCGTAATTGTTGTAATAATAGTTGCTCCCTGTTATGTTGGTAACATGAATGCTCCCGTATGTGCTCATGTGTACTGCGTCATCATTATGTGTTCTGCAATAAATGGCTATAAGAAATACAACAGTAATTTTCACCTTCTAGCCAGAAGTTTTGCTCCAGTAGAAAGAATACTGCGATCCAGCAAGCCAGAGAAATCCTGTGTATAGTCGATTGCGTATATATCTGCTCCCCTGGTTTGCAGGAGACGAGAGAATTGTGGAAGCTGCTCTTGGATCGTTTCTATCGGAATTTTGGAAACGTCCACTTTTGCTACAAAGTATCCGTCTGGTTCGTTTTGCTTGTTTAGTTCCAGCCACAGGTTTTTCGCCTTGCTATCGGTTGCTATCTCGATGCTGGCAATAATCTCTCGGATGCGGCCGCCCACCTATGCTCGCGAAACTGTGTTGGCTATGGTTGTATGGTTGTAGTCTTGGCTCTGGGTGGTGTAGGCGATTTTTGCGCTCGTATATTTTGGTTAGACCAATGGATCGCTTGGATGGGCCACTTGCAATTAGTGTGTACCATACTACACCTCAATGATGGCAACTAGTCTGGATTTGTTCTTTGTAGTATAGAGAGTGGCGGTGTGCCAGTGGGCCGTTTCTTTTCTTCCTATATCCTATGCCACAAGCAATCCTTTCCTCTTTTGCACTTGCATCTATCCTGCACGAGCTGGATTGCGATCCCGTAGCGTATACACCACATCAAACATCAATTGTCTTTGTTTTCGATGTTCACTATGGCCTTGTTGCGGAATTGTTTCTCTGGCAGTTGGATTGTTGTGTAGTCTGGTTTCTCGCGTGGTGGTGCAGGTTCTTCCGGTTCATAGTCGAGTGTATGAAGGACGCAGCGATCGCTCTTGCTACAGAGGTCAAAGGCGCCACATTTGCAGTTCCCTTCTGTGTTGCCCAAGAGTATGGTCCGTATGGCTGGATTATCGTATCGATCTTCTTCGCCGCAGGATTCGCTGCAGTCGTGGTGTCGTTCGACTTCTGGTATACCATCCTCTGGGTAGGATGTGTAACAGTATCGCCATCTATCCTTGTGTATACTAACTACAAACGGGATGTAGCCTCGTTTTGGCATCATTGATCATGGCTGCTGAAGTGAAGTAAATAAACCTGTTGTTCTGTTCAACTTTGCCTCTATGTCATCACTACATATCGTCACAGGATGCAACACATCCGGCCCAGACTGTTGTTTGTGGTGGAGATCTCTACAATGTCTTTTATATACCCCCTACGAAAGGCGTAGTGGAAAATCAGTTGGTACAGCTCGCGGACCTGGCGGGGAAAATCGGCAAGGTGCACTACGTGGTACCTCGGATGATTTCTAAAACATCACACTCTTCCTGGTACAGAAACAAATTGGGCGTGTATTTGTTGGCCTGGTTGTAGAATTCTTGGTCTACCTTGTCGTTGGGACCACTTTTTCGATCTCGTCTTGGCGGATTTTGGAGAAGGTTTTCATATCTATTCGGTAGGTCCTTCGGGCTCTTTCTACAATCTTGCCAGCTCGGATGCCTTCCACTAGGTTTTCGGGGAGCTCCCGGTTGTGTACAAAGTACTTTTTGGTTTGTGGCCTTGGGGAGTACTTCTCTTCTCCATTTCGGATCAAGTGTATGTGCGGGCCCCTATGTGGTATTGTATCTTGGCCTCTCGTTGTCCTACTGCTCCAGAAACGATGTTTTGGTATGCTTTCTTCGATAGTGCGCTCTTGGCAGGCATGGTATTCTACAGTGGTCCCATTTGTTCAACACTTTGCTCCCACAGTACAAGTTGGTACCATGAAGGTATACAGCCTTGTTGCGACCCTTGATAGCTCTGCCAATGTGTACAAAACTGTATCCTGTTGTTGGTTGCTCTGTTCTATTAGAAATAAATATATCTGTGTACAAACATATCTATCTATGTCCTGGCGGTGGGGATTTCCCCGTTTGCCTGGCGGTGGTGTAGTATGTGCAGCGAGTTGGATATATATATATATATATATAGAGAGAGAGATATATAGATATATATAGAGAGAGAGAGAGAGAGATAGAGAGATATATAGAGAGATATATATATATATAGATATTATATATATATATATATATATATATATATATATATATATATATATATATAGAGATATATATATATATATATATGTATATATATATATATATATATATATATCTCTCTCTAGGATATATCTATATATATATATATATATATATATATATATATATATATATATCTCTCTATATATATATATATATATATATATATATATATATATATATATATATATATATGTAGCGTGCAACCACAAGGGGTGTTTTAACATCAGCGGTAATGTCAGGGTTAATCAGTAAATGACAACACGGTTTATGAATTGAGATAAGAGAGTTTATTTGCGGCAACCAAACAACAAGCTAATATGGTATTGAAAACATAAATAGCTGAAATGATTTATCCCCAGCCCGAAATATGGTGGCTGAAAACCTGACCTGGCAGGCGCAATGCTGAACGGGCAGCAAAATGAGCTGGACAGAGCAGCTAGGAGAGCTGGGTGCTTGCTGGCTGGCAACGAGTCTTCCACGAAAATATATATACACATATATATATAGATATAGAGATATATATATATAGAGAGAGATATATAGATAGAGAGATATATATATAGAGAGATATATATATATATATATATAGAGATATATATATATATATATCTATATATATATATAGATATATATATATATATATATATATATATATATATATATATATATATATATATATATATATATATATATATCCCGCTCTATATATATATATATGGTTATATATATATGTATGATGTTAACATTTCGCATTGATAACCTCGTGGTCACGTTACCTTGTTTATATAAGCTGTGGCATCTTCCGCAGCGAGCATAGCCGTATATGGCCTCTGTTGCCACAAACGGCTCAAAGCTAGAGACCACGAACGAACGAGCAGCGAGCAGATAGCATTTTCGGAGCTGAAACTAGATTCGGCAGGAACGCCAACGGCATGTCCTCCAATGGCAAGCAATCGGGTCTGTGATTGCGCCTTGTTAAGAAACCCTATGCGCCGCACACGTTTACGATAGATGTCAGCGAGGGGAGCTGGTAATGCGCACTATTTTTGGATAGATGTCACAAGCTGCAGCCCCTTAGATATTTTGATATGACCCCTTAGCAGATGTTTTGACATGACCCCTTAACCAAGTCAATACAAAGCCGAGGGAATGGCACTAAGCCGGTCTCAGTGGCTTGGTGGTTTACTGCTTTGCCTTTTGATCCACAGGCTGTGGGTTCGACTCCAAGGTGTGACAACCTGACTCGTGACTCGGATGATCACGTACAAATGGTGGTCACATCTTTGAAAAGGGATGTAAAAGATCCTTTGAGGACGACGTGCTCCGTAGCAGTGACCAGTTTAGAGTAATTTACTCAATTGTAGTGGTACATAGCTTAGTTGCTAAATACGAATATGTTTCGATGCACACAAACACACACACACACGTTACTGGTCGATTACGTAAGGTTTGGACTTCTGTGAGTTGGCACAAGCGCCAACGGCATGTCTTCCAACGGCAAGCCTGGACGACCAGCAATACGGTACCAACAATATAACACAAACAATATTATCTCTAAACAAAATATATATGAATATATATATATATATATATATATATATATATATATATATATATATATATATATATAGAGATATATAGATATATATATATTATGTGTATATATACATGTATTTATATACATATATTTATTTTATATTTATATATATATGTGTATATGATATTTAGATAGAGAGAGAGGGAGGTATAGATGTATAGATCTGTATGTATATAAATATGTACATATACATGGAGATATATATAGAGAGAGATATAGAGAGAGATAGAGATATAGATAGAGAGAGGGATAGATATTTATTTATATATCTATGTATAGATGTATATAGGGAGATATAGATAGAGAGAGAGATGTAGATAGATATGTATGTATAGATATCTGTATGTATAGTCTCTCTGGATAGAGAGAGATAGATATATATAGATAGATATAGAGAAGAGACAGATATCTCTCTCTATCAAACAGAGAGATATATCCTCCCTATACTCTCTAGATATATATATATCTATATCTATATATCTCTGTATATATGTATATCTACATATATGTGTATCTATATATATTTCTCTATATATGTGTGTATATATATAAATATATATATATCTATATATATATATATATATAGACATGTCTATATATATATATGTATATATATATGTATATATATATATTTATATATATATATATATATATATATATAGATATATACCTATATAAACACACACACTTATAAATATTCACATATATATGCTATTTATAGATAGCTGCTCGGCGCTCGGAAGCTTGGCATCGGAAACCGTGTGTATACATATATATATATATATTTGCGTGTATGCGTGTTTGTGTATATATACCCGCTTTGATTGCACCGGGTCATCCAGTGCACACTGTCGCTGAGACATAAAGACAGTATATACACGGACCGGGAATAGCTGGTAACGCGCACTATTATAATATCACAAGCTGCTGCCGCTTAGATGTTTTGACATGACCCCTAAACCAAGTCAATACACCGCGAAAGTGATGAATGCTGCCGCTGATTGATTACGTAAGGTTTGGCCTGTTTTGACATGACCCCTTAAAGTCAGCCAAGGTAAGCGATGAATGGCTCTGGTCGATTACGTAAGGTTTGGCCTACTTAGACACGAACTGCATATAGCCTGCTGCTAAGCTGCTGCAGTAGAAAACATTAAAACTAAACGTCCTTTTTACTGTTTTCTTTTACTGTGAATGCTTAAAATACTGTTACAGTCATTATCACGAGGCCAAGTTCTAATTACTGACAAAATTTCATGTCCGTAAATACAGCCGTTTCAGAGATATCAGCGAGGAGAGAAGTCGTAGCAAAAATCGCGATAGGTACCCTAAAATACATGTCATTATACAAAGTACAAAAGGTGAAAATAAGTATTTTTTTGCGTTATTCCATGCTACGATAATTGCTTGTTACAACCATATAATTCATATGTTTGTAACCACAGTAGTTATGGAGGAGATAGTTACAGAAAATGGGGGAAAAAATCGACGAAAAATCAATCCCATAAGCCTCCAACACTGCGAATGCGCGTCAAATTGGATCGGCATTTGTGTCCCAACTTGATCTATCATTCCCCAAAATTTCATGTTGATATGTTTAGCTGTTCCGGAGAAAAGCCCGAAAAACCTTGACTAGAGAAAAAAAAAATAATAAAAAAAAAAAAAACTCTAACTCGCCTGTTAATGTAGCTCTTCCTCTAACAGTCAGATACAAAGTTGATTTGTCTCTGCATGGAGTCAGAGGGCTCAAGGCTTCTAACATCATGTTACCCACACCACTACTCCAAGTATCATGCCCAGACTTAGATTGTGGCACCAATGACCTTGCTTCTGGTACTTCCCCACTTTCATTAGCCACACTTCTCACAGATATAGCTGACACCCTTTTAGAAAACCACTGCCTCAAGCATGTCATAGTTTGCTCACTGGAACCAACTCCACAGATACCTTTAATGCATTGGTTGACAAATCCAACCACTACCTAAGGCAGCGTCTTAGCGTCCATCCTAATGCCACATACCACATACACAGGGGCTTCTGGGCTGCCCCAGTGCAACACTGGTCTCGAGACAGTATCCACCCAAACACCTCCATCGGCAGAATCAAATACATCAAGAGAGTAATTTTTAAAGTTTTGGCCTCTGTTTAGTGTGGTCACTTTCTCTCCCCAACCCCGCTTACACAGTCATTATGTTTCCCACGGCTGTTTTTGTTTAGGATCAGTTCACCTTATCACAGCTGTTAATATTTTGCACAACTGTCATACGCTAAGTTTGGTCTTCACCGCCGTTATCGTTTTGCACGGTTGTATCTATGCACAGTTTGGGTTACACACAGCCGTTCTTTTGTTTTGCACGGCTGTTTGCACTGTTCTTGTTTTCTCACAGCAGTTTGATTGCATGGTTGCTGTCATTTGCACAATTTGAATTTCACACAGCTGTTATTATTTTGCACGGCTGTTTCCACTGTCTCACAGTTCAGGTTTTCACACAGCTGTTATCGTTTCCCACGGCTCTCACTGTAATCTACCAAAATTTATTTTTATAGTTTTAACACAGTCAATGTCAGTCAGTTTAAGCACACATGCCGTCTTGCATGCCATTTGAAGCCAGCACCGGGCTATTGCCTGCACAGGTGTTTGTCGTAATCGCACAACTTTTGTTTGCTTGTTTTCGCAACCATGTTCATTGCAAAACCACTATATGTTTGAATTTCATACAGCTGTTATTGTTTTGCACGGCTGTTTCCACTGTCACACAGTTCAGGTTTTTACACAGCTGTTATCGTTTAGCACGGCTGTCACTGTAACCTACCAAAATTTATTTCTATTGTTTAAACACTGTCAATGACAGTCAGTTTTAGCACACATGCTATCTGGCATGCCATTTAAAGCCATCACCGGGCTATTGCCTGCACAGGTGTTTTTCATAATCGCACAACTTTTGTTTGCTTGTTTTCGCAACCATGTTCGTTGCAAAACCACTATATGTGTCATGTCAACCACCTTTAAAAAATCTCTGACCTTGCCGCACTAATATATTCCAGCCACCACCATGAAACCTACCACCCGAGGAAGCACCGCCTCTGCTGCAACTTCATCCCCATCCATCGTTGGCACCTACTCTTCGGCTGGTGAGTGCATAAATGAAAAACTCCCACCTTCGCATACAGCCCAAAGGCCAGTACTATTGTCCGAAGGCGCTCCAACGGGACACAACCTTCCTTACAATTTAAAATTTAAGATTTGGACAGACAAATTTATCAATTTTAGGTTAATTTTGGACCCCTGACAGTGACACCGGATACACCATGTCACTCACTGGTAGCAGAAAGGGGCCCGCTATCAATTTCCTTCCTAAAAAGAACAAGCCACTCGGCACCAACGGTTTTCACCTACATTTTCAAGGCCCGCAAAAGTCACTTAATTCCCAAAACTCAATATCAACCACTAGTAACCCTATCAAAGTTTCACAGGAAATTAGTTCTGAACTGTCCCTTGGTAGGATTCAAGGACCTTTTCGTACACCCCAATCCTTCAAGTGCTCGTCATTGGCATCAGCTTCCCAAGTCACTTATGCAAGCATCATTGATGCCATACAGTTAATACAACAATGTTCATCAAATGCATACCTCGCCAAAAGCGACATCTCACAAGCTTTTCGTCTAATACCTATCCACCCATCTGAATATCACCTCACAGGCTTCTTCTGGCAAGGATACTACTATGACAAGTGCTTACCACAAGGGTGTTCCTCTTCTTGTAAAATATTTGAATCTTTCTCCTCAACAGCTACTTATCGTCACCAAACTTTGTAACTTAATTGGGGCTCCATTAACCTCTCAAAAAACACAAGCTCCCGCAACCACGCTTACATTTTTGGGTATACAGCTCAACACCACCAAAATGACAACCAGTCTTCCTCATGATAAACTACTCAAATACACGCAAGCCGTGAAACAATTAAAATCACTCAGCATAACAACTTTACGTGATTTACAATCAGTCACTGGCATGCTTCAATTCGCTACCTCAGCCGTCCGTCCCGGCAAAGCTTTCTTGCGTAGACTCTATGACATTTCAATAGGGGTCTCCAATCCTAACTTCTTCATCAACATTACCATTAAAGTGCCGATGACACCTAAAATATGATTTTTGAGTATAAACTAAACAAATCGATGCGGATCGAATGGTGTTGGAGTTTTTGGCCTCCGATGAATAATAAAAGAGATATTAAGCGTTCTTTGGAGCGAAGCGGCATTTCGTGCGTGAGCCGAGGTCAACCGGAAATGACGCATACAGGGGGTCCCAGTTTCTGCAGCCCAAGTCAGCTTCGATAGATGCGCTGGCGCTGTCAGAGCCGGAGTTTCTTTGCCTACCATAAAACCCACGTGTCAACCGTGAATTTATATCTTGTTTAGTCTAGATCAGTCATGCCAAAAAGCTGCGTGGCCGCGAATCGTTCAAACTTTTCTTCGGAAAGCGTTCAATTATTCAGTTTTCCTCGGGAGGAGAAGTTGCGCAAGCAATGGATATCGCAAGTGCGGCGTACAAGGGCAGATTGGCCGGGTCCGACAACCCACTGGCGTTTGTGTAGCGAGCATTTTGGACCGGAATGTTTTGACCAGGCACTTGCAGTAAGAGAATCTCTCGGATTTGGGTACAAATGTTCCCGAAATATTCTCCCAACTGCTGTTCCTACCATATTCAAGAGAGGTTGCACGGATTCGCCACCAGTCAGAAAGTCTAAGGCAGTGGAGAAAAGGAAGCACCAAAAGGTGAGCTGACATATTGCCAAAATCTCTTAGATGTTTACTTTCACAAGTTCCTTAAATTTCCTTGAAACACACAAAAAAAATCTTACAGTTAAATTGTTCTTTATATCCTTAGATACGAGGTGTGCCATAGAATTGGAAAAGTATCACCAACAAGAGATTGTGCAAGGACATCAAGAGACTATCAGGCAATGCCTGGACCTCCTACATTGAGGCTTTCCACAGCCTTCTGATCCAGTTTGCTCCAAAAACCTATGCTTTCAGTTACCCTGGTATACTTTGCCGGTAAATCTTTCAACTATCCCAGTCTGCTTAGCTTAAAAGTTGGTTTTATCCTTCTTTCAAATGTAGGATTGTTGTTGACAATAGGATCCATAAACAAAAACAAAGTGGAATAAACAAGCCGTTTAATTTCATGAAGTATCTTTCCTCACGTCATTCATTCTAGTCATGAATAAAGTTAATTTACTGCTGAATCCAACTTATCACAAAACATCCAATAAATCAAACATGAAAAGCACAAACTTATCCTATTTCAAACTGATAGAAAGAATCGTAAATGATTTCAGATCAATCATTGCAACTATGCATTTCAATGAAAATGCTGGACGACAACAAAGAATAACAGCGCAGGGTGAGGACATGTACAGCCTCCACTACCCCAAACACAAGGGAGGGGGTCACACAGTGAGGAAAGTGCTGAATGATCCATCTCATGGTAGGGATTGTTTCTAAATTTCACTTTTATGTGAAAATTATAATCTGTAATCTCAAATGAACAACTAATACATATATTCAATACAGGCTATGTAGAAGATCTTTTGGCAACAACAGTCAGCATATGCAAGGCCAGTGATATAAATGATGAGGAGATGGAAGCATTGAAGATCCCACCAAATCTGAACTCCAACTTCGAGATCCCAGAAAAGCACCAAGCAGTCAATCAGTTCCGCTCTCGCTTCTCTGAGTGCTAGTTCCATCTGAATATCCCACATAATTGTTTTTCTCCTCTGGAAATGTTTTTCGGATGACTGAAGTCACACAGGATGGTATAGGGATGCGATTTTTCTTGCCAAGATAATGGTAGCACCACTGGATAAACTGCCTATATCCAGCGTAACGCTTCCAGCTGTAACACACAACCATACACAAACCCTTAAACCCTTAAACATCTTTACAGTGCTGAATAAATATGATATTTTAACCCATACATTGATTTGATGATTGAGTCACAAAATAGTGTTATCCTGGTATAAACTGTATTGATAATTCAGACTGAATTGAAAACGTCATTCATTTGAGTAAAAATGACCCAGTAGTTTTGGGATTTTTTTTCCAACATAAATTTATAATTTGGTGTTTGTTGTCTGTCAATACTTACTTGTTTCCCTTGTATGGACCATGATCCTGCTTGTAGGCGTAGTATGCTGTCTCCAATACATCTTCATTAAAGACATACAGCATTGAAATTTGGATGCTGCGTCACATTTAATTTCTGGTAAATTTTCTATTTTAACCATCACTTTCTACTGCTCCACACAGCAGACACTTTCCCTGACAGTTGGCATGGTTAAGCAGCCTCCACATTGGCACCTGAAACTAGGGTTTCAAAAACCTATCAAATACATACCAGACTCTGTCTAAGACTAAGATTAGGGTGGTCAATGAAAAGGGTTGTATTACATGTGTAATGTTCCACCAAGCAGGTTTGATAGTTTTATCGGGATGACATGAATTCTAAAAAAAAAGTATTTTAAACATGACAACAACAAAAATATTTTCGCCATGTTCATTGGCGATTAAAACCACATTGAATACCACCAAGAAAAACAAAAACGGTATCAAACGAAAAAGGTATTCTTCATTTATAATATAAAATCAAAGGAAAAGATAGTTTCGTGCAGTAATTACAATTCCAATGGGACTCACCAGTCAATGTTTTGAAGACGGTTCATGTCCGGATTATCGCTCCTCGGAACACGAGAATCAGTCCAGTCACTGTCAGATTCGCTGGCGCTGTTTTCGGACAGATATGGTTCGAATTTGTACGGCACAATACCAGCTACATCCTCTGTATTTGATTGCTAAAACATTTGAGGCTCTTCAACTCAAAACTCCATCGTCAACTCAACATCGCTCTCCAAAACATTCGCCATTGTTTACGGTGAAAACTGCGGATCTGTCAGTGACGACTCCGCCAAGTGACGTCACGGGGTGCTGGGCCGAAAATTTGGAAAATGGCGGCGGGTGCCGAAAAATCGACTTTATATTTCAATTTACATTAGGTTCGGGTGACTTGTTTGGAAATTGAACTTTGTCTTTCATTTGGTTAAATAAAAATTATCATGAAAATTTTGTGTCATAGGCACTTTAAAGTTAAACAAGATCGGTCTATATGGCTGCATTTCCTTCAGCACTATAATGGCACTACCCTCATAAATCCCTCCACTATTCCACACTCTAAAAGTATCCATCTGTACAGCTATGCTTTCAAATTGGACTGTACCCCATCTTTGTTCTATTTGGCATGTTCGCTCCTTCTATGGCCAATTCCACCATCACATTCCATTGCGACAATCAAGCAGTAGTGGCCATTATCAACAAGCAGTTATCCAAACACCCCACAATAATGAACATAATTCGACCCCCTTGTTTTAGTGCGCTTCACGTTCTTGGTGTAAACAACTTATTAAATGACGCAATTTCTCTTGAAACGATATGAGATGCAGCCCCGTCCAACAATTATCCCACCACATCTACTACCAAAATACTTCAACTTACAGTCAACAGAATATTAAACAAATCCCTCAAACCCACCACAACAAATCTTATTTACATCACTGGAATACTTTTGCTCAATTCTGTTTCTCCATAAGTCATAATGCGTTACCTTCAGACGCAGTTTTCGTTTCACTGTTTATCGCCCACCTACATAACCAAGGTCTAAAATACTCCACAATCAAAACATACACATCCACTATATCATTCTTCCATCGACTTTAAGCCGAGTCTGACCCCACTGCCAACCTCTATGTCACAAAAGTTTTAAATGGTATCCTCAACTCACAACTTCATCCACCTTCAAAACTATTACCAATAACCAAGCGCATCCTTCACAAATTGATAGATTCATTTCCTTTTTGTACATCCTGTTACTGTACTCGCTGCATGATCAAAGCCCTTTACCTCCTATCCTTCTATGCTTGCCTCAGAGTGTAGGATAGGCAGTCCACACCAATGATCCCTCGCATACACTAACTTTATCACATCTCACAGTTTTGCGCAACAACAACCAAACAAGCTATCAAATCCAGTTCACCTCTTTCAAACATAGCCAACGTTCCACCCCAAAATTAGTACTGCAAAGTTTGATCACACCTAAATATTGTCCAGTAGTCCCTCTTCAAAATTACCTTTCACTGAGGGGATTTCCCCTGTCCCATCTTCCTGGACAAACACGCCAAACCATGCACCAGACATTGTTTCACATCACTTCTGAAACAACACACATTCCTTCTGACATAATAATTATCAAATACACACCAAACGCCTCCAGCTCAGCACCTTCATCCTCTTAAAGGTGTCAGTACACACTGCCTCCCTTAATATAATTCCTTCAATCCTAAATCTCCTTTATCAAAGTGTCGGTATACACTGGCTTTAACATCTTTTCTTCAGTTCTACATCTCCCCTTACAAGGTGCCAGTACGCACCAGCCTTACTTCTTTAACCTCTTTACTATCCCCCCTTTGACATCCTATCTTACAAGTGACCAGTGACCCTTTGCGGGAGTATCATTGCTGATGCATCCTTACTGGAGGCTAGTACACACTGCTTCACATGGGGGTGCCAATAGGCGACGTATGTCGTAACGCTATCTTGTCCACGCCGCTAACTTGTCCAACCGCACACAGCGCTGGGTAATATTTCTGTGATACACGCTTTATTGACACGACTTTCTTTGGTCGTGCGATTTAGTTTGTTTGTTCCATTAGATGAGTTTGGAAAATTTTAGTTCGCTGGTCTCTTCCATTCCAAGATTGTATTTGACCTGCTGCAGTATGGTAATTATGGAAGACTGCCTTGTTATTTTGTATTCGTCTGTTTATTTTGATTTATAACTACTTCTGTTATTTGTATTCCCGTATTTCGTGGTCTTGAACGATAATATAAAGGCTTCGTCGCTTAGTTCTCATTTATGTC
Organism: Urechis unicinctus; assembly: GCA_034190875.2. Lineage (NCBI taxonomy): Eukaryota > Metazoa > Annelida > Polychaeta > Xenopneusta > Urechidae > Urechis > Urechis unicinctus. The sequence continues at coordinate 38,442,434 of CM067348.1, read as the reverse complement.
AATATATGTTGCATCTTTGTATTATTTTGAGTCAAGGCAGGATAATTATAAGGCATTATACGGTTATTCAGTCAACCTTATATTCAAATGCCGTTGAAGATATAAATATACTGTTTTGGTACACACTTCTGTGTCATTGCCCCGGGCAGGTGGTGGGCTGGATCTACAATCGGCCCCTAAGATCTGCAGTAGGGGCCTACACCATGCCACCTGGCCTCTTATGTGGCTTCCTTGGCGCCACCGAAGGGGTTCGTACATCTGCTCTGCGATCTTGAGGGGTACGGCCTCGGGGGAGGAACCTGAAGCGTTCAATTCCTCTTCCTTGCCGGACAACCAGCATACCCTCCTCTGATAAGGCTGGCACGTCATGTATGGAGGTAGGGCCCACCTCAGTGATTCTTGGACCACAGATTCCCTCATTCACTTCCATCAAAGTAAGTTGGGAATCCATTCTCAGCCGCTGTTTTCTAACCCTTCCCCACGTTTCACACAGGCTCACTAAGCCAGGATCCGCTATAGAGCTGCAGGGAATCAGCCCTCTCCGCAGCAAACCTAAACCTCTGCGAGTTTTTCCCTTCCTTGGCGATCCCCACTTGGTGAATGATGGGATCCACAATTTGAGCACCGGTGGCCCCCTTATCATGATCAGTCCCTAGCCAGCACTAGGATGGACTGGTGACCCCTGCCATCATGATCTCTGGTGCAGATTGTGCCATTGTTACGCACTGCAAACATATTATAGACACCAAACATTACCCTCACAAATATCACATAAGGATACCACTGGTTTATCACTTTCACAACGTTCCGCCTACCGAGAGGAATCTATGGAACACTTTGGTTTGCACGGTCTGCTACGGAACTTGTCTTGCTGAGTATGTCAGTTGTGGTAACATAAGCGCATGTACTGTGATACCACTCCTGGCAGAAGTCACTCATGGTCATAACACTACCCTGCCAGGGTTGACGTATATGCAGTACAGCTTATCGTCGGCACCTACATTGTCTTCCCATGTTCTCGCCTTTATTCCGCAGCCATACTCTTACCCATTGCGGTAGGCTACGATTTTGAGATTTACCAATGAAACAACGCACTGCGTCCATAAGGGTCCTATTGTATCTCTCAACTTGTGGATTTGCAGACAACCGGGATGTCGTATGCGTGTTATGGATGTGGAGAGTATCACACATTGCTGTCAATAACTTTGACTCTGGTCTGTAAAGAGCTGAAATTGGCAAGCGAACTCATTAGTGTTGGTGTGCCGTTAAACCCGAAACTCATTCACACTTATCTGCTGCCTGTATTGCCCTGAGCTTCATTTGCCGTCTACTCAGTACCCCGGCAACTCACTGCAAGCCAGAGTTGTCAGAGGCGCTGCCCCATTCAAATCATGGACAAAACTTCACCAGCGCTCCTCGATACGTTTACAGTATGAACATATTTCGCAGGGCAGATCACACAATTTGGCTCCAGCCGCATATTCATGGCAACCTTATTGTTCTCGGGGCCTCCTAGATAAAGCATCCGCATTGCCATGTTTCCCGCCAGCCCAGTGTTTGAGGATCATGGTGTACTGTGACAATTACTCCGCCCACCTTGCCAGCTGCCCTGTGGCTCTTTAAACTTCAATAGCCAAATCAAACTTGCATGATCTGTGCGTATGGTGAACGGTTGTCCTTGTAGGTTGCGTCTAAACTGCCGTGTGAACCTCACCACAACCAGTACCTTCAAGCTCGTGGTACAACGCCTGCATTGCTCTTTGGTTAGAGCGTAGCTCCCATATATATAATCTACAACCTGCTCTTCTTCATTCTGCAACTGGCACAGCTCTGCTCTTATAACTATATTAGATGCATATGTGTCCCGTATGAAGTCAACCGTCCTATTCGATAATGTGAGGAAGGGCGGTGAGGTTAGTGTATCTTTCAGTGTTATAAATTGTCCCAGTGTTAATCCTTCTTACCTATCACCCGGTACAGTGGTAGATAGGCGAATTTCTTGATGAAGGCTCTGTACTTATTGGTTAAACCCAAGAGCCTTTTCACATCCTTGGGTTCCGGCCATTCCCTGACCACTTGGGTGTCATGTTGTGACATTTTCTCTTTCCAGTAAAACACACTTTATTGGTTTTATTTTCAAACCCTACTTCCTGAACCGGGCAAAGGTCTCTCTTAAGTTTAGCATGTGATCATCACAACAAGACCCTAGAACAAGGATATCACCAAGGAACGCTGTTCTAATTTAACCCCGTAATATTAGGTCCATTACCCCAGTAAAGGTAGCGGGTGCATTACACAACCCAAACCCTACTTAAGCATGTTCAAATATGCCATATGTGGTGGCAAATGCAGTTTTCCTCCTGTCTTCTAGCTCTATTTTTACACGCCAATACGCAGAAATTGGCATCCAGTCTGGTGAAGCAGATTTGACCTTCTAAGGTGTCCAGGCCACTGATCTAAGAGTGGAAGGGGAAACTCATCCTTGTTGGTGACATTATTCAGTACCACGTAATCCACGCAGCAGCACACGGATCCACCCCTCTGCCATATGAGAACAGGTGCAGAGGCCCATTCTGAGGTAAACTCTTGACTGAACCCGCCCTCCAGTATGTCCCTTACGCCGCAACGTGTCGATGAATGTGGCTCGCCGCCGTCCCCTTCTGCTAGTTCCCTGATTTGCCTCCCACAAGATGGTGTGATGCGTGCCAGCTCCGGGTGTTGAATGCAGTGGCCTGCGAGACCCATCCTCCTCTCCCTGATCTTTATTGAGATACGCGGAAGGTCACCATACAGGTCATTGTTGTGTACATGGTCTTTCCAGGTAACGTCAAGTGCCATGCGCAGCATCCTGGTATAGACACCATCAAGGGATTTCTCTTGCTGTACAGTTAAGGTCCATCTTTCAGCGCCGTAGAACAGTACTGACTGTTGCCACAAAGAGTCGTCTCTTGAGGTCGTTGCTGAGCTTGGCCTTCCACACCTACTTCATTGAGTGTGTCGCACAGCTCCTTCTCTGTCAAGGCGATGTAGGCCTTCACCACCTCTAGCACTGCTCCATCACCAGTGACGATAGTCGTGTCCTCGACGTTGAAGGCAAGCACTTTATTCTTTTTGGCATTGAGATGAAGGCCGATCTTCTTGCACTCTGATTCCACTGTTAGCAACAGCTGCTTTTTCTGCCGTGTCAGATATGAGGCCATTATCGTCAGCATAATCAAGATCAGTCACCATGACTTGTCTGACCCGCCGGCTTCTCCCGGGGGTGAGTGTGCAGCCAAGTTGTTCCTCCTTGCCGTCAATTGCCTGCCTCAATGTATAGTCAAAGGCTAGAACAAATAGAAAGGGGGCCAGTGTGTCGCCCTTGAGTATTCCTGCTTGTATATTGAAATACGGGGTCTCACCATCTGGAGAGAGCATCTTTGCCCGACTTACCCTTTAACCCGCTGCAATTGCCTGGACCACCTTCTCTGGGATGCCATAGGCACGAAGAATAGATATTAATTTTTCTCTGTGCACGGTGTCAAAGGTCTTGCGGAAATCGATGAAGGTGACACTGCTGGTAGTCTTCCCTCCTTCACTCCTTCTAGTATTCTCCTGAGCCCAATTATCGGCTGGACAGTTGTGCGCTTCTGCCAAAAGCCATTCTGCGAAGTACTGAGCAGAGGATCTAGAACAGGTCTCAATCTGATGAGCAGAATCCTTTTGTAGGTCTTGGTGAGAAGAGGAATTAGGCTGATGCCTCGATAGTTGTCCGTCTTGGTGAGGTCACTGGACTTGGGAATCGGAAAAATATTAAGGGTGCTCCAGAGTGCTGGTAGTGCTCCAGTAGCACATGCTCTTTTTATGAATCTGAGAGCGATATCATCCACCTGGACAAACTTCAGGACTTCTGGGGTCACTCCATCTTCACCGCAGCTCTTGCCACAATGATGGGAGTTCTTGGAAGACATGGGAGATGGGCTTATCTTCATTGCCTACCTCTGGTGGACTGCCAAGCAGCTTCTCAAAGTGTGATTGACACACAACCACTCTCTCCCTATCATTCTGCCCCTTGATATTGGACGATTGGGCTGGTTTTCTCCAGCTTTGTCCGTGCCTGTGGTTTGTATGTGCCTCCTCCGCGCCTTTGGTCTTCTGGGTTAGTTCCTGCTGATGTATTTCTGCATTAACTTTGCCAGGTAACTCTTGTACGAGGTCCTCATCTCCTCCCTTGCCTTCACGAACCAAGGGTCCAAACACCGCTCCTTCCATCGTACCCTGGGGACTTGTGCCAGACATGCCTCCGCAGCTGTTTGGTTGACCTCGGCGAAGCGCTTGTAATCTACAGAGATGTCCTTGGCCTCCTGTAGTAATTGGAACCTGTTCCTGATCTCCAGTTCATACTGCTGCTGCAGCTTAGGGACCATCGCCAGCTGGCTCCATTGGTAGTTTTACCCTAAACTCACCCACTCACTCACTCCGGTGTGCTTTTCTTCATAGTACGAGGGGCTGACTGGGATGCACCTGCAGGGGAACATTAACTGGCTTCCAAACCTGACTAGGGGCGATTTTTGTGGTTTAGTGCGTTGAAGGCCTTCCGGTAAGCTATCCCCCTTTCCCTCGGGTCCTTGATGCCACTTGCTTGAGGCAAAAAGATGAACACCATAAGGAGAAGATAGCCCCCTTACCCTGGGCTCCTCACGCTAACTGACCCTACCTATCCTGCAACTCAGTTACCGTCCCTCGACCTCCTTTCCCCTATATCTACCTATTTCTTAGGACATGAGTCGTCTTGGGTTGCGCCAACCCGACTGCAACTCCCCGATCATAAAGAAAACCCGTTTCCAAGTGGTTCACGGGGTTTCCCTCACGTTCCCTGATGCCAACAGACTCATGTCCACCTTACCTTACCACGCTGTCCTACCCAAGTTGATCCCCTCTGCCCCCCCCCCCCTAACAAGTTGGATATCTACCACGTTAATTTGGGGATCGCTCTGTGTCTGTTTTTATAATGTTCCCAAATTTAAATGTGTTTTATGTTACTACACAAAATATGTTTCACCAAATGAAACTAGATTCGGCAGGAACGCCAACGGCATGTCTTCCAATGGCAAGCAATCGGGTCTGTGATTGCGCCTTGTTAAGAAACCTTATGCGCTTCACACGTTTACGATAGATGTCAGCGAGGGGAGTTGGTAACGCGCACTATTTTTCGATAGATGTCACAAGCTGCAGCCCCTAAGATGTTTTGATATGACCCCTTAGCAGATGTTTTGACATGACCCCTTAACCAAGTCAATAAAAAGCCGAGGGAATGGCACTAAGCCGGTCTCAGTGGCTTGGTGGTTTACTGCTTTGCCTTTTGATCCACAGGCTGTGGGTTCGACTCCAAGGTGTGACAACCTGACTCGTGACTCGGATGATCACGTACAAATGGTGGTCACATCTTTGAAAAGGGATGTAAAAGATCCTTTGAGGACGACGTGCTCCGTAGCAGTGACCAGTTTAGAGTAATTTACTCAATTGTAGTCGTACATAGCTTAGTTGCTAAATACGAATATGTTTCGATGCACACAAACACACACACACCCACGTTACTGGTCGATTACGTAAGGTTGGACTTCTTTGAGTTGGCACAAGCGCCAACGGCATGTCTTCCAACGGCAAGCCTGGACGACCAGCAATACGGTACCAACAATATAACACAAACAATATTATATATATATGTAGATATATATATATCGTATATATATATATATGTAAATATATATATAATATATGGATATATATACATATCTCTAGATTATATGATAATTATATAGAGAGTCTCTAAACACACACACACTTATAGGTTAGGCCTACATATAGTTGGCACATGCGCCAACGGCATGTCTTCCAACGACAAGCCTGGACGACCAGCATACAGTACCAACAATATACCCCAAACAATATTATCTCTATATATGAATATATATATATATATATATATATATATGTAGTATATATATATATATATATATATATATATATATATATTCTATATATCCTAAGTGTATAACTCTATGTATTTATATATATATATTTATTTTTATATGTAGATATGTTTATCTGTATCTTTCTCTATATATATGTCTGTACTAGTATGTATATCTATTGTATAGATCCATACAGATGTATATATATTATAGGTCTTATATACATAGAGTTATATACTCTGGGGCGCCAAGATATATATATACAGATATCATGTCTGTATATATATATGTCTCTACTCTCTGTCTCTCTCCCTCTATATCTCTCTATCCCTCTATCTACTCTATCCCGCTATATGTCTCTCTCTCATATCTCTCTAATATCTCTCTCTCTCTCTCTCTCTTTCCTCTCTCTCTCTCTCTCTATCTCTCCGTCTCTCCCCACCCCCACTTCTCCCTCTTCACATATATATGCTATTTATAGATAGCTGCTCGGCGCTCGGAAGCTTGGCATCGGAAACCGTGTGTATACATACATATATATATATATATATATATATATATATATATATATATATATATATATATATATATATATATATATATGTGCGTGTATGCGTGTTTGCGTATATATACCCGCTTTGATTGCACCGGGACATCCAGTGCACACTGTCGCTGAGACATAAAGACAGTATATACACGGACCGATAATAGCTGGTAACGCGCACTATTATAAGATCACAAGCTGCTGCCGCTTAGATGTTTTGACATGACCCTTAACCAAGTCAATACACCGCGAAAGCGATGACTATGTATGCTGCCGCTGATTGATTACGTAAGGTTTGGCCTGTTTTGACATGACCCCCTACCCAAGTCAATGCAAAACCCAGCCAAGGCCTTTGGTCGATTACCTAAGATTTGGCCTACTTAAACACGAACTGCTGTTAGCCTGCCCACTAAGCTGCTGCAGTAGAAAACCTTGAAACTAATCGTCCTTTTTTACTGTTTTTTTGTTACTGTGAATGCTAAAAATACTGTTACAATCATTATCACGAGGCCAAGTTCTAAATACTGACAAAAATTTCATGTCCGTAAATACAGCCATTTCAGAGATATCAGCGAGGAGAGAACTCGTAGCAAAAATCGCGATAGGTACTCTAAAATATATGTCATTATACAAAGTACAAAAGGTAAAAACAAGTATTTTTTTCGCCTATTCCATGCTACGATAATTGCTTGTTACAACCATATAACTCATATGTTCGTAACTGCAGTAGTTATGGAGGAGATAGTTACAGTCATGTCAAAACATCTAAGCGCAGCAGCTTGTGATCTTATAATAGTGCGCGTTACCAGCTATTATCGGTCCGTCTATATACTGTCTTTATGTCTCAGCGACAGTGTGCACTGGATGTCCTGGTGCAATCAAAGCGGCGATTTACGGACATGAAATTTTGTCAGTATATAGAACTTGGCCTCGTGATAATGATTGTAACAGTATTTTTAGCATTCACAGTAAACAAAAAACAGTAAAAAGGACGATTAGTTTCAAGGTTTTCTACTGCAGCAGCTTAGCGGCAGGCTAACAGCAGTTCGTGTTTAAGTAGGCCAAATCTTACGTAATCGACCAAAGGCCTTGGCTGGGTTTGCATTGACTTGGGTAGGGGGTCATGTCAAAACAGGCCAAAGCTTACGTAATCAATCAGCGGCAGCATTCATCGCTTTCGCGGTGTATTGACTTGGTTTAGGGGTCATGTCAAAACATCTAAGCGGCAGCAGCTTGTGATCTTATAATAGTGCGCGTTACCAGCTATTATCGGTCCGTCTATATACTGTCTTTATGTCTCAGCGACAGTGTGCACTGGATGTCCTGGTGCAATCAAAGCGGGTATATATACGTAAACAGTAAACACGCATACACGCACATATATATATACATATATGTATACACACGGTTTCCGATGCCAAGCTTCCGAGCGCCGAGCAGCTATCTATAAATAGCATATATATGTGAATATTTATAAGTGCGTGTGTTTATATACGTATATTTATGTCTTCCAACGATAGTATTTTTTTTTTTTTTTTTTTTTTTTTTCTCTCCAGTCATGGTTTTTCGGGCTATTCTCCGGAACGGTTAAACATATCAACATGAAATTTTGGGGAATGATAGATCAAGTTGAGACACAACTGGCGATCCAATTTGACGCGCATGCGCAGTGTTGGAGGCTTATGGGATGGATTTTTCGTCGATTTTTTCCCCCATTTTCTGTAACTATCTCCTCCATAACTACTGCAGTTACGAACATATGAGTTATATGGTTGTAACAAGCAATTATCGTAGCATGGAATAGGCGAAAAAAAATACTTGTTTTTACCTTTTGTACTTTGTATAATGACATATATTTTAGAGTACCTATCGCGATTTTTGCTACGAGTTCTCTCCTCGCTGATATCTCTGAAACGGCTGTATTTACGGACATGAAATTTTGTCAGTATTTAGAACTTGGCCTCGTGATAATGATTGTAACAGTATTTTTAGCATTCACAGTAACAAAAAACAGTAAAAGGACGATTAGTTTCAAGGTTTTCTACTGCAGCAGCAGCTTAGCGGCAGGCTAACAGCAGTTCGTGTTTAAGTAGGCCAAATCTTACGTAATCGACCAAAGGCCTTGGCTGGGTTTGCATTGACTTGGGTAGGGGGTCATGTCAAAACAGGCTAAACCTTAGGTAATCGACCGGCGGCATTTCTCACTTTCGTCGGCTCAATATTGACTTGGCAAAGGGGTCATGTCAAAACATCTAAGCGGCAGCTTATAATAGTGCGCGTTACCAGCTATTCACGGTCCGTGTATATACTGTCTTTATGTCTCAGCGACAGTGTGCACTGGATGTCCCGGTGCAATCAAATCGGGTATATATACACAAACACGCATACACGCACATATATATATATATATATATATATATATATATATATATATATATATATATATATATATATATATATATATATATATATATATATATGTATACACACACGGTTTCCGATGCCAAGCTTCCGAGCGCCGAGCAGCTATCTATAAATAGCATATATATGTGAATATTTATAAGTGTGTGTGTTTATATACGTATATATCTATATATATATATAAATAGATATGTATATATAAATATATATAGATACATATATATATATACATATAATATACATATCGGTATAGAGAGATATATAGATATATATATATATATTTATATATATACAATATATACACATATATGTATATATACATATATACACATACATACATGTATATATACATACATATATATAGATAAACATATATAGAGAGAGAGACACATATATAGAAAATAGACATATATACATAGATATATAAATAAAGATATATATATATATATATATATATATACATATATTATATACATATATTTATATACATATAAATATATAAAATATACATATACACATATATATGAATATAAAAATAAATATATGTATATATAAATACATGTATATATACATATATATATATATATATATATATATATATATATATATATATATATATATATATATATATATATATATATATATATTCATATATTTTTTTTTTTAGAGATAATATTGTTTGTGGTATATTGTTGGTACCGTATTGCTGGTCGTCCAGGCTTGTCGTTGGAAGACATGCCGTTGGCGCATGTGCCAACTCTAAGTAGGCCAAACCTATAAGTGTGTGTGTGTTTTACATACGTATATATATATTTTCAATTATATTCACTTCCTTTCCACCTCAGCCTATTCTGACAATCCTGCTTTTCGATTCTAATAAAACACTTAAAGTCGCGATTTCCCCATGGTGAAGCGTGTATGGCATACCGCGGTAGTCCTAAACATTATAATCATTTGGAAAGGGAACTAAGCGTGTATATGCGTCTAATTCAATTATTTATTCTTCTAAAATACTAATCAAATATAGGTGAATATTACCTCAAATAAAGCTCTTAAAATGCAAATGATTTATCCTAAACAATCACAATATGCCGATATATATTGCACAGACTTAAGTAGGATCAGCCATTTACTTGCCCCAACTTTAAAAAAACGGTCAAGGTCTGAGATCAAACATCGCTACGCGAGGCGTCTTAGAGAGAGCAATGGAGTGCTATTGAGATTTATTCATTTCTCTATTGCATTCGTTCTTGGTACGTGACCATTGGTCCCTGAAGGCTTCATGAAAATCCATTCATAACTTTTCGATATATCTTTTCTAACAGACAAACAAACAGACATCGGATGAAGACATATTTCTAGTGGGCGAAGGTAAATTCAGCCTTACGGGTACATCAGCGCGCGCTGTCTGTACCGCCATGCATTGTGATATACTTTGGCGCAACAAGCCGATAATGTAATAAACGCGCCGCCGCTTTCCATACCAGTCGTGCCTGCCAACCCGCCGTCCAATTTTAAAATGGGTCAACCCAACTTGGGTCAGGACAATTTTAAAATTGACCGGATTTCAAGTTGGGTCGTAACACCATAACTGTCAGATGAGCACGCCTGGCTACACTGTCCCTCTGATACCCTCACTGCCATACGCCGTCTCTTAACTGGGTTGTAATTAAAATGTACGATAGGAAAACGAGTTCGAAAGATAAATATGCAAAATAAAACCGACGAGTTATTCTCCAAGACTCCTTTTTTTAAATCGATCGTTCCCATTCTATCGATTGATCATGCAGAAGAATAAATGCGCAGTATTGTTCAAGTAAATCAATAATAATGCATGGGTCGACATGAAAACTTCCAGCGGCTTACAAAGCAAACTAATGAGTGTGACGATTCGTCAATCGAGGCTATAAGCAAGTTCGTGGTTGCTACTTCGCATGCGTCGATATGCCGCGTCTCCGGTCGGGTCAAAGATCAATCGTGACAATTACGACAATCTGGTTTCGTGGGCTCCATGTTCATACAATCTCTTTGAAGTTAGTATAGACGTGTTGCTCGGCATTCGCCAAACTTCATGTGCCGTATATTGGACGTATTTGTGCGGGTGTGGTAATAGCGCTTACCGATTGAATAATTGAAAGTAACGATTTTGCGACTTACACCAAAATAACTATGGTACAGGTATACTAGATGTGCGTGCCCTACCCCATTAACGTTGATTCTTTTCCCAACTGATCATCGAATTAATTTGATCAATCGCAAAAAAGAAGTGACTGGCAAAAATTGGATCCCTACTGATAATGATCGCGTATGTTCATGGTATTTTTACGACATCACCGCACATCTGTATCCAACTAAAAATCTTGGATATGACTCAAAATCAAAAGCTACACGCTTACCACCCAGACCTCGACCCATACCAGTTGAAACTCTGAATGCCTTGCATCAGCGGGGACTATGAAACTGATCATGATTTGGGATTACCTATCTTGGTTATAGACCCTCAAGGACCAATGCAATGGACAATCAAAGAAGAGGATACTTCAGGATGATCACACCTACATCTCTTCTTGTAAATGCACAGTCAAATGTAAATGTGGCGGTTGCGTGGAGCATCATGGAAATGCATAGCAAACGTGAAGATTGATAATGAATGTAAATCATCCGACATCAAGACCAAACGACCATGTGATCTGAAAATTACCACAAAGATGTTGTCCGCTCAAAACACCGGTTTTCCATCAAGGCAAAGTTTGTGTGACCTTTTCGATTATTTATAACTCAAGGTGCTGAAGTTAAGATATTGTGTTGGCACCAAGGAAATCATCTCAACCAACGCTCCAAGAGTATTTGCAACGGCTCCTAAAAAGAGTGGCCCAATGAGGAAATTGTACCCCTTGAATAAAATGACTCTAGCGACTCAGGCGTACACATGTTTACACTTCAAGAAGTCGATCACTGTTCAGTTTTTTTGTGGCCATTCTAATGGGATGATAAGCTTTATATATAATTTCTGAGGAGGGCGAGCCTCGGATCAGCACCTCACAAGGAAGTTATGAATTTTTCGACAAGATTTGGTATGGAGATGTTGTCCTTGCAGACAGAGGCGCCACTGTAGTAATGCCACCACCTGTCCACGGTGTATAGCAAAACTTTGTCAAGGCCAAAAATATCGCCAATGCCCGGATACATGTTGAACGTGCAATCTTGCCTACTCGGTGCTCATGACACAGCATGCACAACAAATGCCCTCGAGTAGCAACTTGCAAACTTCCATCCTGTCAACCTTAGGATATTTTAAAGCTTTATTATTATGTCTTCCAACGATAGTTGGAGACACAACTGGCGATCCAATTTGACGCGCATGCGCAGTGTTGGAGGCTTATGGGATCGATTTTTCGGCGATTTTTTTCCCCATTTTCTGTAACTATCTCCTCCATAACTACTGCAGTTACGAACATATAAGTTATATGGTTGTAACAAGCAATTATCGTAGCATGGAATAGGCGAAAAAAATACTTGTTTTTACCTTTTGTACTTTGTATAATGACATATATTTTAGAGTACCTATCGCGATTTTTGCTACGAGTTCTCTCCTCGCTGATATCTCTGAAACGGCTGTATTTACGGACATGAAATTTTGTCAGTATTTAGAACTTGGCCTCGTGATAATGATTGTAACAGTATTTTTAGCATTCACAGTAACAAAAAGCAGTAAAAAAAGGACGATTAGTTTCAAGGTTTTCTACTGCAGCAGCTTAGCGGCAGGCTAACAGCAGTTCGTGTTTAAGTAGGCCAAACCTTACGTAATCGACCAGAGCCTTGGCTGGGTTTGCATTGACTTGGGTTGGGGGTCATGTCAAAACAGGCCAAACCTTACGTAATCAATCAGCGGCATTCATCGCTTTCGCCGTGTATTGACTTGGTGTAGGGGTCATGTCAAAACATCTAAGCGGCAGCAGCTTGTGATCTTATAATTGTGCGCGTTACCAGCTATTCTCGGTCCGTGTATATACTGTCTTTATGTCTCAGCGACAGTGGGCACTGGATGTCCCGGTGCAATCAAAGCGGGTATATATACACAAACACGCATACACACACATATATATATATATATATATATACGGTATACACACGGTTTCCGATGCCAAGCTTCCGAGCGCCGAGCAGCTATCTATAAATAGCATATATATGTGAATATATGTGAATATTTATAAGTATGTGTTTATATACGTATATATATATATATATATATATATATATATATATATATATATATATATATATATAGACATACATATATATACATATATATATATATATATATATATATACATATCTGTATATATATATAGATATATATATCTATATATATATATATCTATATATATATATATATATATTATATATATATATACATATATATATATATACATATACACATATATACACATATATATATAATATATATATATATATATATATACATATATATATATATATATATTCATATATATATATATATGGTATATATATATATCGTTGGAAGACATAGACTCTAATAGGCCAAATATAATATATATATATATAGAGAGATATATATATATATATATATATATACATGAGATAGATATATATATATATATAAATATATATTCATATATACATGTATATATACATATATATATATACACAGATATATACATATATATATATATAGAGACTACATATATATATCTATCATATATATGTATCTATATACATATATATATATATATCATTATCTCTCTTTTGTTTCGCGCTCCTCTTGTTTGTGTTATCTTGTTGGTGGTACCGTATTGCTGGTCGTCCAGGCTTGCCGTTGGAAGACATGCCGTTGGCGCTTGTGCCAACTCAAAGATATCCTAACCTTACGTAATATATATATATACCATATTTTGTTTAGAGATATACGTGGGTGTGTCGTCCGTGTTTTGTGTGCAAAGAATCGAAACATATTCGTATTTAGCAACTAAGCTATGTACGACTATTGAGTAAATTACTCTAAACTGGTCACTGCTACGGAGCACGTCGTCCTCAAAGGATCTTTTACATCCCTTTTCAAAGATGTGACCACCATTTGTACGTGATCATCCGAGTCACGAGTCAGGTTGTCACACCTTGGAGTCGAACCCACAGCCTGTGGATCAAAAGGTAAAGCAGTAAACCACCAAGCCACTGAGACCGGCTTAGTGCCATTCCCTCGGCTTTGTATTGACTTGGTTAAGGGGTCATGTCAAAACATCGGCTAAGGGGTCATATCAAAACATCTAAGGGGCTGCAGCTTATGACATCTATCGAAAAATAGTGCGCGTTACCAACTCCCCTCGCTGACATCTATCGTAAACGTGTGCTGCGCATAGGGTTTCTTAACAAGGCGCAATCACAGACCCGATTGCTTGCCATTGGAAGACTTGCCGATGGCGGGCCTGCCGAATCTAGTTATTATGTCTTCCAACGATAGTTGGAAGACATATTGGTTTAGCCAGTATTTTTTTTTTTTTTTTTTTTTTTTTTTTTCTTTAGTCAAGGTTTTTCGGGCTATTCTCCGGAACGGTTAAACATATCAACATGAAATTTTGGGGAATGGTAGATCAAGTTGAGACACAACTGGCGATCCAATTTGACGCGCATGCGCAGTGTTGGAGGCTTATGGGATCGATTTTTCGTCGATTTTTTCCCCCATTTTCTGTAACTATCTATCTCCTCCATAACTACTGCAGTTACGAACATATGAGTTATATGGTTGTAACAAGCATTATCGTAGCATGGAATAGGCGAAAAAAATACTTGTTTTTACCTTTTGTACTTTGTATAATGACATATATTTTAGAGTACCTATCGCGATTTTGCTACGAGTTCTCTCCTCGCTGATATCTCTGAAACGGCTGTATTTACGGACATGAAATTTTGTCAGTATTTAGAACTTGGCCTCGTGATAATGATTGTAACAGTATTTTAGCATTCACAGTAACAAAAAACAGTAAAAAGGACGATTAGTTTCAAGGTTTCTACTGCAGCAGCTTAGTGGCAGGCTAACAGCAGTTCGTGTTTAAGTAGGCCAAATCTTACGTAATCGACCAAAGGCCTTGGCTGGGTTTGCATTGACTGGGTAGGGGGTCATGTCAAAACAGGCAAACCTTACGTAATCAATCAGCGGCAGCATTCATCGCTTTCGCGGTGTATTGACTTGGGTTAGGGGTCATGTCAAAACATCTAAGCGGCAGCAGCTTGTGATCTTATAATAGTGCGCGTTACCAGCTATTATCGGTCCGTGTATATACTGTCTTTATGTCTCAGCGACAGTGCGCACTGGATGTCCCGGTGCAATCAAAGCGGGTATATATACGCAAACACGCATACACGCACATATATATATATATATATATATATATATATATATATATATATATATATATATATATATATATATATATATATATATATATATATATATATATATATATATATATATATATATATATATATGTATGTATACACACATAATATATATATATATTTATGTCTTCCAACGATAGTAGGAAGACATATTGGTTAAGTCAGAATTTTTTATTTTTTATTTTTTTTTTTTTTCCTCCAGTCAAGGTTTTTCGGACTTTTCTCCGGAACGGTTAAACATATCAACATGAAATTTTGGGGAATGATAGATCAAGTTGGGACACAACTGCCGATCCAATTTGACGTGCATGCGCAGTGTTGAAGGCTTATGGGATTGATTTTTCGTCGATTTTTTCCCCCATTTTCTGTAACTATCTCCTCCATAACTACTGCGGTTACGAACATATGAATTATATGGTTGTAACAAGCAATTATCGTAGCATGGAATAACGCAAAAAAAATACTTATTTTCACCTTTTGTACTTTGTATAATGACATGTATTTTAGGGTACCTATCGCGATTTTTGCTACGACTTCTCTCCTCGCTGATATCTCTGAAACGGCTGTATTTACGGACATGAAATTTTGTCAGTAATTAGAACTTGGCCTCGTGATAATGACTGTAACAGTATTTTAAGCATTCACAGTAAAAGAAAACAGTAAAAAGGACGTTTAGTTTGAATGTTTTCTACTGCAGCAGCTTAGCAGCAGGCTATGTGCAGTTCGTGTCTAAGTAGGCCAAACCTTACGTAATCGACCAGAGCCATTCATCGCTTACCTTGGCTGGCTTTAAGGGGTCATGTCAAAACAGGCCAAACCTTACGTAATCAATCAGCGGCAGCATTCATCACTTTCGCGGTGTATTGACTTGGTTTAGGGGTCATGTCAAAACATCTAAGCGGCAGCAGCTTGTGATCTTATAATAGTGCGCGTTACCAGCTATTCTCGGTCCGAGCGCCGAGCAGCTATCTATAAATAGCATATATATGTGAATATTTATAAGTGAGGGGGGTTATTATAGAGACGTATATATCTATATATAGAGAATATATATATATATATATATATATAGATATAGAGATATATATATAGATATATATATATATACAGATAGATATATATATACAATATATATATAGAGACATATATAGATAGATCTAGCGAGATAGAGATATAGAGGGAGATTATATATATACATATAGATAGAGAGAGACACATATATGATAGCGACATATATACATATAGATATACATATACAGACATACAGAGAGAGACATACATATATATATATATATATATATATATACAGAGATAGAAATATACATATATACATAGATATATCAATAAATATATATATATAAATATATATATGTATATATACATGTATATATACATATTTATATACATACATATATATACATATATACATACATATATATATAAATATACATATTTACATATATATATATATAAAAATAAATATATGTATATAAATACATGTATATATACATATATTTATATATATTCATATATTTTTTTTTAGAGATAATATTGTTTGTGGTATATTGTTGGTACCGTATTGCTGGTCGTCCAGGCTTGCCGTTGGAAGACATGCCGTTGGCGCTTGTGCCAACTCAAAGAAGTCCAAACCTTACGTAATCGACCAGTAACGTGGGTGTGTGTGTTTGTGTGCATCGAAACATATTCGTATTTAGCAACTTAGCTATGTACCACTATAATTGAGTAAATTACTCTAAACTGGTCACTGCTACGGAGCACGTCGTCCTCAAAGGATCTTTTACATCCCTTTTCAAAGATGTGACCACCATTTGTACGTGATCATCCGAATCACGAGTCAGGTTGTCACACCTTGGAGTCGAACCTACAGCCTCTGGATCAAAAGGCAAAGCAGTAAACCACCAAGCCACTGAGACCGGCTTAGTGCCATTCCCTCGGCTTTGTATTGACTTGGTTAAGGGGTCATGTCAAAACATCTGCTAAGGGGTCATATCGAAACATCTAAGGGGCTGCAGCTTGTGACATCTATCGAAAAATAGTGCGCGTTACCAACTCCCCTCGCTGACATCTATCGTAAACGTGTGCTGCGCATAGGGTTTCTTAACAAGGCGCAATCACAGACCCGATTGCTTGCCATTGGAAGACTTGCCGATGGCGTGCCTGCCGAATCTAGTTCAGGGTGCATTATATGACAACAACAAGACCTCTAATGAAATCGTTGTGTTACTCACACTCACTGTTTAAACTTCAGACCTTTCTTATAACAAAACTTCCCCATTTGCATTCACTGTAATGTCCTGTTTAAGATCAGCCACACAAGGGAATTATGGCACCCAGTAGTACAACGGAGAACGGGAATCACTCCGGTTTGACATTAAACTGCCGATGATTGTAGAATAGTAAACATCATCTCGTGTTTCGGAATATTTAAAATGTAATTGCAGTGACCTGTTAAGTATGTAGTACAACATCGTCTAATAAATAAATATTCCACGTTTTGCGACCAGCATGTGTTAGAATGGATAATTTGTTGTTGCATTGCTAAGTTCGTACGGATCGAGGCACCTGCAATTCCTGAACGACTATCCAAGGACTATGGAGGTTAATTCGATGGTTTTCTTTTCAAAAGAGTTGCTAATCAATAACCTTTTGGAGTTTACATAAGACTGCAAATCAACTCTGAGATTCTATTGATATGTATATTACCTTGCATTATTTCGATGTAAAACCATTCTTATTGTCTTAGGATTTCTCGTCCCTATCTGATAGATTAGTGGACATTTACCTGACGCGAAAACAAAGGTGGGATTCTCTCTTGGCTGATTTCGATTCTTATTGAATATTTTAGCATCGTTTATCATTTATCGTGTCGAGAAAGTATCTAGATAAGTATAGAAATGTGTTCATTGCTGCTTTCAAGGTCGGTTACATCAATATATTCCTCTCTCGGACTTACGATGAGCCGATCCCTACAGCGAGCTGTTGAGGAACATCAGGGGTAGGTTTTGAGCTGCTTCTATGTTGAGAATAACACGATCATCAAATGCCTCATTTCTTTGAGATAGACCACTTAAACTAGTTTATAAATCGCCGAGTTCGATTGGGTTTTCTGTGTGTAGGGTATTCGTTGGCAACTACTAAGTGGTCTTGAAAGAGGCAGTCATTGCCACACTAATGTGCACCAAGGACATTTTGTACGAAGGGGCTGATCGTCTCGGTGCTGCAACAGAAAGCGTGTTGCATACAAAGTGTAGGGTTTACTTTCATTGATTCAATTGTTTATACGAGTTTATCAGTTGTCTAATGTCTTACAGTTAGATGTCACAGTGTTGAATATTTAAAAAACGCAAACATTTTTTTTCCAGATCGCTCTATCATCCCGATTTCCAGACAGACTAAAAAGCATATTTTCCTTTTTCGAAATAAAAAGCGAAGTTGTTGCTTAACCCTATATGTGTTGTTTTTCATCAAAGTCACTGTATCAAATAATCTGAGCCATTTTATATTATTGTTGTAAACGAACCCATGACAGCCTAGTGAGCCAGATATAGGCTCAGTCAAGTTGGACGTTAGCGGCAGCGGAATCTTCACTTAACGCTATCTTGTCCAAGTTGGTGAGATCGCGTAGGCTTCGTGTAGTGATTGTAGGACATCAACGAGGCAGAGACATACTGGAAATGAGTCTGAAAGATGAGCCTGATGGTTTGTTGAAGCCTAGTGAGCCAGATATAGGCTCAGTCAAGTTGGACAAGTTAGCGGCAGCGGAATCTTCACTTAATGCTATCTTGTCCAAGTTGGTGAGATCGCGTAGGCTTTATGTAGTGATTGTAGGACATCAATGAGGCAGAGACATACTGGAAATGAGTCTGAAAGATGAGCCTGATGGTTTGTTAAAGCCTAGTGAGCCAGATATAGACTCAGTCAAGTTGGACAAGTTAGCGGCGAGCTCCCATATCAGATATACAGTGATGTTGGGACGTTTTGGCAAGGACCGAATAGATACGATCTTAGCATTTTTCCAGCATTTACACGAACGGTGTATGACGGAGATGATGTACTCTGCTTTGGACAAGTTAGCGGCGTGGACAAGATAGCGTTACGACAGACGTACCTCGAGAGAAGGGGCTTAGTTCTCTTTGTTCCCAATGTCAATCGGTCCCAAAATTGTTCTCGTTTTGTTGGTTTCTTGTAGTGGGATGTCAGTCAGAGTCTAGCCTCTGACTTTGGCCTTTTCAATGACATCCCACCGTTTCTATTCGTGCTATTGTACTTATTGTATATATATTATCAATTTTGCACCTTGTACTGCCTTTATTTGTCTTAACAGTTTATCATTATCTAGGTCTTAATTTTACTCATGCATTTGGTACATTGTTTAAAGTTTCTTAGCTGTCATAATATTTATACAATCTGAATTACCTACCCTATAGTATCTTTCTCATTTGGACACTCTGTATTTGGTATTAACTACTTTCACTATTATATACTCATTGTATGTACTTAGTATGATATTTCTTATCACACATAATTTTGTCAAAGCATAAATCATATATATTTTGTCACCCATCACTGTTCTCTTCTACCTCACCTCATGTAATTACTACCAATCTAAGTTATGTATTTGTATTAGCAATATCAATCTGTATACCTTCTTCACATACTTGGTTAATAAACCATTTTTTTAGAGATAATATTGTTTTTCCTGGTATATTGTTGGTACCGTATTGCTGGTCGTCCAGGCTTGCCGTTGGAAGACATGCCCGTTGGCGCTTGTGCCAACTCAAAGAAGTCCAAACCTTACGTAATCGACCAGTAACGTGTGTGTGTGTGTGTTTGTGTGCATCGAAACATATTCGTATTTAGCAACTAAGCTATGTACGACGACCTCCAATTGAGTAAATTACTCTAAACTGGTCACTGCTACGGAGCACGTCGTCCTCAAAGGATCTTTTACATCCCTTTTCAAAGATGTGACCACCATTTGTACGTGATCATCCGAATCACGAGTCAGGTTGTCACACCTTGGAGTCGAACCTACAGCCTCTGGATCAAAAGGCAAAGCAGTAAACCACCAAGCCACTGAGACCGGCTTAGTGCCATTCCCTCGGCTTTGTATTGACTTGGTTAAGGGGTCATGTCAAAACATCTGCTAAGGGGTCATATCAAAACATCTAAGGGGCTGCTTTCTTTCGAAAAATAGTGCGCGTTACCAACTCCCCTCGCTGACATCTATCGTAAACGTGTGCTGCGCATAGGGTTTCTTAACAAGGCGCAATCACAGACCCGATTGCTTGCCATTGGAAGACTTGCCGATGGCGTGCCTGCCGAATCTAGTTCAGGGTGCATTATATGACAACAACAAGACCTCTAATGAAATCGTTGTGTTACTCACACTCACTGTTTAAACTTCAGACCTTTCTTATAACGAAACTACCCCATTTGCATTCACTGTAATGTCCTGTTTAAGATCAGCCACACAAGGGAATTATGGCACCCAGCAGTACAACGGAGAACGGGAATCACTCCGGTTTGACATTAAACTGCCGATGATTGTAGAATAGTAAACATCATCTCGTGTTTCGGAATATTTAAAATGTAATTGCAGTGACCTGTTAAGTATTTAGTACAACATCGTCTGATAAATAAATATTCCACGTTTTGCGACCAGCATGTGTTAGAATGGATAATTTGTTGTTGCATTGCTAAGTTCGTACGAATCGAGGCACCTGCAATTCCTGAACGACTATCCAAGGACTATGGAGGTTAATTCGATGGTGTTCTTTTCAAAAGAGTTGCTAATCAATAACCTTTTGGAGTTTACATAAGACTGCAAATCAACTCTGAGATTCTATTGATATGTATAT